>CANTUR010000624.1:0-175778 GCA_947683625.1 Mallotus nudiflorus
AACATTGGATAGCATCTTTAAAACAATTCGTGGACGAATTTGGACGAGCTCTCACATTCTGCGTTCAAACTTGCGCAAATTGTGCATTCAACTAAATCAACTTGATTTGTGAGTTTAGAATGATGGAATATGATTTTAGGATGGTCAATACGCAATTGTAACATTGGATCACATTTTGAAAACCATTTGCACGCAATATGCACGAGTTCTATTTTTGTGTTGAAACACGCACAAATTGTGCATTTAATTATGTCAATTGTATTCATGATTTTAACAAGCTAGAATATGTACCTAGCATTGTAAATATGCTGTTGGAACAATGGATAACATCTTTAAAACCATTTGTGCACAAATTTTGACGAGTTCACATTTTGCTTTCAAACATGCGCAAACGTGCACAAATTGTGCATTCAGTTCAATCAATTTGATTCATGAGTTTGGAATGATGGAATATGATTTTAGGATGGTCAATACGCAGTTGTAACATTGGATCACATTTTCAAAACCATTTGCGCGCAATTTGCACGAGTTCTATTTTTGTGCCCAAACATGCAAAAATTGTGCATTTAACCAAACATGTCAATTGTATTCATGATTCTAACCAGCTATAAGGCGTGCTTGGTAATATTTGAAATATGCAATTGCACGAGTTTATTGACAACATATTTAGAACCATTTGTGCACAAATTTGGACGAGTTGACATTTCGCGTTCAAACATGCTTGCAATGTGCACAAATTGCTCGCTCAATTAAATCGATTTGATTTTTGGGTTTGGAATGGTGGAACATGGTTTTCGACGGTCAATCTGCAAATTCTAACATTGGAATCACATTTTCAAAACCATTTTCGCGCAATTTGCACGAGTTCTGTTTTTGTGCGCAAACATGCACAAATGTGCGCAAATTCTTTATTTAATTATGTCGATCATATTCATGATTTTAACAAGCCAGAATATGTACCTAGTCTTGTAAATATGCTATTGGAACATTGGATAGCATCTTTAAAACAATTCGTGCACGAATTTGGATGAGCTCTCACATTCTGCGTTCAAACTTGCGCAAATTGTGCATTCAACTAAATCAACTTGATTTGTGAGTTTAGAATGATGGAGTATGATTTTAGGATGGTCAATACGCAATTGTAACATTGGGATCACATTTTGAAAACCATTTGCACGCAATATGCACGAGTTCTATTTTTGTGTTGAAACACGCACAAATTGTGCATTTAATTATGTCAATTGTATTCATGATTTTAACAAGCTAGAATATGTACCTAGCATTGTAAATATGCTGTTGGAACAATGGATAACATCTTTAAAACCATTTGTGAACAAATTTTGACGAGTTCACATTTTGCGTTCAAACATGCGCAAACGTGCACAAATTGTGCATTCAGTTCAATCAATTTGATTCATGAGTTTGGAATGATGGAATATGATTTTAGGATGGTCAATACGCAGTTGTAACATTGGGATCACATTTTCAAAACCATTTGCCCGCAATTTGCACGAGTTCTATTTTTGTGCCCAAACATGCAAAAATTGTGCATTTAATTATGTCAATTGTATTCATGATTCTAACCAGCTATAAGGCGTGCTTGGTAATATTTGAAATATGCAATTGCACGAGTTTATTGACAACATATTTAGAACCATTTGTGCACAAATTTGGACGAGTTGACATTTCGCGTTCAAACATGCTTGCAATGTGCACAAATTGTTCGCTCAATTAAATCGATTTGATTTTTGGGTTTGGAATGGTGGAACATGGTTTTGGGACGGTCAATCTGCAAATTCTAACATTGGAATCACATTTTCAAAACCATTTGCGCGCAATTTGCACGAGTTCTGTTTTTGTGCGCAAACATGCACAAATCTGCGCAAATTCTATATTTAATTATGTCGATCATATTCATGATTTTAACAAGCCAGAATATGTACCTAGTCTTGTAAATATGCTATTGGAACATTGGATAGCATCTTTAAAACAATTCGTGCACGAATTTGGACGAGCTCTCACATTCTGCGTTCAAACTTGCGCAAATTGTGCATTCAACTAAATCAACTTGATTTGTGAGTTTAGAATGATGGAATATGATTTTAGGGATGGTCAATACGCAATTGTAACATTGGGATCACATTTTGAAAACCATTTGCACGCAATATGCACGAGTTCTATTTTTGTGTTGAAACACGCACAAATTGTGCATTTAATTATGTCAATTGTATTCATGATTTTAACAAGCTAGAATATGTACCTAGCATTGTAAATATGCTGTTGGAACAATGGATAACATCTTTAAAACCATTTGTGCACAAATTTTGACGAGTTCACATTTTGCGTTCAAACATGCGCAAATGTGCACAAATTGTGCATTCAGTTCAATCAATTTGATTCATGAGTTTGGAATGATGGAATATGATTTTAGGATGGTCAATACGCAGTTGTAACATTGGGATCACATTTTCAAAACCATTTGCGCGCAATTTGCACGAGTTCTATTTTTGTGCCCAAACATGCAAAAATTGTGCATTTAATTATGTCAATTGTATTCATGATTCTAACCAGCTATAAGGCGTGCTTGGTAATATTTGAAATATGCAATTGCACGAGTTTATTGACAACATATTTAGAACCATTTGTGCACAAATTTGGACGAGTTGACATTTCGCGTTCAAACATGCTTGCAATGTGCACAAATTGTTCGCTCAATTAAATCGATTTGATTTTTGGGTTTTGGAATGGTGGAACATGGTTTTGGGACGGTCAATCTGCAAATTCTAACATTGGAATCACATTTTCAAAACCATTTGCGCGCAATTTGCACGAGTTCTGTTTTTGTGCGCAAACATGCACAAATGTGCGCAAATTCTATATTTAATTATGTCGATCATATCATGATTTTAACAAGCCAGAATATGTACCTAGTCTTGTAAATATGCTATTGGAACAATGGATAGCATCTTTAAAACAATTCGTGCACGAATTTGGACGAGCTCTCACATTCTGCGTTCAAACTTGCGCAAATTGTGCATTCAACTAAATCAACTTGATTTGTGAGTTTAGAATGATGGAATATGATTTTAGGATGGTCAATACGCAATTGTAGCATTGGGATCACATTTTGAAAACCATTTGCACACAATATGCACGAGTTCTATTTTTGTGTTGAAACATCGCACAAATTGTGCATTTAATTATGTCAATTGTATTCATGATTTTAACAAGCTAGAATATGTACCTAGCATTGTAAATATGCTGTTGGAACAATGGATAACATCTTTAAAACCATTTGTGCACAAATTTTGACGAGTTCACATTTTGCGTTCAAACATGCGCAAACGTGCACAAATTGTGCATTCAGTTCAATCAATTTGATTCATGAGTTTGGAATGATGGAATATGATTTTAGGATGGTCAATACGCAGTTGTAACATTGGGATCACATTTTCAAAACCATTTGCGCGCAATTTGCACGAGTTCTATTTTTGTGCCCAAACATGCAAAAATTGTGCATTTAACCAAACATGTCAATTGTATTCATGATTCTAACCAGCTATAAGGCGTGCTTGGTAATATTTGAAATATGCAATTGCACGAGTTTATTGACAACATATTTAGAACCATTTGTGCACAAATTTGGACGAGTTGACATTTCGCGTTCAAACATGCTTGCAATGTGCACAAATTGTTCGCTCAATTAAATCGATTTGATTTTTGGGTTTGGAATGGTGGAACATGGTTTTGGGACGGTCAATCTGCAAATTCTAACATTGGAATCACATTTTCAAAACCATTTGCGCGCAATTTGCACGAGTTCTGTTTTTGTGCGCAAACATGCACAAATGTGCGCAAATTCTATATTTAATTATGTCGATCATATTCATGATTTTAACAAGCCAGAATATGTACCTAGTCTTGTAAATATGCTATTGGAACATTGGATAGCATCTTTAAAACAATTCGTGCACGAATTTGGACGAGCTCTCACATTCTGCATTCAAACTTGCGCAAATTGTGCATTCAACTAAATCAACTTGATTTGTGAGTTTAGAATGATGGAATATGATTTTAGGATGGTCAATACGCAATTGTAACATTGGGATCACATTTTGAAAACCATTTGCACGCAATATGCACGAGTTCTATTTTTGTGTTGAAACACGCACAAATTGTGCATTTAATTATGTCAATTGTATTCATGATTTTAACAAGCTAGAATATGTACCTAGCATTGTAAATATGCTGTTGGAACAATGGATAACATCTTTAAAACCATTTGTGCACAAATTTTGACGAGTTCACATTTTGCGTTCAAACATGCGCAAATGTGCACAAATTGTGCATTCAGTTCAATCAATTTGATTCATGAGTTTGGAATGATGGAATATGATTTTAGGATGGTCAATACGCAGTTGTAACATTGGGATCACATTTTCAAAACCATTTGCGCGCAATTTGCACGAGTTCTATTTTTGTGCCCAAACATGCAAAAATTGTGCATTTAACCAAACATGTCAATTGTATTCATGATTCTAACCAGCTATAAGGCGTGCTTGGTAATATTTGAAATATGCAATTGCACGAGTTTATTGACAACATATTTAGAACCATTTGTGCACAAATTTGGACGAGTTGACATTTCGCGTTCAAACATGCTTGCAATGTGCACAAATTGTTCGCTCAATTAAATCGATTTGATTTTTGGGTTTGGAATGGTGGAACATGGTTTTGGGACGGTCAATCTGCAAATTCTAACATTGGAATCACATTTTCAAAACCATTGCGCGCAATTTGCACGAGTTCTGTTTTTGTGCGCAAACATGCACAAATGTGCGCAAATTCTATATTTAATTATGTCGATCATATTCATGATTTTAACAAGCCAGAATATGTACCTAGTCTTGTAAATATGCTATTGGAACAATGGATAGCATCTTTAAAACAATTCGTGCACGAATTTGGACGAGCTCTCACATTCTGCGTTCAAACTTGCGCAAATTGTGCATTCAACTAAATCAACTTGATTTGTGAGTTTAGAATGATGGAATATGATTTTAGGATGGTCAATACGCAATTGTAGCATTGGGATCACATTTTGAAAACCATTTGCACACAATATGCACGAGTTCTATTTTTGTGTTGAAACACGCACAAATTGTGCATTTAATTATGTCAATTGTATTCATGATTTTAACAAGCTAGAATATGTACCTAGCATTGTAAATATGCTGTTGGAACAATGGATAACATCTTTAAAACCATTTGTGCACAAATTTTGACGAGTTCACATTTTGCGTTCAAACATGCGCAAACGTGCACAAATTGTGCATTCAGTTCAATCAATTTGATTCATGAGTTTGGAATGATGGAATATGATTTTAGGATGGTCAATACGCAGTTGTAACATTGGGATCACATTTTCAAAACCATTTGCGCGCAATTTGCACGAGTTCTATTTTTGTGCCCAAACATGCAAAAATTGTGCATTTAACCAAACATGTCAATTGTATTCATGATTCTAACCAGCTATAAGGCGTGCTTGGTAATATTTGAAATATGCAATTGCACGAGTTTATTGACAACATATTTAGAACCATTTGTGCACAAATTTGGACGAGTTGACATTTCGCGTTCAAACATGCTTGCAATGTGCACAAATTGTTCGCTCAATTAAATCGATTTGATTTTTGGGTTTGGAATGGTGGAACATGGTTTTGGGACGGTCAATCTGCAAATTCTAACATTGGAATCACATTTTCAAAACCATTTGCGCGCAATTTGCACGAGTTCTGTTTTTGTGCGCAAACATGCACAAATGTGCGCAAATTCTATATTTAATTATGTCGATCATATTCATGATTTTAACAAGCCAGAATATGTACCTAGTCTTGTAAATATGCTATTGGAACATTGGATAGCATCTTTAAAACAATTCGTGCACGAATTTGGACGAGCTCTCACATTCTGCATTCAAACTTGCGCAAATTGTGCATTCAACTAAATCAACTTGATTTGTGAGTTTAGAATGATGGAATATGATTTTAGGATGGTCAATACGCAATTGTAACATTGGGATCACATTTTGAAAACCATTTGCACGCAATATGCACGAGTTCTATTTTTGTGTTGAAACACGCACAAATTGTGCATTTAATTATGGTCAATTGTATTCATGATTTTAACAAGCTAGAATATGTACCTAGCATTGTAAATATGCTGTTGGAACAATGGATAACATCTTTAAAACCATTTGTGCACAAATTTTGACGAGTTCACATTTTGCGTTCAAACATGCGCAAATGTGCACAAATTGTGCATTCAGTTCAATCAATTTGATTCATGAGTTTGGAATGATGGAATATGATTTTAGGATGGTCAATACGCAGTTGTAACATTGGGATCACATTTTCAAAACCATTTGCGCGCAATTTGCACGAGTTCTATTTTTGTGCCCAAACATGCAAAAATTGTGCATTTAACCAAACATGTCAATTGTATTCATGATTCTAACCAGCTATAAGGCGTGCTTGGTAATATTTGAAATATGCAATTGCACGAGTTTATTGACAACATATTTAGAACCATTTGTGCACAAATTTGGACGAGTTGACATTTCGCGTTCAAACATGCTTGCAATGTGCACAAATTGCTCGCTCAATTAAATCGATTTGATTTTTGGGTTTGGAATGGTGGAACATGGTTTTGGGACGGTCAATCTGCAAATTCTAACATTGGAATCACATTTTCAAAACCATTTGCGCGCAATTTGCACGAGTTCTGTTTTTGTGCGCAAACATGCACAAATGTGCGCAAATTCTATATTTAATTATGTCGATCATATTCATGATTTTAACAAGCCAGAATATGTACCTAGTCTTGTAAATATGCTATTGGAACAATGGATAGCATCTTTAAAACAATTCGTGCACGAATTTGGACGAGCTCTCACATTCTGCGTTCAAACTTGCGCAAATTGTGCATTCAACTAAATCAACTTGATTTGTGAGTTTAGAATGATGGAATATGATTTTAGGATGGTCAATACGCAATTGTAGCATTGGGATCACATTTTGAAAACCATTTGCACACAATATGCACGAGTTCTATTTTTGTGTTGAAACACGCACAAATTGTGCATTTAATTATGTCAATTGTATTCATGATTTTAACAAGCTAGAATATGTACCTAGCATTGTAAATATGCTGTTGGAACAATGGATAACATCTTTAAAACCATTTGTGCACAAATTTTGACGAGTTCACATTTTGCGTTCAAACATGCGCAAACGTGCACAAATTGTGCATTCAGTTCAATCAATTTGATTCATGAGTTTGGAATGATGGAATATGATTTTAGGATGGTCAATACGCAGTTGTAACATTGGGATCACATTTTCAAAACCATTTGCGCGCAATTTGCACGAGTTCTATTTTTGTGCCCAAACATGCAAAAATTGTGCATTTAACCAAACATGTCAATTGTATTCATGATTCTAACCAGCTATAAGGCGTGCTTGGTAATATTTGAAATATGCAATTGCACGAGTTTATTGACAACATATTTAGAACCATTTGTGGACAAATTTGGACGAGTTGACATTTCGCGTTCAAACATGCTTGCAATGTGCACAAATTGTTCGCTCAATTAAATCGATTTGATTTTTGGGTTTGGAATGGTGGAACATGGTTTTGGGACGGTCAATCTGCAAATTCTAACATTGGAATCACATTTTCAAAACCATTTTCGCGCAATTTGCACGAGTTCTGTTTTTGTGCGCAAACATGCACAAATCTGCGCAAATTCTATATTTAATTATGTCGATCATATTCATGATTTTAACAAGCCAGAATATGTACCTAGTCTTGTAAATATGCTATTGGAACATTGGATAGCATCTTTAAAACAATTCGTGCACGAATTTGGACGAGCTCTCACATTCTGCGTTCAAACTTGCGCAAATTGTGCATTCAACTAAATCAACTTGATTTGTGAGTTTAGAATGATGGAATATGATTTTAGGATGGTCAATACGCAATTGTAACATTGGGATCACATTTTGAAAACCATTTGCACGCAATATGCACGAGTTCTATTTTTGTGTTGAAACACGCACAAATTGTGCATTTAATTATGTCAATTGTATTCATGATTTTAACAAGCTAGAATATGTACCTAGCATTGTAAATATGCTGTTGGAACAATGGATAACATCTTTAAAACCATTTGTGCACAAATTTTGACGAGTTCACATTTTGCGTTCAAACATGCGCAAATGTGCACAAATTGTGCATTCAGTTCAATCAATTTGATTCATGAGTTTGGAATGATGGAATATGATTTTAGGATGGTCAATACACAGTTGTAACATTGGGATCACATTTTCAAAACCATTTGCGCGCAATTTGCACGAGTTCTATTTTTGTGCCCAAACATGCAAAAATTGTGCATTTAATTATGTCAATTGTATTCATGATTCTAACCAGCTATAAGGCGTGCTTGGTAATATTTGAAATATGCAATTGCACGAGTTTATTGACAACATATTTAGAACCATTTGTGCACAAATTTGGACGAGTTGACATTTCGCGTTCAAACATGCTTGCAATGTGCACAAATTGTTCGCTCAATTAAATCGATTTGATTTTTGGGTTTGGAATGGTGGAACATGGTTTTGGGACGGTCAATCTGCAAATTCTAACATTGGAATCACATTTTCAAAACCATTTGCGCGCAATTTGCACGAGTTCTGTTTTTGTGCGCAAACATGCACAAATGTGCGCAAATTCTATATTTAATTATGTCGATCATATTCATGATTTTAACAAGCCAGAATATGTACCTAGTCTTGTAAATATGCTATTGGAACAATGGATAGCATCTTTAAAACAATTCGTGCACGAATTTGGACGAGCTCTCACATTCTGCGTTCAAACTTGCGCAAATTGTGCATTCAACTAAATCAACTTGATTTGTGAGTTTAGAATGATGGAATATGATTTTAGGATGGTCAATACGCAATTGTAGCATTGGGATCACATTTTGAAAACCATTTGCACACAATATGCACGAGTTCTATTTTTGTGTTGAAACACGCACAAATTGTGCATTTAATTATGTCAATTGTATTCATGATTTTAACAAGCTAGAATATGTACCTAGCATTGTAAATATGCTGTTGGAACAATGGATAACATCTTTAAAACCATTTGTGCACAAATTTTGACGAGTTCACATTTTGCGTTCAAACATGCGCAAACGTGCACAAATTGTGCATTCAGTTCAATCAATTTGATTCATGAGTTTGGAATGATGGAATATGATTTTAGGATGGTCAATACGCAGTTGTAACATTGGGATCACATTTTCAAAACCATTTGCGCGCAATTTGCACGAGTTCTATTTTTGTGCCCAAACATGCAAAAATTGTGCATTTAACCAAACATGTCAATTGTATTCATGATTCTAACCAGCTATAAGGCGTGCTTGGTAATATTTGAAATATGCAATTGCACGAGTTTATTGACAACATATTTAGAACCATTTGTGCACAAATTTGGACGAGTTGACATTTCGCGTTCAAACATGCTTGCAATGTGCACAAATTGTTCGCTCAATTAAATCGATTTGATTTTTGGGTTTGGAATGGTGGAACATGGTTTTGGGACGGTCAATCTGCAAATTCTAACATTGGAATCACATTTTCAAAACCATTTTCGCGCAATTTGCACGAGTTCTGTTTTTGTGCGCAAACATGCACAAATCTGCGCAAATTCTATATTTAATTATGTCGATCATATTCATGATTTTAACAAGCCAGAATATGTACCTAGTCTTGTAAATATGCTATTGGAACATTGGATAGCATCTTTAAAACAATTCGTGCACGAATTTGGACGAGCTCTCACATTCTGCGTTCAAACTTGCGCAAATTGTGCATTCAACTAAATCAACTTGATTTGTGAGTTTAGAATGATGGAATATGATTTTAGGATGGTCAATACGCAATTGTAACATTGGGATCACATTTTGAAAACCATTTGCACGCAATATGCACGAGTTCTATTTTTGTGTTGAAACACGCACAAATTGTGCATTTAATTATGTCAATTGTATTCATGATTTTAACAAGCTAGAATATGTACCTAGCATTGTAAATATGCTGTTGGAACAATGGATAACATCTTTAAAACCATTTGTGCACAAATTTTGACGAGTTCACATTTTGCGTTCAAACATGCGCAAATGTGCACAAATTGTGCATTCAGTTCAATCAATTTGATTCATGAGTTTGGAATGATGGAATATGATTTTAGGATGGTCAATACACAGTTGTAACATTGGGATCACATTTTCAAAACCATTTGCGCGCAATTTGCACGAGTTCTATTTTTGTGCCCAAACATGCAAAAATTGTGCATTTAATTATGTCAATTGTATTCATGATTCTAACCAGCTATAAGGCGTGCTTGGTAATATTTGAAATATGCAATTGCACGAGTTTATTGACAACATATTTAGAACCATTTGTGCACAAATTTGGACGAGTTGACATTTCGCGTTCAAACATGCTTGCAATGTGCACAAATTGTTCGCTCAATTAAATCGATTTGATTTTTGGGTTTGGAATGGTGGAACATGGTTTTGGGACGGTCAATCTGCAAATTCTAACATTGGAATCACATTTTCAAAACCATTTGCGCGCAATTTGCACGAGTTCTGTTTTTGTGCGCAAACATGCACAAATGTGCGCAAATTCTATATTTAATTATGTCGATCATATTCATGATTTTAACAAGCCAGAATATGTACCTAGTCTTGTAAATATGCTATTGGAACAATGGATAGCATCTTTAAAACAATTCGTGCACGAATTTGGACGAGCTCTCACATTCTGCGTTCAAACTTGCGCAAATTGTGCATTCAACTAAATCAACTTGATTTGTGAGTTTAGAATGATGGAATATGATTTTAGGATGGTCAATACGCAATTGTAGCATTGGGATCACATTTTGAAAACCATTTGCACACAATATGCACGAGTTCTATTTTTGTGTTGAAACACGCACAAATTGTGCATTTAATTATGTCAATTGTATTCATGATTTTAACAAGCTAGAATATGTACCTAGCATTGTAAATATGCTGTTGGAACAATGGATAACATCTTTAAAACCATTTGTGCACAAATTTTGACGAGTTCACATTTTGCGTTCAAACATGCGCAAACGTGCACAAATTGTGCATTCAGTTCAATCAATTTGATTCATGAGTTTGGAATGATGGAATATGATTTTAGGATGGTCAATACGCAGTTGTAACATTGGGATCACATTTTCAAAACCATTTGCGCGCAATTTGCACGAGTTCTATTTTTGTGCCCAAACATGCAAAAATTGTGCATTTAACCAAACATGTCAATTGTATTCATGATTCTAACCAGCTATAAGGCGTGCTTGGTAATATTTGAAATATGCAATTGCACGAGTTTATTGACAACATATTTAGAACCATTTGTGCACAAATTTGGACGAGTTGACATTTCGCGTTCAAACATGCTTGCAATGTGCACAAATTGTTCGCTCAATTAAATCGATTTGATTTTTGGGTTTGGAATGGTGGAACATGGTTTTGGGACGGTCAATCTGCAAATTCTAACATTGGAATCACATTTTCAAAACCATTTGCGCGCAATTTGCACGAGTTCTGTTTTTGTGCGCAAACATGCACAAATGTGCGCAAATTCTATATTTAATTATGTCGATCATATTCATGATTTTAACAAGCCAGAATATGTACCTAGTCTTGTAAATATGCTATTGGAACATTGGATAGCATCTTTAAAACAATTCGTGCACGAATTTGGACGAGCTCTCACATTCTGCGTTCAAACTTGCGCAAATTGTGCATTCAACTAAATCAACTTGATTTGTGAGTTTAGAATGATGGAATATGATTTTAGGATGGTCAATACGCAATTGTAACATTGGGATCACATTTTGAAAACCATTTGCACGCAATATGCACGAGTTCTATTTTTGTGTTGAAACACGCACAAATTGTGCATTTAATTATGTCAATTGTATTCATGATTTTAACAAGCTAGAATATGTACCTAGCATTGTAAATATGCTGTTGGAACAATGGATAACATCTTTAAAACCATTTGTGCACAAATTTTGACGAGTTCACATTTTGCGTTCAAACATGCGCAAACGTGCACAAATTGTGCATTCAGTTCAATCAATTTGATTCATGAGTTTGGAATGATGGAATATGATTTTAGGATGGTCAATACGCAGTTGTAACATTGGGATCACATTTTCAAAACCATTTGCGCGCAATTTGCACGAGTTCTATTTTTGTGCCCAAACATGCAAAAATTGTGCATTTAACCAAACATGTCAATTGTATTCATGATTCTAACCAGCTATAAGGCGTGCTTGGTAATATTTGAAATATGCAATTGCACGAGTTTATTGACAACATATTTAGAACCATTTGTGCACAAATTTGGACGAGTTGACATTTCGCGTTCAAACATGCTTGCAATGTGCACAAATTGTTCGCTCAATTAAATCGATTTGATTTTTGGGTTTGGAATGGTGGAACATGGTTTTGGGACGGTCAATCTGCAAATTCTAACATTGGAATCACATTTTCAAAACCATTTGCGCGCAATTTGCACGAGTTCTGTTTTTGTGCGCAAACATGCACAAATCTGCGCAAATTCTATATTTAATTATGTCGATCATATTCATGATTTTAACAAGCCAGAATATGTACCTAGTCTTGTAAATATGCTATTGGAACATTGGATAGCATCTTTAAAACAATTCGTGCACGAATTTGGACGAGCTCTCACATTCTGCGTTCAAACTTGCGCAAATTGTGCATTCAACTAAATCAACTTGATTTGTGAGTTTAGAATGATGGAATATGATTTTAGGATGGTCAATACGCAATTGTAACATTGGGATCACATTTTGAAAACCATTTGCACGCAATATGCACGAGTTCTATTTTTGTGTTGAAACACGCACAAATTGTGCATTTAATTATGTCAATTGTATTCATGATTTTAACAAGCTAGAATATGTACCTAGCATTGTAAATATGCTGTTGGAACAATGGATAACATCTTTAAAACCATTTGTGCACAAATTTTGACGAGTTCACATTTTGCGTTCAAACATGCGCAAACGTGCACAAATTGTGCATTCAGTTCAATCAATTTGATTCATGAGTTTGGAATGATGGAATATGATTTTAGGATGGTCAATACGCAGTTGTAACATTGGGATCACATTTTCAAAACCATTTGCGCGCAATTTGCACGAGTTCTATTTTTGTGCCCAAACATGCAAAAATTGTGCATTTAATTATGTCAATTGTATTCATGATTCTAACCAGCTATAAGGCGTGCTTGGTAATATTTGAAATATGCAATTGCACGAGTTTATTGACAACATATTTAGAACCATTTGTGCACAAATTTGGACGAGTTGACATTTCGCGTTCAAACATGCTTGCAATGTGCACAAATTGTTCGCTCAATTAAATCGATTTGATTTTTGAGTTTGGAATGGTGGAACATGGTTTTGGGACGGTCAATCTGCAAATTCTAACATTGGAATCACATTTTCAAAACCATTTGCGCGCAATTTGCACGAGTTCTGTTTTTGTGCGCAAACATGCACAAATGTGCGCAAATTCTATATTTAACTATGTCGATCATATTCATGATTTTAACAAGCCAGAATATGTACCTAGTCTTGTAAATATGCTATTGGAACATTGGATAGCATCTTTAAAACAATTCGTGCACGAATTTGGACGAGCTCTCACATTCTGCGTTCAAACTTGCGCAAATTGTGCATTCAACTAAATCAACTTGATTTGTGAGTTTAGAATGATGGAATATGATTTTAGGATGGTCAATACGCAATTGTAACATTGGGATCACATTTTGAAAACCATTTGCACGCAATATGCACGAGTTCTATTTTTGTGTTGAAACACGCACAAATTGTGCATTTAATTATGTCAATTGTATTCATGATTTTAACAAGCTAGAATATGTAACTAGCATTGTAAATATGCTGTTGGAACAATGGATAACATCTTTAAAACCATTTGTGCACAAATTTTGACGAGTTCACATTTTGCGTTCAAACATGCGCAAACGTGCACAAATTGTGCATTCAGTTCAATCAATTTGATTCATGAGTTTGGAATGATGGAATATGATTTTAGGATGGTCAATACGCAGTTGTAACATTGGGATCACATTTTCAAAACCATTTGCGCGCAATTTGCGCGAGTTCTATTTAAACATGCAAAAATTGTGCATTTAATTATGTCAATTGTATTCATGATTCTAACCAGCTATAAGGCGTGCTTGGTAATATTTGAAATATGCAATTGCACGAGTTTATTGACAACATATTTAGAACCATTTGTGCACAAATTTGGACGAGTTGACATTTCGCGTTCAAACATGCTTGCAATGTGCACAAATTGTTCGCTCAATTAAATCGATTTGATTTTTGGGTTTGGAATGGGTGGAACATGGTTTTGGGACGGTCAATCTGCAAATTCTAACATTGGAATCACATTTTCAAAACCATTTGCACGCAATTTGCACGAGTTCTGTTTTTGTGCCCAAACATGCAAAAATTGTGCATTTAATTATGTCAATTGTATTCATGATTCTAACCAGCTATAAGGCGTGCTTGGTAATATTTGAAATATGCAATTGCACGAGTTTATTGACAACATATTTAGAACCATTTGTGCACAAATTTGGACGAGTTGACATTTCGCGTTCAAACATGCGCAAATGTGCACAAATTGTTCGCTCAATTAAATCGATTTGATTTTTGGGTTTGGAATGGTGGAACATGGTTTTGGGATGGTCAATCTGCAAATTCTAACGTTGGAATCACATTTTCAAAACCATTTGCGCGCAATTTGCACGAGTTCTGTTTTTGTGCGCAAACATGCACAAATCTATGCAAATTCTATATTTAATTATGTCGATCATATTCATGATTTTAACAAGCCAGAATATTTACCTAGTCTTGTAAATATGCTATTGGAACATTGGATAGCATCTTTAAAACAATTCGTGCACGAATTTGGACGAGCTCTCACATTCTGCGTTCAAACTTGCGCAAATTGTGCATTCAACTAAATCAACTTGATTTGTGAGTTTAGAATGATGGAATATGATTTTAGGATGGTCAATACGCAATTGTAACATTGGGATCACATTTTGAAAACCATTTGCACGCAGTATGCACGAGTTCTATTTTTGTGTTGAAACACGCACAAATTGTGCATTTAATTATGTCAATTGTATTCATGATTTTAACAAGCTAGAATATGTACCTAGCATTGTAAATATGCTGTTGGAACAATGGATAACATCTTTAAAACCATTTGTGCACAAATTTTGACGAGTTCACATTTTGCGTTCAAACATGCGCAAACGTGCACAAATTGTGCATTCAGTTCAATCAATTTGATTCATGAGTTTGGAATGATGGAATATGATTTTAGGATGGTCAATACGCAGTTGTAACATTGGGATCACATTTTCAAAACCATTTGCGCGCAATTTGCACGAGTTCTATTTTTGTGCCCAAACATGCAAAAATTGTGCATTTAATTATGTCAATTGTATTCATGATTCTAACCAGCTATAAGGCGTGCTTGGTAATATTTGAAATATGCAATTGCACGAGTTTATTGACAACATATTTAGAACCATTTGTGCACAAATTTGGACGAGTTGACATTTCGCGTTCAAACATGCTTGCAATGTGCACAAATTGTTCGCTCAATTAAATCGATTTGATTTTTGGGTTTGGAACGGGTGGAACATGGTTTTGGGACGGTCAATCTGCAAATTCTAACATTGGAATCACATTTTCAAAACCATTTGCACGCAATTTGCACGAGTTCTGTTTTTGTGCCCAAACATGCAAAAATTGTGCATTTAATTATGTCAATTGTATTCATGATTCTAACCAGCTATAAGGCGTGCTTGGTAATATTTGAAATATGCAATTGCACGAGTTTATTGACAACATATTTAGAACCATTTGTGCACAAATTTGGACGAGTTGACATTTCGCGTTCAAACATGCGCAAATGTGCACAAATTGTTCGCTCAATTAAATCGATTTGATTTTTGGGTTTGGAATGGTGGAACATGGTTTTGGGATGGTCAATCTGCAAATTCTAACATTGGAATCACATTTTCAAAACCATTTGCGCGCAATTTGCACGAGTTCTGTTTTTGTGCGCAAACATGCACAAATCTGCGCAAATTCTATATTTAATTATGTCGATCATATTCATGATTTTAACAAGCCAGAATATGTACCTAGTCTTGTAAATATGCTATTGGAACATTGGATAGCATCTTTAAAACAATTCGTGGACGAATTTGGACGAGCTCTCACATTCTGCGTTCAAACTTGCGCAAATTGTGCATTCAACTAAATCAACTTGATTTGTGAGTTTAGAATGATGGAATATGATTTTAGGATGGTCAATACGCAATTGTAACATTGGGATCACATTTTGAAAACCATTTGCACGCAATATGCACGAGTTCTATTTTTGTGTTGAAACACGCACAAATTGTGCATTTAATTATGTCAATTGTATTCATGATTTTAACAAGCTAGAATATGTACCTAGCATTGTAAATATGCTGTTGGAACAATGGATAACATCTTTAAAACCATTTGTGCACAAATTTTGACGAGTTCACATTTTGCGTTCAAACATGCGCAAACGTGCACAAATTGTGCATTCAGTTCAATCAATTTGATTCATGAGTTTGGAATGATGGAATATGATTTTAGGATGGTCAATACGCAGTTGTAACATTGGGATCACATTTTCAAAACCATTTGCGCGCAATTTGTGCGAGTTCTATTTAAACATGCAAAAATTGTGCATTTAATTATGTCAATTGTATTCATGATTCTAACCAGCTATAAGGCGTGCTTGGTAATATTTGAAATATGCAATTGCACGAGTTTATTGACAACATATTTAGAACCATTTGTGCACAAATTTGGACGAGTTGACATTTCGCGTTCAAACATGCTTGCAATGTGCACAAATTGTTCGCTCAATTAAATCGATTTGATTTTTGGGTTTGGAATGGTGGAACATGGTTTTAGGACGGTCAATCTGCAAATTCTAACATTGGAATCACATTTTCAAAACCATTTGCGCGCAATTTGCACGAGTTCTGTTTTTGTGCGCAAACATGCACAAATGTGCGCAAATTCTATATTTAATTATGTCGATCATATTCATGATTTTAACAAGCCAGAATATGTACCTAGTCTTGTAAATATGCTATTGGAACATTGGATAGCATCTTTAAAACAATTCGTGCACGAATTTGGACGAGCTCTCACATTCTGCGTTCAAACTTGCGCAAATTGTGCATTCAACTAAATCAACTTGATTTGTGAGTTTAGAATGATGGAATATGATTTTAGGATGGTCAATACGCAATTGTAACATTGGGATCACATTTTGAAAACCATTTGCACGCAATATGCACGAGTTCTATTTTTGTGTTGAAACACGCACAAATTGTGCATTTAATTATGTCAATTGTATTCATGATTTTAACAAGCTAGAATATGTACCTAGCATTGTAAATATGCTGTTGGAACAATGGATAACATGATGTGAATCCAAGTTCAAAGCCTAAAGAGATCAAAGATCCATTAATAGTACAAGAAGGCCCAATCACAAGGTCCAAATCCAAGAAGCTTCAAGAAGCCATATTGGGTTTAATTAAGGACATTTGGAAAGCCCACGAATTTCAGCCCAATAAGGCATCCATGGAGGCCCAAGGAATAATATTTAACTTGTTTTTGTGTTAATAACAATTAGGGTTACATGTAGCCACCATATACAAGTTAATGGGGTAATCAATAATAAGTAATGGCTATTAATGTGGTTAATGGTTATTAAGGCCATTTAAGAGTAAAAGTAATCCTATGTGTGTGAGTCTATTTTAGTAGTGTGAGCATGGACTTGTACTCTATATAAACAAGTCCTTTGCTTTCTTTTGTAGCATGAATGAATTTGATATATGAATTATAACTTTGTTTGAGTTTTATTGTGAGGAATTTTGTCTTTAATTTCTTGCATAAACTTTGTGACTTATCAAGCTTTATTCTAGCTTGTGGTGTCAAAATCTAAATCTTTGTTTTCTTGTTATTTATCAAACATTCTTGTTTGTGGCATAAGAGGAAATTCAAAGTCTATCTTAGTATCTTTATCCTTGTTGGTAAAGGGGTTAAGTAGCATCTATCTTCTTACTTCAATCTTTGAACGATCCGAATTTGTGGATTAAATTGGTAATTTCTAGTTTTCTTTCAATTCAACTTATCATAGTATTCTTGCTATTGGGGAGTTAATTGATGAAACCTACAATTCCCATCATAAGTGGTATCAGAGCATTGGCTCAAGATTGAGGTTTGCGTATCCAAAACTATCTTTTAGTTCTCAATATCTTGTGTTCATCTTATATTTTGCACCTTTCTTGCTATCTATTATTCTTGTTATTTTTTTTTATCTTTATTCTTCTTATCTCAAGATTTTGTTTGCAGATATCAAAAAAAAAAAAAAATTTCGTCCATAAAAAAAAAAAAAAAAGTTGTTATCTTTGAGATTTTTGTGATACCTTTCAATTCGTGCATATATCAAAAAAAAAAAAAAAAAAAAAAATTCGTCCATAAAAAAAAAAAAGTATATGTTATCTTTGATATTCCTATGTTATATCTCAGTTTACATTAAAAAAAAAAAAATTGACTCTTCATATTCCATTGAGATCTATCTTTATAATTCTGTCTCTTTGTGTTCTTTGATAATCTACCTTTGTTTTTCATTTCTATTAGCCTATTTGTTACAAATTGTTCTTTTCTTTAAGCCTACCTTATTATTTTCTTGTTAGCCTACCTTATTTTTTATCATTGATTACTACATTCTTGAATTTTGTTTGATTGAGAAACTTAGTTAATCTAAGAAATCAAAAGGCAAATTTGAGAGGTAAAAGGCAAGAGTGTGAGATCATTAGAGAAAAAGCCAAAATTGAGTGTAAACACGAGTGGTATACATCAATTTTGAGTGAAACACGCGAGGGAGTGTTGTGAGATTGTTTCTTTCTATTTTCTTTTGTTAAAATTTTAGGTTTTACAATCATGTCAAAAGACACAAGTTCTTCTTCTACAAATGATCATGTGATTCAAGCTATGCAACAACAATTCGAAAGAATGTTTAACATGATGGCGGGAGTCAATGAGAAATTGGAGAGGCATGATGGCATCCTTAACCAATTACAAGGAGAGCCTAAAGAAAGGAGACGTCCACCAATTGACCAAGAGGGACTATGAAGGAGAGGATGAATTGGATGATGATCAAGTCACCTTGGTGGGACAACAAATCAATCCTAGGAGACAAGCTAGGAGAGGACGTCCTAAAGATGATGTTGATCGCAACCTTGGAAGCATCAAAATGAAGATTCCTTCATTCCAAGGAAGAAATGATCCAGATGTGTACCTTGAATGGGAGAGGAAAGTGGAACTCATCTTCGAATGTCACAATTATTCGGAGGAGAAAAAGGTAAAACTTGCCGCTGTTGAGTTTAGTGATTATGCAATTGTTTGGTGGGATCAATTTTGCAAGGAAAGACGTAGATATGGAGAAAGACCCGTGGAGTCTTGGAGGGAAATGAAGCAAATCATGAGAAAGAGGTTTGTTCCAAGCCACTACTATAGAGAGCTTCATCAAAGGTTACAAACTCTAATTCAAGGATCCATGAGTGTGGAGGAGTATCACAAAGAAATGGAGAAGGCTATGATTAGAGCAAATGTGGTAGAAGATCGTGAAGCTACCATGGCAAGGTTCTTGAGAGGGCTAAACAAAAACATTGCTGATGTTGTTGATTTGCAACATTATGTGGAGATTGAAGATATGGTGAATTTGGCCATGAAAGTGGAAAGGCAATTGAAAGGAAAGAGGTATGATTCTAAACCAAATGTGGGTTCTTCTTCTTCTTGGAAAACTTCTTGGGGGAAAAAGGATGATAAACCTTTTAACAAGTCAAAAGTGGAAGAAAATAAACCTAAAATTGACTTGGGTAATAAGGGAAAGGGTGAGAGTCAACCAGCCCAAACTAGGGGAATCAAATGTTTTAAGTGTTTGGGTCATGGGCACATTGCTAGGGAATGTCCAAATAAGAAAGCTATGATTCTAAGGGATGGTGATATTGAATTAGAGAGTGAGGGGGATAGTGATGATGATATGCCTTCTTTAGAAGATTGTAGTGATGTTGAATGTGCCAAGGGAGATAATCTTGTTGTTCAAAGAACATTGAGTTTGCAAAATAAACATGATGTCCATAGGGAGCAAAGGGAAAATTTGTTTCATACTCATTGTTTGATTTCTAACAAGTTGTGCAACATGATTGTGGATAGTGGAAGTTGTACTAATGTAGCAAGCACTTTGCTAGTGGAGAAATTGAAGTTGCCTACTACCAAGCACCCAAGACCATACAAGTTGCAATGGCTTAATGAAAGTGGAGTTGTAAAGGTAAATAAGCAAGTTCTAGTTTCTTTTCAAATTGGTAGATATAAGGATGAGGTGTTGTGTGATGTGTTACCAATGTTGGCCGGACATATGTTGTTGGGGAGACCTTGGCAATATGATAGAAGGGCTAATCATGATGGATTCAAAAATATGTATACTTTGACTATGGATGGAAAAAGGTTTAACCTTGGACCATTAACTCCAAAACAGATTTTTGAAGACCAAATGCGCATCAAGCAACAATATGAAGAAATGGGTTCTTCATTGGGAAATTCTTTGGGAAGGGAAACCTTTGAGAGTAAAGAAAAAGGTGAGATGAGTGAACCTAAAAATTCCAATTCTCTTGACCAAAATGGGAAACACATGGTGAGAGAAAACAAGGAAAGTTCAAATGAAAGAAAAATGAGTGTTTATGCAAAAATGAGTGATGTGAAGGAAGCTATGCTTTTGAGGCAACACATGCTTGTACTTATGTACAAGGAGATTTTGCATATTTCTAACGAAATAACCAATGGTTTGCCTAGTGTTGTTGTTGATCTTTTGCAGGTTTATGAAGATTTATTTCCAGAAGAAATTCCAAATGGTTTGCCACCTAAAAGAGGCATTGAGCACCAAATTGATTTCATACCTGGAGCAAGCATTCCAAATAGACCAGCATATAGATGTAATCCGGAGGAGACCAAGGAAATCCAAAAGCAAGTGAGTGAGCTTATGGAGAAGGGTTATGTTCGTGAAAGCATGAGTCCATGTGCCGTACCCGTCTTGTTAGTGCCTAAGAAAGATGGAACTTGGAGGATGTGTGTTGATTGTCGTGCCATCAACAAAATCACGGTGAAGTATAGACATCCCATTCCTAGGCTAGATGACATGTTGGATGAATTGCATGGTTCATATTTGTTTTCAAAAATTGATTTGAAATCTGGTTATCATCAAATTAGAATGAGAGAAGGTGATGAATGGAAAACAGCTTTTAAAACTAAACATGGTTTATATGAGTGGTTAGTAATGCCTTTTGGTTTAACTAATGCACCAAGCACTTTCATGAGATTGATGAATCATGTTTTAAGAGCATTCATAGGCAAATTTGTTGTTGTCTATTTTGATGATATCTTGGTTTATAGCAAAAATTTAGATGAGCATGTACAACATTTGACTTGTGTTTTTGATGTGCTTAGAGAAGAGAAGTTGTATGCTAATCTAAAGAAATGCTATTTTTGCACTAATGAAATTACTTTTCTTGGATATATTGTCAATGACAAGGGCATTCATGTTGATCAAGAAAAGGTAAAAGTAATTAGAGAATGGCCAACACCCACAAGTGTAAGTGATGCAAGAAGCTTTCATGGTTTAGCTAGCTTTTATAGAAGGTTCATTAAAAATTTTTCTACCATAGCTGCACCTTTAACTGAATGCATCAAAAAGAATGTTGGTTTTAAGTGGGGAATTGAACAAGATGAGGCTTTTAACTTGCTAAAAGACAAATTAAGTTCTGCACCCTTGTTATCTTTGCCAAATTTTACTAAACCTTTTGAGATTGAGTGCGATGCAAGTGGCATAGGTATTGGAGGAGTTTTGATGCAAGAAGGCAAGCCCATAGCATTCTTTAGCGAAAAGCTAAGTGGAGCAAGTCTAAACTACCCTACATATGACAAGGAGTTCTATGCATTGGTGAGGGTTCTAAGGACATGGCAGCATTACCTTGGTTACAAAGAATTCATAATTCACACTGACCATGAGTCCTTGAAGTATCTCAAAGGACAAGGAAAGCTTAACAAGAGACATGCAAAATGGGTGGAATTCATTGAATCCTTTCCGTACATCATTAAGTACAAGCAAGGGAAAGAAAATGTGGTGGCCGATGCATTGTCAAGAAGGTATGCCTTGATCTCTAAACTTGATGCAAAAATATTAGGATTTGAATACATCAAAGATCTTTATTCTAATGATCCTGATTTTGCTAATGTTTATGGGCATGTGAGAAAGGGGGGTTTTGATAAGTTCTATAAGTTTGATGGTTTTCTTTTTCGGGAAAACAAATTGTGTGTGCCACAAAGTTCTTTAAGAGAGTTACTTGTGAGAGAGGCACATAGCGGAGGTTTAATGGGGCATTTTGGGATTAAGAAAACTTTGGATGTGTTGGGTGACCATTTCTTTTGGCCACACATGAAAAGGGATGTTAAGAGAATTTGTGAGAAATGCATTACTTGCAAACAAGCCAAATCCAAAGCAATGCCTCATGGTTTGTATACACCTCTTACCATACCAAATGAACCTTGGGTAGACATTTCTATGGATTTTGTTTTAGGATTACCTAGGTCCAAGGGAGGGAGAGATTCCATTTTTGTTGTTGTGGACAGGTTTAGCAAAATGGCACATTTCATTCCATGTCACAAGACGGATGATGCAACCCATATTGCCAATCTATTCTTCAAGGAGATTGTTAGGCTACATGGAGTGCCAAGGACCATTGTGAGTGATAGGGATGTCAAATTCCTAAGTCACTTTTGGAAGACTCTTTGGGGAAAGATGGGGACAAAGCTTTTGTATTCTACAACTTGTCATCCACAAACGGATGGACAAACGGAGGTGGTCAATAGGACACTTTCAACACTTTTGAGGGCTGTCATCCAAAGAAATCTGAAGAATTGGGAAGAATGTTTGCCACATGTGGAATTTGCCTACAATAGGAGTGTGCATGGTTCAACAAATTGCTCACCATTTGAAGTTGTGTATGGATTCAACCCAATGACTCCATTAGATTTGCTACCATTGCCATTGGACAAAGCTAATCTAGAGGGGAAACAAAAAGCTGAGTTCATCAAGACTTTGCATGAGAGGGTGCATGCAAACATTGAGAAGAAGACACTCCAATATGAAAAGCAACACAACAAGGGGAGGAAGCAAGTCATTTTTGAGCCCGGAGATTGGGTGTGGGTGCACTTGAGGAAGGAAAGATTTCCTAACCAAAGGAAATCAAAGCTTATGCCAAGAGGAGATGGTCCTTTTAAAGTGCTTCAACGCATCAACAACAATGCCTACAAGCTAGAACTTCCAAGTGAGTATGGCAATGTTAGTGCTACATTTAATGTTAGTGACTTGTCTTTGTTTGATTTAGGTGATAAAGATGATGGAGCTGATTTGAGGACAAATCCTTTTGAAGAAAGGGGGGAATGATGTGAATCCAAGTTCAAAACCTAAAGAGATCCAAGATCCATTAATGGTACAAGAAGGCCCAATCACAAGGTCCAAGTCCAAGAAGCTTCAAGAAGCCATATTGGGTTTAATTAAGGACATTTGGAAAGCCCAAGAATTTCAGCCCAATAAGGCATCCATGGAGGCCCAAGGAATAATATTTAACTTGTTTTTATGTTAATAACAAATAGGGTTACATGTAGCCACCATATACAAGTTAATAGGCTATTATTATGGGTAGTGGTTACTAAAGTTAATGGGGTAATCAATAATAAGTAATGGCTATTAATGTGGTTAATGGTTATTAAGGCCATTTAAGAGTAAAAGTAATCCTATATGTGTGAGTCTATTTTAGTAGTGTGAGCATGGACTTGTACTCTATATAAACAAGTCCTTTGCTTTCTTTTGTAGGATGAATGAATTTGATATATGAATTATAACTTTGTTTGAGTTTTGTTGTGAGGAATTTTGTCTTTAATTTCTTGCATAAACTTTGTGACTTATCAAGCTTTATTCTAGCTTGTGGTGTCAAAATCTAAATCTTTGTTTTCTTGTTATTTATCAAACTTTCTTGTTTGTGGCATAAGAGGAAATTCAAAGTCTATCTTAGTATCTTTATCCTTGTTGGTAAAGGGGTTAAGTAGCATCTATCTTCTTACTTCAATCTTTGAACGATCCGAATTTGTGGATTAACTTGGTAATTTCTAGTTTTCTTCTAATTCAACTTATCATAGTATTCTTGCTATTGGGGAGTTAATTGATGAAACCTACAATTCCCATCACAAATTGTGCATTCAACTAAATCAACTTGATTTGTGAGTTTAGAATGATGGAATATGATTTTAGGATGGTCAATACGCAATTGTAACATTGGGATCACATTTTGAAAACCATTTGCACGCAATATGCACGAGTTCTATTTTTGTGTTGAAACACGCACAAATTGTGCATTTAATTATGTCAATTGTATTCATGATTTTAACAAGCTAGAATATGTACCTAGCATTGTAAATATGCTGTTGGAACAATGGATAACATCTTTAAAACCATTTGTGCACAAATTTTGACGAGTTCACATTTTGCGTTCAAACATGCGCAAACGTGCACAAATTGTGCATTCAGTTCAATCAATTTGATTCATGAGTTTGGAATGATGGAATATGATTTTAGGATGGTCAATACGCAGTTGTAACATTGGGATCACATTTCAAAACCATTTGCGCGCAATTTGCACGAGTTCTATTTTTGTGCCCAAACATGCAAAAATTGTGCATTTAATTATGTCAATTGTATTCATGATTCTAACCAGCTATAAGGCATGCTTGGTAATATTTGAAATATGCAATTGCACGAGTTTATTGACAACATATTTAGAACCATTTGTGCACAAATTTGGACGAGTTGACATTTCGCGTTCAAACATGCTTGCAATGTGCACAAATTGTTCGCTCAATTAAATCGATTTGATTTTTGGGTTTGGAATGGGTGGAACATGGTTTTGGGACGGTCAATCTGCAAATTCTAACATTGGAATCACATTTTCAAAACCATTTGCATGCAATTTGCACGAGTTCTGTTTTTGTGCCCAAACATGCAAAAATTGTGCATTTAATTATGTCAATTGTATTCATGATTCTAACCAGCTATAAGGCGTGCTTGGTAATATTTGAAATATGCAATTGCACGAGTTTATTGACAACATATTTAGAACCATTTGTGCACAAATTTGGACGAGTTGACATTTCGCGTTCAAACATGCGCAAATGTGCACAAATTGTTCGCTCAATTAAATCGATTTGATTTTTGGGTTTGGAATGGTGGAACATGGTTTTGGGGTGGTCAATCTGCAAATTCTAACATTGGAATCACATTTTCAAAACCATTTGCGCGCAATTTGCACGAGTTCTGTTTTTGTGCGCAAACATGCACAAATCTGCGCAAATTCTATATTTAATTATGTCGATCATATTCATGATTTTAACAAGCCAGAATATGTACCTAGTCTTGTAAATATGCTATTGGAACATTGGATAGCATCTTTAAAACAATTCGTGCACGAATTTGGACGAGCTCTCACATTCTGCGTTCAAACTTGCGCAAATTGTGCATTCAACTAAATCAACTTGATTTGTGAGTTTAGAATGATGGAATATGATTTTAGGATGGTCAATACGCAATTGTAACATTGGGATCACATTTTGAAAACCATTTGCACGCAATATGCACGAGTTCTATTTTTGTGTTGAAACATGCACAAATTGTGCATTTAATTATGTCAATTGTATTCATGATTTTAACAAGCTAGAATATGTACCTAGCATTGTAAATATGCTGTTGGAACAATGGATAACATCTTTAAAACCATTTGTGCACAAATTTGGACGAGTTCACATTTTGCGTTCAAACATGCGCAAACGTGCACAAATTGTGCATTCAGTTCAATCAATTTGATTCATGAGTTTGGAATGATGGAATATGATTTTAGGATGGTCAATACGCAGTTGTAACATTGGGATCACATTTTCAAAACCATTTGCGCGCAATTTGCACGAGTTCTATTTTTGTGCCCAAACATGCAAAAATTGTGCATTTAATTATGTCAATTGTATTCATGATTCTAACCAGCTATAAGGCGTGCTTGGTAATATTTGAAATATGCAATTGCACGAGTTTATTGACAACATATTTAGAACCATTTGTGCACAAATTTGGACGAGTTGACATTTCGCGTTCAAACATGCTTGCAATGTGCACAAATTGTTCGCTCAATTAAATCGATTTGATTTTTGAGTTTGGAATGGTGGAACATGGTTTTGGGACGGTCAATCTGCAAATTCTAACATTGGAATCACATTTTCAAAACCATTTGCACGCAATTTGCACGAGTTCTGTTTTTGTGCGCAAACATGCACAAATCTGCGCAAATTCTATATTTAACTATGTCGATCATATTCATGATTTTAACAAGCCAGAATATGTACCTAGTCTTGTAAATATGCTATTGGAACATTGGATAGCATCTTTAAAACAATTCGTGCACGAATTTGGACGAGCTCTCACATTCTGCGTTCAAACTTGCGCAAATTGTGCATTCAACTAAATCAACTTGATTTGTGAGTTTAGAATGATGGAATATGATTTTAGGATGGTCAATACGCAATTGTAACATTGGGATCACATTTTGAAAACCATTTGCACGCAATATGCACGAGTTCTATTTTTGTGTTGAAACACGCACAAATTGTGCATTTAATTATGTCAATTGTATTCATGATTTTAACAAGCTAGAATATGTACCTAGCATTGTAAATATGCTGTTGGAACAATGGATAACATCTTTAAAACCATTTGTACACAAATTTTGACGAGTTCACATTTTGCGTTCAAACATGCACAAACGTGCACAAATTGTGCATTCAGTTCAATCAATTTGATTCATGAGTTTGGAATGATGGAATATGATTTTAGGATGGTCAATACGCAGTTGTAACATTGGGATCACATTTTCAAAACCATTTGCGCGCAATTTGCACGAGTTCTATTTTTGTGCCCAAACATGCAAAAATTGTGCATTTAATTATGTCAATTGTATTCATGATTCTAACCAGCTATAAGGCGTGCTTGGTAATATTTGAAATATGCAATTGCACGAGTTTATTGACAACATATTTAGAACCATTTGTGCACAAATTTGGACGAGTTGACATTTCGCGTTCAAACATGCGCAAATGTGCACAAATTGTTCGCTCAATTAAATCGATTTGATTTTTGGGTTTGGAATGGTGGAACATGGTTTTGGGACGTTCAATCTGCAAATTCTAACATTGGAATCACATTTTCAAAACCATTTGCGCGCAATTTGCACGAGTTCTGTTTTTGTGCGCAAACATGCACAAATGTGCGCAAATTCTATATTTAATTATGTCGATCATATTCATGATTTTAACAAGCCAGAATATGTACCTAGTCTTGTAAATATGCTATTGGAACATTGGATAGCATCTTTAAAACAATTCGTGCACGAATTTGGACGAGCTCTCACATTCTGCGTTCAAACTTGCACAAATTGATGTGAATCCAAGTTCAAAACCTAAAGAGATCCAAGATCCATTAATGGTACAAGAAGGCCCAATCACAAGGTCCAAGTCCGAGAAGCTTCAAGAAGCCATATTGGTTTTAATTAAGGACATTTGGAAAGCCCAAGAATTTCAGCCCAATAAGGCATCCATGGAGGCCCAAGGAATAATATTTAACTTGTTTTTATGTTAATAACAAATAGGGTTACATGTAGCCACCATATACAAGTTAATAGGCTATTATTATGGGTAGTGGTTACTAAAGTTAATGGGGTAATCAATAATAAGTAATGGCTATTAATGTGGTTAATGGTTATTAAGGCCATTTAAGAGTAAAAGTAATCCTATGTGTGTGAGTCTATTTTAGTAGTGTGAGCATGGACTTGTACTCTATATAAACAAGTCCTTTGCTTTCTTTTGTAGGATGAATGAATTTGATATATGAATTATAACTTTGTTTGAGTTTTGTTGTGAGGAATTTTGTCTTTAATTTCTTGCATAAACTTTGTGACTTATCAAGCTTTATTCTAGCTTGTGGTGTCAAAATCTAAATCTTTGTTTTCTTGTTATTTATCAAACTTTCTTGTTTGTGGCATAAGAGGAAATTCAAAGTCTATCTTAGTATCTTTATCCTTGTTGGTAAAGGGGTTAAGTAGCATCTATCTTCTTACTTCAATCTTTGAACGATCCGAATTTGTGGATTAACTTGGTAATTTCTAGTTTTCTTCTAATTCAACTTATCATAGTATTCTTGCTATTGGGGAGTTAATTGATGAAACCTACAATTCCCATCACAAATTGTGCATTCAACTAAATCAACTTGATTTGTGAGTTTAGAATGATGGAATATGATTTTAGGATGGTCAATACGCAATTGTAACATTGGGATCACATTTTGAAAACCATTTGCACGCAATATGCACGAGTTCTATTTTTGTGTTGAAACACGCACAAATTGTGCATTTAATTATGTCAATTGTATTCATGATTTTAACAAGCTAGAATATGTACCTAGCATTGTAAATATGCTGTTGGAACAATGGATAACATCTTTAAAACCATTTGTGCACAAATTTTGACGAGTTCACATTTTGCGTTCAAACATGCGCAAACGTGCACAAATTGTGCATTCAGTTCAATCAATTTGATTCATGAGTTTGGAATGATGGAATATGATTTTAGGATGGTCAATACGCAGTTGTAACATTGGGATCACATTTTCAAAACCATTTGCGCGCAATTTGCACGAGTTCTATTTTTGTGCCCAAACATGCAAAAATTGTGCATTTAATTATGTCAATTGTATTCATGATTCTAACCAGCTATAAGGCATGCTTGGTAATATTTGAAATATGCAATTGCATGAGTTTATTGACAACATATTTAGAACCATTTGTGCACAAATTTGGACGAGTTGACATTTCGCGTTCAAACATGCTTGCAATGTGCACAAATTGTTCGCTCAATTAAATCGATTTGATTTTTTGGGTTTGGAATGGGTGGAACATGGTTTTGGGACGGTCAATCTGCAAATTCTAACATTGGAATCACATTTTCAAAACCATTTGCATGCAATTTGCACGAGTTCTGTTTTTGTGCCCAAACATGCAAAAATTGTGCATTTAATTATGTCAATTGTATTCATGATTCTAACCAGCTATAAGGCGTGCTTGGTAATATTTGAAATATGCAATTGCACGAGTTTATTGACAACATATTTAGAACCATTTGTGCACAAATTTGGACGAGTTGACATTTCGCGTTCAAACATGCGCAAATGTGCACAAATTGTTCGCTCAATTAAATCGATTTGATTTTTGGGTTTGGAATGGTGGAACATGGTTTTGGGATGGTCAATCTGCAAATTCTAACATTGGAATCACATTTTCAAAACCATTTGCGCACAATTTGCACGAGTTCTGTTTTTGTGCGCAAACATGCACAAATCTGCGCAAATTCTATATTTAATTATGTCGATCATATTCATGATTTTAACAAGCCAGAATATGTACCTAGTCTTGTAAATATGCTATTGGAACATTGGATAGCATCTTTAAAACAATTCGTGCACGAATTTGGACGAGCTCTCACATTCTGCGTTCAAACTTGCGCAAATTGTGCATTCAACTAAATCAACTTGATTTGTGAGTTTAGAATGATGGAATATGATTTTAGGATGGTCAATACGCAATTGTAACATTGGGATCACATTTTGAAAACCATTTGCACGCAATATGCACGAGTTCTATTTTTGTGTTGAAACACGCACAAATTGTGCATTTAATTATGTCAATTGTATTCATGATTTTAACAAGCTAGAATATGTACCTAGCATTGTAAATATGCTGTTGGAACAATGGATAACATCTTTAAAACCATTTGTGCACAAATTTGGACGAGTTCACCTTTTGCGTTCAAACATGCGCAAACGTGCACAAATTGTGCATTCAGTTCAATCAATTTGATTCATGAGTTTGGACTGATGGAATATGATTTTAGGATGGTCAATACGCAGTTGTAACATTGGGATCACATTTTCAAAACCATTTGCGCGCAATTTGCACGAGTTCTATTTTTGTGCCCAAACATGCAAAAATTGTGCATTTAATTATGTCAATTGTATTCATGATTCTAACCAGCTATAAGGCGTGCTTAGTAATATTTGAAATATGCAATTGCACGAGTTTATTGACAACATATTTAGAACCATTTGTGCACAAATTTGGACGAGTTGACATTTCGCGTTCAAACATGCTTGCAATGTGCACAAATTGTTCGCTCAATTAAATCGATTTGATTTTTGAGTTTGGAATGGTGGAACATGGTTTTGGGATGGTCAATCTGCAAATTCTAACATTGGAATCACATTTTCAAAACCATTTGCACGCAATTTGCACGAGTTCTGTTTTTGTGCGCAAACATGCACAAATGTGCGTAAATTCTATATTTAACTATGTCGATCATATTCATGATTTTAACAAGCCAGAATATGTACCTAGTCTTGTAAATATGCTATTGGAACATTGGATAGCATCTTTAAAACAATTCGTGCACGAATTTGGACGAGCTCTCACATTCTGCGTTCAAACTTGCGCAAATTGTGCATTCAACTAAATCAACTTGATTTGTGAGTTTAGAATGATGGAATATGATTTTAGGATGGTCAATACGCAATTGTAACATTGGGATCACATTTTGAAAACCATTTGCACGCAATATGCACGAGTTCTATTTTTGTGTTGAAACACGCACAAATTGTGCATTTAATTATGTCAATTGTATTCATGATTTTAACAAGCTAGAATATGTACCTAGCATTGTAAATATGCTGTTGGAACAATGGATAACATCTTTAAAACCATTTGTGCACAAATTTTGACGAGTTCACATTTTGCGTTCAAACATGCACAAACGTGCACAAATTGTGCATTCAGTTCAATCAATTTGATTCATGAGTTTGGAATGATGGAATATGATTTTAGGATGGTCAATACGCAGTTGTAACATTGGGATCACATTTTCAAAACCATTTGCGCGCAATTTGCACGAGTTCTATTTTTGAGCCCAAACATGCAAAAATTGTGCATTTAATTATGTCAATTGTATTCATGATTCTAACCAGCTATAAGGCGTGCTTGGTAATATTTGAAATATGCAATTGCACGAGTTTATTGACAACATATTTAGAACCATTTGTGCACAAATTTGGACGAGTTGACATTTCGCGTTCAAACATGCTTGCAATGTGCACAAATTGTTCGCTCAATTAAATCGATTTGATTTTTGGGTTTGGAATGGGTGGAACATGGTTTTGGGACGGTCAATCTGTAAATTCTAACATTGGAATCACATTTTCAAAACCATTTGCACGCAATTTGCACGAGTTCTGTTTTTGTGCCCAAACATGCAAAAATTGTGCATTTAATTATGTCAATTGTATTCATGATTCTAACCAGCTATAAGGCGTGCTTGGTAATATTTGAAATATGCAATTGCACGAGTTTATTGACAACATATTTAGAACCATTTGTGCACAAATTTGGACGAGTTGACATTTCGCGTTCAAACATGCGCAAATGTGCACAAATTGTTCGCTCAATTAAATCGATTTGATTTTTGGGTTTGGAATGGTGGAACATGGTTTTGGGATGGTTAATCTGCAAATTCTAACATTGGAATCACATTTTCAAAACCATTTGCGCGCAATTTGCACGAGTTCTGTTTTTGTGCGCAAACATGCACAAATCTGCGCAAATTCTATATTTAATTATGTCGATCATATTCATGATTTTAACAAGCCAGAATATGTACCTAGTCTTGTAAATATGCTATTGGAACATTGGATAGCATCTTTAAAACAATTCGTGCACGAATTTGGACGAGCTCTCACATTCTGCGTTCAAACTTGCGCAAATTGTGCATTCAACTAAATCAACTTGATTTGTGAGTTTAGAATGATGGAATATGATTTTAGGATGGTCAATACGCAATTGTAACATTGGGATCACATTTTGAAAACCATTTGCATGCAGTATGCACGAGTTCTATTTTTGTGTTGAAACACGCACAAATTGTGCATTTAATTATGTCAATTGTATTCATGATTTTAACAAGCTAGAATATGTACCTAGCATTGTAAATATGCTGTTGGAACAATGGATAACATCTTTAAAACCATTTGTGCACAAATTTGGACGAGTTCACATTTTGCGTTCAAACATGCGCAAACGTGCACAAATTGTGCATTCAGTTCAATCAATTTGATTCATGAGTTTGGAATGATGGAATATGATTTTAGGATGGTCAATACGCAGTTGTAACATTGGGATCACATTTTCAAAACCATTTGCGCGCAATTTGCACGAGTTCTATTTTTGTGCCCAAACATGCAAAAATTGTGCATTTAATTATGTCAATTGTATTCATGATTCTAACCAGCTATAAGGCGTGCTTGGTAATATTTGAAATATGCAATTGCACGAGTTTATTGACAACATATTTAGAACCATTTGTGCACAAATTTGGACGAGTTGACATTTCGCGTTCAAACATGCTTGCAATGTGCGCAAATTGTTCGCTCAATTAAATCGATTTGATTTTTGAGTTTGGAATGGTGGAACATGGTTTTGGGACGGTCAATCTGCAAATTCTAACATTGGAATCACATTTTCAAAACCATTTGCGCGCAATTTGCACGAGTTCTGTTTTTGTGCGCAAACATGCACAAATGTGCGCAAATTCTATATTTAACTATGTCGATCATATTCATGATTTTAACAAGCCAGAATATGTACCTAGTCTTGTAAATATGCTATTGGAACATTGGATAGCACCTTTAAAACAATTTGTGCACGAATTTGGACGAGCTCTCACATTCTGCGTTCAAACTTGCGCAAATTGTGCATTCAACTAAATCAACTTGATTTGTGAGTTTAGAATGATGGAATATGATTTTAGGATGGTCAATACGCAATTGTAACATTGGGATCACATTTTGAAAACCATTTGCACGCAATATGCACGAGTTCTATTTTTGTGTTGAAACACGCACAAATTGTGCATTTAATTATGTCAATTGTATTCATGATTTTAACAAGCTAGAATATGTACCTAGCATTGTAAATATGCTGTTGGAACAATGGATAACATCTTTAAAACCATTTGTGCACAAATTTGGACGAGTTCACATTTTGCGTTCAAACATGCGCAAACGTGCACAAATTGTGCATTCAGTTCAATCAATTTGATTCATGAGTTTGGAATGATGGAATATGATTTTAGGATGGTCAATACGCAGTTGTAACATTGGGATCACATTTTCAAAACCATTTGCGCGCAATTTGCACGAGTTCTATTTTTGTGCCCAAACATGCAAAAATTGTGCATTTAATTATGTCAATTGTATTCATGATTCTAACCAGCTATAAGGCGTGCTTGGTAATATTTGAAATATGCAATTGCACGAGTTTATTGACAACATATTTAGAACCATTTGTGCACAAATTTGGACGAGTTGACATTTCGCGTTCAAACATGCGCAAATGTGCACAAATTGTTCGCTCAATTAAATCGATTTGATTTTTGGGTTTGGAATGGGTGGAACATGGTTTTGGGACGGTCAATCTGCAAATTCTAACATTGGAATCACATTTTCAAAACCATTTGCACGCAATTTGCACGAGTTCTGTTTTTGTGCCCAAACATGCAAAAATTGTGCATTTAATTATGTCAATTGTATTCATGATTCTAACCAGCTATAAGGCGTGCTTGGTAATATTTGAAATATGCAATTGCACGAGTTTATTGACAACATATTTAGAACCATTTGTGCACAAATTTGGACGAGTTGACATTTCGCGTTCAAACATGCGCAAATGTGCACAAATTGTTCGCTCAATTAAATCGATTTGATTTTTGGGTTTGGAATGGTGGAACATGGTTTTGGGATGGTCAATCTGCAAATTCTAACATTGGAATCACATTTTCAAAACCATTTGCGCGCAATTTGCACGAGTTCTGTTTTTGTGCGCAAACATGCACAAATCTGCGCAAATTCTATATTTAATTATGTCGATCATATTCATGATTTTAACAAGCCAGAATATGTACCTAGTCTTGTAAATATGCTATTGGAACATTGGATAGCATCTTTAAAACAATTCGTGCACGAATTTGGACGAGCTCTCACATTCTGCGTTCAAACTTGCGCAAATTGTGCATTCAACTAAATCAACTTGATTTGTGAGTTTAGAATGATGGAATATGATTTTAGGATGGTCAATACGCAATTGTAACATTGGGATCACATTTTGAAAACCATTTGCACGCAGTATGCACGAGTTCTATTTTTGTGTTGAAACACGCACAAATTGTGCATTTAATTATGTCAATTGTATTCATGATTTTAACAAGCTAGAATATGTACCTAGCATTGTAAATATGCTGTTGGAACAATGGATAACATCTTTAAAACCATTTGTGCACAAATTTGGACGAGTTCACATTTTGCGTTCAAACATGCGCAAACGTGCACAAATTGTGCATTCAGTTCAATCAATTTGATTCATGAGTTTGGAATGATGGAATATGATTTTAGGATGGTCAATACGCAGTTGTAACATTGGGATCACATTTTCAAAACCATTTGCGCGCAATTTGCACGAGTTCTATTTTTGTGCCCAAACATGCAAAAATTGTGCATTTAATTATGTCAATTGTATTCATGATTCTAACCAGCTATAAGGCGTGCTTGGTAATATTTGAAATATGCAATTGCACGAGTTTATTGACAACATATTTAGAACCATTTGTGCACAAATTTGGACGAGTTGACATTTCGCGTTCAAACATGCGCAAATGTGCACAAATTGTTCGCTCAATTAAATCGATTTGATTTTTGGGTTTGGAATGGTGGAACATGGTTTTGGGATGGTTAATCTGCAAATTCTAACATTGGAATCACATTTTCAAAACCATTTGCGCACAATTTGCACGAGTTCTGTTTTTGTGCGCAAACATGCACAAATGTGCGCAAATTCTATATTTAATTATGTCGATCATATTCATGATTTTAACAAGCCAGAATATGTACCTAGTCTTGTAAATATGCTATTGGAACATTGGATAGCATCTTTAAAACAATTCGTGCACGAATTTGGACGAGCTCTCACATTCTGCGTTCAAACTTGCGCAAATTGATGTGAATCCAAGTTCAAAACCTAAAGAGATCCAAGATCCATTAATGGTACAAGAAGGCCCAATCACAAGGTCCAAGTCCGAGAAGCTTCAAGAAGCCATATTGGTTTTAATTAAGGACATTTGGAAAGCCCAAGAATTTCAGCCCAATAAGGCATCCATGGAGGCCCAAGGAATAATATTTAACTTGTTTTTATGTTAATAACAAATAGGGTTACATGTAGCCACCATATACAAGTTAATAGGCTATTATTATGGGTAGTGGTTACTAAAGTTAATGGGGTAATCAATAATAAGTAATGGCTATTAATGTGGTTAATGGTTATTAAGGCCATTTAAGAGTAAAAGTAATCCTATGTGTGTGAGTCTATTTTAGTAGTGTGAGCATGGACTTGTACTCTATATAAACAAGTCCTTTGCTTTCTTTTGTAGGATGAATGAATTTGATATATGAATTATAACTTTGTTTGAGTTTTGTTGTGAGGAATTTTGTCTTTAATTTCTTGCATAAACTTTATGACTTATCAAGCTTTATTCTAGCTTGTGGTGTCAAAATCTAAATAATATGAACCCTAAAAGGGATCAACAACGCCTGAATATGAAGAATTCAAGCTAATTAGCTTAATTTCCTATTCTGAAATTAATTAGCTTGATTGGACGAATTTTGATTTATTTTCCTATTTTGGAGTCAATAAGGAAGATTCAAGAAGATTCTAGAAGATGTGAGAAGATTCAAGAATATTCCAAGTCAAAGTCAACAAGTCAAAGTCAAAGTCAAATAGTCAACAAGTCAAAGTCAATGGTCAATGGTCAACATATGACATGGCATGTGACATGGCATGCTTGAATGCTTAGTTGTCATGAGTTGTCATTTTGCTTAGTTGTCATGAATTGTAATGAGTTGTCAATTTTGACTTTTCAAAGATGAGTTGTCATTAGTTGTCATTAGTTGTCTTATTTTAAAGGAAATCTCCTTAATTAAGGATTTTCCTATATAGGTATCTTTGGGAATAAGGAATAAAACCTTTTCCTTCAAGGAATAGGTTGTTTACATGCCTATATAAGGGCTACAAACATGTAAAACGAATTTTAAGAAAAAAAAAAGAAAATTGAAATATTAAAAGTGAGGTTTTTCCTTAAACTTTGTTTTTTTGAAACTTTGCAAGTTTACTTGAATTGTTTCACTTCTACCTTTCATTACAATTGCTAGGTTAGATTAAACTTAGAATTGTGTGATTGTTCATCTTATAATAGCTAAGTATCTTGCTTCAATTTAATAAGCAAGGGGTTTAGCTCCATCAACACAACTATCCTTGATGATCCTTGGGCTAATATTCAAAGTTGGATGCGCGTTCTATCTCTGTTATAGGTAGGGTTCGTATCAGTTTGGTATCAGAGCCAAACTTCAAGGTTTGGTTACGTATCCTTTTATTTTCTTGAATTATCTATTCTTTTCTTCTTCTCAATTCTTCATAATTTGAAAAAAAAAAAAAAAAAATTTTTGAGTGAAACACGAGAGCATTCACATCCTTGAGTGTAAACACGTAAGGGAGTGCTTTGTGAGGATTTTTTTTTCTTTCTATATCTTTTCAAAAAATTATTTTTTAACATGGACATGCCTTATTTTCTTGGTGGGGATGATCCTTTTGTTTACTTAAAATGGGTGCAACAAATGGAGGAGATATTTGATTCTCTTAAGATAAGTGATTTTAAAAAGTGCAAACTTGCTTCTAATCAATTTGTTGGTCATGCTGCTATATGGTGGGAAGATTTGATGGTAAATGAGGTTAGAAATTGGGAGTTAATGTCTAGATTTTTCATTCCTCATGATGTTAGGAATAATTTTTCTCTTAAATTAGAAAGACTTAAACAAGGGGATGTGTTAACTGTTGATGATTATGCTAAAAAGTTTAAGTTTTTTGTAATTGCAAGTGATTTAGGTGAATCTGAAGGACAAAAAATTACAAGATTCATAAATGGGCTTAAGAGTGAAATTAGACAAGATCTTATGTTTGTGGTACAATTGCAGCTTAATTTGTCTTTGAATGATGTAATTTCACTTGCTTTAGATAGAGAGAGTTGGAGTAATAAGGTTGATAATCAAAGTAGTGCTAATGCTGAAGTGGTGTTAAATGATCATGAGAAGAAGCATGAGGATCAATTATGTGATCAAGCTAATAAAGTGGAGGAGATCATTATTCATGAAGAGAAGCATGAAAAAGAAGTGGTTGTATGTGAGGAGATCAACATAGAGTGCAAATCCAAGAATAGTGACTTTGTTGAAGTCATTGAAGATAATAAGGATTATTTGCAAAGTTTTGAGCAATCTAGTGAAGGTGTGCAAGGATTAACTCATGAAGAGTCAAACCAAGAAGTTTGTGCACGAAAGAAAGAGGAGGATAACAAGCTGGTTATTCATCATGATTATGCTAACTTTATTCTTTCTTGTTCTAGTGTTTTGAAAATTTTTCTACAGACTTCTATGCCATACAAAGATTCCTTTGCTGATGTTATTGAAGTTCCTTATGTCAACAATGCAATCTATGGAGTCTTTACTTGTACTAAAAAGAACTTGAGATATTCATGTTTCAAGTTTAGAAGGAAGCAACACAAATACAATCCTTATAAGTTCATGGAAAAGAGTTCTAAATTCGATCAAGTTCAAGCTATATTGAAGCTACTTTTGTGGATTCTTACTTTAAAGGAGAGGCTTTCAACAAAGGTGTTTATGTTTGACCCTGGAGGATTTGCAAATTTATCAACTCTAGAAGATGGCTATGATTCGAGGGCGAATCATCTTCAAGAGAGAGGGAATAATATGAACCCTAAAAGGGATCAACAACGCCTGAATATGAAGAATTCAAGCTAATTAGCTTAATTTCCTATTCTGAAATTAATTAGCTTGATTGGACGAATTTTGATTTATTTTCCTATTTTGGAGTCAATAAGGAAGATTCAAGAAGATTCTAGAAGATGTGAGAAGATTCAAGAATATTCCAAGTCAAAGTCAACAAGTCAAAGTCAAAGTCAAATAGTCAACAAGTCAAAGTCAATGGTCAATGGTCAACATATGACATGGCATGTGACATGGCATGCTTGAATGCTTAGTTGTCATGAGTTGTCATTTTGCTTAGTTGTCATGAATTGTAATGAGTTGTCAATTTTGACTTTTCAAAGATGAGTTGTCATTAGTTGTCATTAGTTGTCTTATTTTAAAGGAAATCTCCTTAATTAAGGATTTTCCTATATAGGTATCTTTGGGAATAAGGAATAAAACCTTTTCCTTCAAGGAATAGGTTGTTTACATGCCTATATAAGGGCTACAAACATGTAAAACGAATTTTAAGAAAAAAAAAAGAAAATTGAAATATTAAAAGTGAGGTTTTTCCTTAAACTTTGTTTTTTTGAAACTTTGCAAGTTTACTTGAATTGTTTCACTTCTACCTTTCATTACAATTGCTAGGTTAGATTAAACTTAGAATTGTGTGATTGTTCATCTTATAATAGCTAAGTATCTTGCTTCAATTTAATAAGCAAGGGGTTTAGCTCCATCAACACAACTATCCTTGATGATCCTTGGGCTAATATTCAAAGTTGGATGCGCGTTCTATCTCTGTTATAGGTAGGGTTCGTATCACTAAATCTTTGTTTTCTTGTTATTTATCAAACTTTCTTGTTTGTGGCATAAGAGGAAATTCAAAGTGTATCTTAGTATCTTTATCCTTATTGGTAAAGGGGTTAAGTAGCATCTATCTTCTTACTTCAATCTTTGAACGATCCGAATTTGTGGATTAACTTGGTAATTTCTAGTTTTCTTCTAATTCAACTTATCATAGTATTCTTGCTATTGGGGAGTTAATTGATGAAACCTACAATTCCCATCATAAGTGGTATCAGAGCATTGGCTCAAGATTGAGGTTTGCGTATCCAAAACTATCTTTTAGTTCTCAATATCTTGTGTTCATCTTGTATTTTGCAGCTTTCTTGCTATCTATTATTCTTGTTATTTTTTTTATCTTTATTCTTCTTATCTCAAGATTTTGTTTGCAGATATCAAAAAAAAAAAAAAAAAAATTCGTCCATAAAAAAAAAGTATATGTTATCTTTGATATTCCTATGTTAAGATCTCAGTTTACATTAAAAAAAAAATTGACTCTTCATATTCCATTGCGATCTATCTTTATAATTCTGTCTCTTTGTGTTCTTTGATAATCTGTCTTTGTTTTTCATTTCTATTAGCCTATTTGTTACAAATTGTTCTTTTCTTTAAGCCTACCTTATTTTTTTCTTGTTAGCCTACCTTATTTTTTTTATCATTGATTACTACATTCTTGAATTTTGTTTGATTGAGAAACTTAGTTAATCTAAGAAATCAAAAGGCAAATTTGAGAGGTAAAAGGCAAGAGTGTGAGATCATTAGAGAAAAAGCCAAAATTGAGTGTAAACACGAGTGGTATACATCAATTTTGAGTGAAACACGTGAGGGAGTGTTGTGAGATTGTTTTTTTTTTCTATTTTCTTTTGTTAAAATTTTAGGTTTTACAATCATGTCAAAAGACACAAGTTCTTCTTCTACAAATGATCATGTGATTCAAGCTATGCAACAACAATTCGAAAGAATGTTTAACATGATGGCGGGAGTCAATGAGAAATTGGAGAGGCATGATGGCATCCTTAACCAATTACAAGGAGAGCCTAAAGAAAGGAGACGTCCATCAATTGACCAAGAGGACTATGAAGGAGAGGATGAATTGGATGATGATCAAATCACCTTGGTGGGACAACAAATCAATCCTAGGAGACAAGCTAGGAGAGGACGTCCTAAAGATGATGTTGATCGCAACCTTGGAAGCATCAAAATGAAGATTCCTTCATTCCAAGGAAGAAATGATCCAGATGTGTACCTTGAATGGGAGAGGAAAGTAGAACTCATCTTCGAATGTCACAATTATTCGGAGGAGAAAAAGGTAAAACTTGCCGCTGTTGAGTTTAGTGATTATGCAATTGTTTGGTGGGATCAATTTTGCAAGGAAAGACGTAGATATGGAGAAAGACCCGTGGAGTCTTGGAGGGAAATGAAGCAAATCATGAGAAAGAGGTTTGTTCCAAGCCATTACTATAGAGAGCTTCATCAAAGGTTACAAACTCTAAATCAGGGATCCATGAGTGTTGAGGAGTATCACAAAGAAATGGAGAAGGCTATGATTAGAGCAAATGTGGTAGAAGATCGTGAAGCTACCATGGCAAGGTTCTTGAGAGGGCTAAACAAAAACATTGCTGATGTTGTTGATTTACAACATTATGTGGAGATTGAAGATATGGTGAATTTGGCCATGAAAGTGGAAAGGCAATTGAAAGGAAAGAGGTATGATTCTAAACCAAATGTGGGTTCTTCTTCTTCTTGGAAAACTTCTTGGGGGAAAAAGGATAATAAACCTTTTAACAAGTCAAAAGTGGAAGAAAATAAACCAAAAATTGACTTGGGTAATAAGGGAAAGGGTGAGAATCAACTAGCCCAAACTAGGGGAATCAAATGTTTTAAGTGTTTGGGTCATGGGCACATTGCTAGGGAATGTCCAAATAAGAAAGCTATGATTCTAAGGGATGGTGATATTGAATCGGAGAGTGAGGGGGATAGTGATGATGATATGCCTTCTTTAGAAGATTGTAGTGATGTTGAATGTGCTAAAGGAGATAATCTTGTTGTTCAAAGAACATTGAGTTTGCAAAATAAACATGATGTCCATAGGGAGCAAAGGGAAAATTTGTTTCATACTCATTGTTTGATTTCTAACAAGTTGTGCAACATGATTGTGGATAGTGGAAGTTGTACTAATGTAGCAAGCACTTTGCTAGTGGAGAAATTGAAGTTGCCTACTACCAAGCACCCAAGACCATACAAGTTGCAATGGCTTAATGAAAGTGGAGTTGTAAAGGTAAATAAGCAAGTTCTAATTTCTTTTCAAATTGGTAGATATAAGGATGAGGTGTTGTGTGATGTGTTACCAATGTTGGCCGGACATATGTTGTTGGGGAGACCTTGGCAATATGATAGAAGGGCTAATCATGATGGATTCAAAAATATGTATGCTTTGACTATGGATGGAAAAAGGTTTAACCTTGGACCATTAACTCCAAAACAGATTTTTGAAGACCAAATGCGCATCAAGCAACAATATGAAGAAATGGGTTCTTCATTGGGAAATTCTTTGGGAAGGGAAACCTTTGAGAGTAAAGAAAAAGGTGAGATGAGTGAACCTAAAAATTCCAATTCTCTTGACCAAAATGGGAAACACATGGTGAGAGAAAACAAGGAAGGTTCAAATGAAAGAAAAATGAGTGTTTATGCAAAAATGCGTGATGTGAAGGAAGCTATGCTTTTGAGGCAACACATGCTTGTACTTATGTACAAGGAGATTTTGCATATTTCTAACGAAATAACCAATGGTTTGCCTAGTGTTGTTGTTGATCTTTTGCAGGTTTATGAAGATTTATTTCCAGAAGAAATTCCAAATGGTTTGCCACCTAAAAGAGGCATTGAGCACCAAATTGATTTCATACCTGGAGCAAGCATTCCAAATAGACCAGCATATAGATGTAATCCGGAGGAGACCAAGGAAATCCAAAAGCAAGTGAGTGAGCTTATGGAGAAGGGTTATGTTCGTGAAAGCATGAGTCCATGTGCCGTACCCGTCTTGTTAGTGCCTAAGAAAGATGGAACTTGGAGGATGTGTGTTGATTGTCGTGCCATCAACAAAATCACGGTGAAGTATAGACATCCCATTCCTAGGCTAGATGACATGTTGGATGAATTGCATGGTTCATATTTGTTTTCAAAAATTGATTTGAAATCTGGTTATCATCAAATTAGAATGAGAGAAGGTGATGAATGGAAAACAGCTTTTAAAACTAAACATGGTTTATATGAGTGGTTAGTAATGCCTTTTGGTTTAACTAATGCACCAAGCACTTTCATGAGATTGATGAATCATGTTTTAAGAGCATTCATAAGCAAATTTGTTGTTGTCTATTTTGATGATATCTTGGTTTATAGCAAAAATTTAGATGAGCATGTACAACATTTGACTTGTGTTTTTGATGTGCTTAGAGAAGAGAAGTTGTATGCTAATCTAAAGAAATGCTGTTTTTGCACTAATGAAATTACTTTTCTTGGATATATTGTCAATGACAAGGGCATTCATGTTGATCAAGAAAAGGTAAAAGTAATTAGAGAATGGCCAACACCCACAAGTGTAAGTGATGCAAGAAGCTTTCATGGTTTAGCTAGCTTTTATAGAAGGTTCATTAAAAATTTTTCTACCATAGCTGCACCTTTAACTGAATGCATCAAAAAGAATGTTGGTTTTAAGTGGGGAATTGAACAAGATGAGGCTTTTAACTTGCTAAAAGACAAATTAAGTTCTGCACCCTTGTTATCTTTGCCAAATTTTACTAAACCTTTTGAGATTGAGTGCGATGCAAGTGGCATAGGTATTGGAGGAGTTTTGATGCAAGAAGGCAAGCCCATAGCATTCTTTAGCGAAAAGCTAAGTGGAGCAAGTCTAAACTACCCTACATATGACAAGGAGTTCTATGCATTGGTGAGGGTTCTAAGGACATGGCAGCATTACCTTGGTTACAAAGAATTCATAATTCACACTGACCATGAGTCCTTGAAGTATCTCAAAGGACAAGGAAAGCTTAACAAGAGACATGCAAAATGGGTGGAATTCATTGAATCCTTTCCGTACATCATTAAGTACAAGCAAGGGAAAGAAAATGTGGTGGCCGATGCATTGTCAAGAAGGTATGCCTTGATCTCTAAACTTGATGCAAAAATATTAGGATTTGAATACATCAAAGATCTTTATTCTAATGATCCTGATTTTGCTAATGTTTATGGGGCATGTGAGAAAGGGGGTTTTGATAAGTTCTATAAGTTTGATGGTTTTCTTTTTCGGGAAAACAAATTGTGTGTGCCACAAAGTTCTTTAAGAGAGTTACTTGTGAGAGAGGCACATAGCGGAGGTTTAATGGGGCATTTTGGGATTAAGAAAACTTTGGATGTGTTGGGTGACCATTTCTTTTGGCCACACATGAAAAGGGATGTTAAGAGAATTTGTGAGAAATGCATTACTTGCAAACAAGCCAAATCCAAAGCAATGCCTCATGGTTTGTATACACCTCTTACCATACCAAATGAACCTTGGGTAGACATTTCTATGGATTTTGTTTTAGGATTACCTAGGTCCAAGGGAGGGAGAGATTCCATTTTTGTTGTTGTGGACAGGTTTAGCAAAATGGCACATTTCATTCCATGTCACAAGACGGATGATGCAACCCATATTGCCAATCTATTCTTCAAGGAGATTGTTAGGCTACATGGAGTGCCAAGGACCATTGTGAGTGATAGGGATGTCAAATTCCTAAGTCACTTTTGGAAGACTCTTTGGGGAAAGATGGGGACAAAGCTTTTGTATTCTACAACTTGTCATCCACAAACGGATGGACAAACGGAGGTGGTCAATAGGACACTTTCAACACTTTTGAGGGCTGTCATCCAAAGAAATCTGAAGAATTGGGAAGAATGTTTGCCACATGTGGAATTTGCCTACAATAGGAGTGTGCATGGTTCAACAAATTGCTCACCATTTGAAGTTGTGTATGGATTCAACCCAATGACTCCATTAGATTTGCTACCATTGCCATTGGACAAAGCTAATCTAGAGGGGAAACAAAAAGCTGAGTTCATCAAGACTTTGCATGAGAGGGTGCATGCAAACATTGAGAAGAAGACACTCCAATATGAAAAGCAACACAACAAGGGGAGGAAGCAAGTCATTTTTGAGCCCGGAGATTGGGTGTGGGTGCACTTGAGGAAGGAAAGATTTCCTAACCAAAGGAAATCAAAGCTTATGCCAAGAGGAGATGGTCCTTTTAAAGTGCTTCAACGCATCAACAACAATGCCTACAAGCTAGAACTTCCAAGTGAGTATGGCAATGTTAGTGCTACATTTAATGTTAGTGACTTGTCTTTGTTTGATTTAGGTGATAAAGATGATGGAGCTGATTTGAGGACAAATCCTTTTGAAGAAAGGGGGAATGATGTGAATCCAAGTTCAAAACCTAAAGAGATCCAAGATCCATTAATGGTACAAGAAGGCCCAATCACAAGGTCCAAGTCCAAGAAGCTTCAAGAAGCCATATTGGGTTTAATTAAGGACATTTGGAAAGCCCAAGAATTTCAGCCCAATAAGGCATCCATGGAGGCCCAAGGAATAATATTTAACTTGTTTTTATGTTAATAACAAATAGGGTTACATGTAGCCACCATATACAAGTTAATAGGCTATTATTATGGGTAGTGGTTACTAAAGTTAATGGGGTAATCAATAATAAGTAATGGCTATTAATGTGGTTAATGGTTATTAAGGCCATTTAAGAGTAAAAGTAATCCTATATGTGTGAGTCTATTTTAGTAGTGTGAGCATGGACTTGTACTCTATATAAACAAGTCCTTTGCTTTCTTTTGTAGGATGAATGAATTTGATATATGAATTATAACTTTGTTTGAGTTTTGTTGTGAGGAATTTTGTCTTTAATTTCTTGCATAAACTTTGTGACTTATCAAGCTTTATTCTAGCTTGTGGTGTCAAAATCTAAATCTTTGTTTTCTTGTTATTTATCAAACTTTCTTGTTTGTGGCATAAGAGGAAATTCAAAGTCTATCTTAGTATCTTTATCCTTGTTGGTAAAGGGGTTAAGTAGCATCTATCTTCTTACTTCAATCTTTGAACGATCCGAATTTGTGGATTAACTTGGTAATTTCTAGTTTTCTTCTAATTCAACTTATCATAGTATTCTTGCTATTGGGGAGTTAATTGATGAAACCTACAATTCCCATCACAAATTGTGCATTCAAATAAATCAACTTGATTTGTGAGTTTAGAATGATGGAATATGATTTTAGGATGGTCAATACGCAATTGTAACATTGGGATCACATTTTGAAAACCATTTGCACGCAATATGCACGAGTTCTATTTTTGTGTTGAAACACGCACAAATTGTGCATTTAATTATGTCAATTGTATTCATGATTTTAACAAGCTAGAATATGTACCTAGCATTGTAAATATGCTGTTGGAACAATGGATAACATCTTTAAAACCATTTGTGCACAAATTTTGACGAGTTCACATTTTGCGTTCAAACATGCGCAAACGTGCACAAATTGTGCATTCAGTTCAATCAATTTGATTCATGAGTTTGGAATGATGGAATATGATTTTAGGATGGTCAATACGCAGTTGTAACATTGGGATCACATTTTCAAAACCATTTGCGCGCAATTTGCACGAGTTCTATTTTTGTGCCCAAACATGCAAAAATTGTGCATTTAATTATGTCAATTGTATTCATGATTCTAACCAGCTATAAGGCATGCTTGGTAATATTTGAAATATGCAATTGCACGAGTTTATTGACAACATATTTAGAACCATTTGTGCACAAATTTGGACGAGTTCACATTTCGCGTTCAAACATGCTTGCAATGTGCACAAATTGTTCGCTCAATTAAATCGATTTGATTTTTGGGTTTGGAATGGGTGGAACATGGTTTTGGGACGGTCAATCTGCAAATTCTAACATTGGAATCACATTTTCAAAACCATTTGCATGCAATTTGCACGAGTTCTGTTTTTGTGCCCAAACATGCAAAAATTGTGCATTTAATTATGTCAATTGTATTCATGATTCTAACCAGCTATAAGGCGTGCTTGGTAATATTTGAAATATGCAATTGCACGAGTTTATTGACAACATATTTAGAACCATTTGTGCATAAATTTGGACGAGTTGACATTTCGCGTTCAAACATGCGCAAATGTGCACAAATTGTTCGCTCAATTAAATCGATTTGATTTTTGGGTTTGGAATGGTGGAACATGGTTTTGGGATGGTCAATCTGCAAATTCTAACATTGGAATCACATTTTCAAAACCATTTGCGCGCAATTTGCACGAGTTCTGTTTTTGTGCGCAAACATGCACAAATGTGCGCAAATTCTATATTTAACTATGTCGATCATATTCATGATTTTAACAAGCCAGAATATGTACCTAGTCTTGTAAATATGCTATTGGAACATTGGATAGCATCTTTAAAACAATTCGTGCACGAATTTGGACGAGCTCTCACATTCTGCGTTCAAACTTGCGCAAATTGTGCATTCAACTAAATCAACTTGATTTGTGAGTTTAGAATGATGGAATATGATTTTAGGATGGTCAATACGCAATTGTAACATTGGGATCACATTTTGAAAACCATTTGCACGCAATATGCACGAGTTCTATTTTTGTGTTGAAACACGCACAAATTGTGCATTTAATTATGTCAATTGTATTCATGATTTTAACAAGCTAGAATATGTACCTAGCATTGTAAATATGCTGTTGGAACAATGGATAACATCTTTAAAACCATTTGTGCACAAATTTTGACGAGTTCACATTTTGCGTTCAAACATGCGCAAACGTGCACAAATTGTGCATTCAGTTCAATCAATTTGATTCATGAGTTTGGAATGATGGAATATGATTTTAGGATGGTCAATACGCAGTTGTAACATTGGGATCACATTTTCAAAACCATTTGCGCGCAATTTGCACGAGTTCTATTTTTGTGCCCAAACATGCAAAAATTGTGCATTTAATTATGTCAATTGTATTCATGATTCTAACCAGCTATAAGGCGTGCTTGGTAATATTTGAAATATGCAATTGCACGAGTTTATTGACAACATATTTAGAACCATTTGTGCACAAATTTGGACGAGTTGACATTTCGCGTTCAAACATGCGCAAATGTGCACAAATTGTTCGCTCAATTAAATCGATTTGATTTTTGGGTTTGGAATGGTGGAACATGGTTTTGGGATGGTCAATCTGCAAATTCTAACATTGGAATCACATTTTCAAAACCATTTGCGCGCAATTTGCACGAGTTCTGTTTTTGTGCGCAAACATGCACAAATCTGCGCAAATTCTATATTTAATTATGTCGATCATATTCATGATTTTAACAAGCCAGAATATGTACCTAGTCTTGTAAATATGCTATTGGAACATTGGATAGCATCTTTAAAACAATTCGTGCACGAATTTGGACGAGCTCTCACATTCTGCGTTCAAACTTGCGCAAATTGTGCATTCAACTAAATCAACTTGATTTGTGAGTTTAGAATGATGGAATATGATTTTAGGATGGTCAATACGCAATTGTAACATTGGGATCACATTTTGAAAACCATTTGCACGCAATATGCACGAGTTCTATTTTTGTGTTGAAACACGCACAAATTGTGCATTTAATTATGTCAATTGTATTCATGATTTTAACAAGCTAGAATATGTACCTAGCATTGTAAATATGCTGTTGGAACAATGGATAACATCTTTAAAACCATTTGTGCACAAATTTGGACGAGTTCACATTTTGCGTTCAAACATGCGCAAACGTGCACAAATTGTGCATTCAGTTCAATCAATTTGATTCATGAGTTTGGAATGATGGAATATGATTTTAGGATGGTCAATACGCAGTTGTAACATTGGGATCACATTTTCAAAACCATTTGCGCGCAATTTGCACGAGTTCTATTTTTGTGCCCAAACATGCAAAAATTGTGCATTTAATTATGTCAATTGTATTCATGATTCTAACCAGCTATAAGGCGTGCTTGGTAATATTTGAAATATGCAATTGCACGAGTTTATTGACAACATATTTAGAACCATTTGTGCACAAATTTGGACGAGTTGACATTTCGCGTTCAAACATGCTTGCAATGTGCACAAATTGTTCGCTCAATTAAATCGATTTGATTTTTGAGTTTGGAATGGTGGAACATGGTTTTGGGACGGTCAATCTGCAAATTCTAACATTGGAATCACATTTTCAAAACCATTTGCGCGCAATTTGCACGAGTTCTGTTTTTGTGCGCAAATATGCACAAATGTGCGCAAATTCTATATTTAACTATGTCGATCATATTCATGATTTTAACAAGCCAGAATATGTACCTAGTCTTGTAAATATGCTATTGGAACATTGGATAGCATCTTTAAAACAATTCGTGCACGAATTTGGACGAGCTCTCACATTCTGCGTTCAAACTTGCGCAAATTGTGCATTCAACTAAATCAACTTGATTTGTGAGTTTAGAATGATGGAATATGATTTTAGGATGGTCAATACGCAATTGTAACATTGGGATCACATTTTGAAAACCATTTGCACGCAGTATGCACGAGTTCTATTTTTGTGTTGAAACACGCACAAATTGTGCATTTAATTATGTCAATTGTATTCATGATTTTAACAAGCTAGAATATGTACCTAGCATTGTAAATATGCTGTTGGAACAATGGATAACATCTTTAAAACCATTTGTGCACAAATTTGGACGAGTTCACATTTTGCGTTCAAACATGCGCAAACGTGCACAAATTGTGCATTCAGTTCAATCAATTTGATTCATGAGTTTGGAATGATGGAATATGATTTTAGGATGGTCAATACGCAGTTGTAACATTGGGATCACATTTTCAAAACCATTTGCGCGCAATTTGCACGAGTTCTATTTTTGTGCCCAAACATGCAAAAATTGTGCATTTAATTATGTCAATTGTATTCATGATTCTAACCAGCTATAAGGCGTGCTTGGTAATATTTGAAATATGCAATTGCACGAGTTTATTGACAACATATTTAGAACCATTTGTGCACAAATTTGGACGAGTTGACATTTCGCGTTCAAACATGCTTGCAATGTGCACAAATTGTTCGCTCAATTAAATCGATTTGATTTTTGAGTTTGGAATGGTGGAACATGGTTTTGGGACGGTCAATCTGCAAATTCTAACATTGGAATCACATTTTCAAAACCATTTGCGCGCAATTTGCACGAGTTCTGTTTTTGTGCGCAAACATGCACAAATGTGCGCAAATTCTATATTTAACTATGTCGATCATATTCATGATTTTAACAAGCCAGAATATGTACCTAGTCTTGTAAATATGCTATTGGAACATTGGATAGCATCTTTAAAACAATTCGTGCACGAATTTGGACGAGCTCTCACATTCTGCGTTCAAACTTGCGCAAATTGTGCATTCAACTAAATCAACTTGATTTGTGAGTTTAGAATGATGGAATATGATTTTAGGATGGTCAATACGCAATTGTAACATTGGGATCACATTTTGAAAACCATTTGCACGCAATATGCACGAGTTCTATTTTTGTGTTGAAACACGCACAAATTGTGCATTTAATTATGTCAATTGTATTCATGATTTTAACAAGCTAGAATATGTACCTAGCATTGTAAATATGCTGTTGGAACAATGGATAACATCTTTAAAACCATTTGTGCACAAATTTGGACGAGTTCACATTTTGCGTTCAAACATGCGCAAACGTGCACAAATTGTGCATTCAGTTCAATCAATTTGATTCATGAGTTTGGAATGATGGAATATGATTTTAGGATGGTCAATACGCAGTTGTAACATTGGGATCACATTTTCAAAACCATTTGCGCGCAATTTGCACGAGTTCTATTTTTGTGCCCAAACATGCAAAAATTGTGCATTTAATTATGTCAATTGTATTCATGATTCTAACCAGCTATAAGGCGTGCTTGGTAATATTTGAAATATGCAATTGTACGAGTTTATTGACAACATATTTAGAACCATTTGTGCACAAATTTGGACGAGTTGACATTTCGCGTTCAAACATGCTTGCAATGTGCACAAATTGTTCGCTCAATTAAATCGATTTGATTTTTGAGTTTGGAATGGTGGAAGATGGTTTTGGGACGGTCAATCTGCAAATTCTAACATTGGAATCACATTTTCAAAACCATTTGCGCGCAATTTGCACGAGTTCTGTTTTTGTGCGCAAACATGCACAAATGTGCGCAAATTCTATATTTAACTATGTCGATCATATTCATGATTTTAACAAGCCAGAATATGTACCTAGTCTTGTAAATATGCTATTGGAACATTGGATAGCATCTTTAAAACAATTCGTGCACGAATTTGGACGAGCTCTCACATTCTGCGTTCAAACTTGCGCAAATTGTGCATTCAACTAAATCAACTTGATTTGTGAGTTTAGAATGATGGAATATGATTTTAGGATGGTCAATACGCAATTGTAACATTGGGATCACATTTTGAAAACCATTTGCACGCAATATGCACGAGTTCTATTTTTGTGTTGAAACATGCACAAATTGTGCATTTAATTATGTCAATTGTATTTCATGATTTTAACAAGCTAGAATATGTACCTAGCATTGTAAATATGCTGTTGGAACAATGGATAACATCTTTAAAACCATTTGTGCACAAATTTGGACGAGTTCACATTTTGCGTTCAAACATGCGCAAACGTGCACAAATTGTGCATTCAGTTCAATCAATTTGATTCATGAGTTTGGAATGATGGAATATGATTTTAGGATGGTCAATACGCAGTTGTAACATTGGGATCACATTTTCAAAACCATTTGCGCGCAATTTGCACGAGTTCTATTTTTGTGCCCAAACATGCAAAAATTGTGCATTTAATTATGTCAATTGTATTCATGATTCTAACCAGCTATAAGGCATGCTTGGTAATATTTGAAATATGCAATTGCACGAGTTTATTGACAACATATTTAGAACCATTTGTGCACAAATTTGGACGAGTTGACATTTCGCGTTCAAACATGCTTGCAATGTGCACAAATTGTTCGCTCAATTAAATCGATTTGATTTTTGGGTTTGGAATGGGTGGAACATGGTTTTGGGACAGTCAATCTGCAAATTCTAACATTGGAATCACATTTTCAAAACCATTTGCACGCAATTTGCACGAGTTCTGTTTTTGTGCCCAAACATGCAAAAATTGTGCATTTAATTATGTCAATTGTATTCATGATTCTAACCAGCTATAAGGCGTGCTTGGTAATATTTGAAATATGCAATTGCACGAGTTTATTGACAACATATTTAGAACCATTTGTGCACAAATTTGGACGAGTTGACATTTCGCGTTCAAACATGCTTGCAATGTGCACAAATTGTTCGCTCAATTAAATCGATTTGATTTTTGAGTTTGGAATGGTGGAACATGGTTTTGGGACGGTCAATCTGCAAATTCTAACATTGGAATCACATTTTCAAAACCATTTGCGCGCAATTTGCACGAGTTCTGTTTTTGTGCGCAAACATGCACAAATGTGCGCAAATTCTATATTTAACTATGTCGATCATATTCATGATTTTAACAAGCCAGAATATGTACCTAGTCTTGTAAATATGCTATTGGAACATTGGATAGCATCTTTAAAACAATTCGTGCACGAATTTGGACGAGCTCTCACATTCTGCGTTCAAACTTGCGCAAATTGTGCATTCAACTAAATCAACTTGATTTGTGAGTTTAGAATGATGGAATATGATTTTAGGATGGTCAATACGCAATTGTAACATTGGGATCACATTTTGAAAACCATTTGCACGCAATATGCACGAGTTCTATTTTTGTGTTGAAACATGCACAAATTGTGCATTTAATTATGTCAATTGTATTCATGATTTTAACAAGCTAGAATATGTACCTAGCATTGTAAATATGCTGTTGGAACAATGGATAACATCTTTAAAACCATTTGTGCACAAATTTGGACGAGTTCACATTTTGCGTTCAAACATGCGCAAACGTGCACAAATTGTGCATTCAGTTCAATCAATTTGATTCATGAGTTTGGAATGATGGAATATGATTTTAGGATGGTCAATACGCAGTTGTAACATTGGGATCACATTTTCAAAACCATTTGCGCGCAATTTGCACGAGTTCTATTTTTGTGCCCAAACATGCAAAAATTGTGCATTTAATTATGTCAATTGTATTCATGATTCTAACCAGCTATAAGGCATGCTTGGTAATATTTGAAATATGCAATTGCACGAGTTTATTGACAACATATTTAGAACCATTTGTGCACAAATTTGGACGAGTTGACATTTCGCGTTCAAACATGCTTGCAATGTGCACAAATTGTTCGCTCAATTAAATCGATTTGATTTTTGGGTTTGGAATGGGTGGAACATGGTTTTGGGACAGTCAATCTGCAAATTCTAACATTGGAATCACATTTTCAAAACCATTTGCACGCAATTTGCACGAGTTCTGTTTTTGTGCCCAAACATGCAAAAATTGTGCATTTAATTATGTCAATTGTATTCATGATTCTAACCAGCTATAAGGCGTGCTTGGTAATATTTGAAATATGCAATTGCACGAGTTTATTGACAACATATTTTGAACCATTTGTGCACAAATTTGGACGAGTTGACATTTCGCGTTCAAACATGCGCAAATGTGCACAAATTGTTCGCTCAATTAAATCGATTTGATTTTTGGGTTTGGAATGGTGGAACATGGTTTTGGTATGGTCAATCTGCAAATTCTAACATTGGAATCACATTTTCAAAACCATTTGCGCGCAATTTGCACGAGTTCTGTTTTTGTGCGCAAACATGCACAAATCTGCGCAAATTCTATATTTAATTATGTCGATCATATTCATGATTTTAACAAGCCAGAATATGTACCTAGTCTTGTAAATATGCTATTGGAACATTGGATAGCATCTTTAAAACAATTCGTGCACGAATTTGGACGAGCTCTCACATTCTGCGTTCAAACTTGCGCAAATTGTGCATTCAACTAAATCAACTTGATTTGTGAGTTTAGAATGATGGAATATGATTTTAGGATGGTCAATACGCAATTGTAACATTGGGATCACATTTTGAAAACCATTTGCACGCAGTATGCATGAGTTCTATTTTTGTGTTGAAACACGCACAAATTGTGCATTTAATTATGTCAATTGTATTCATGATTTTAACAAGCTAGAATATGTACCTAGCATTGTAAATATGCTGTTGGAACAATGGATAACATCTTTAAAACCATTTGTGCAGAAATTTGGACGAGTTCACATTTTGCGTTCAAACATGCGCAAACGTGCACAAATTGTGCATTCAGTTCAATCAATTTGATTCATGAGTTTGGAATGATGGAATATGATTTTAGGATGGTCAATACGCAGTTGTAACATTGGGATCACATTTTCAAAACCATTTGCGCGCAATTTGCACGAGTTCTATTTTTGTGCCCAAACATGCAAAAATTGTGCATTTAATTATGTCAATTGTATTCATGATTCTAACCAGCTATAAGGCGTGCTTGGTAATATTTGAAATATGCAATTGCACGAGTTTATTGACAACATATTTAGAACCATTTGTGCACAAATTTGGACGAGTTGACATTTCGCGTTCAAACATGCTTGCAATGTGCACAAATTGTTCGCTCAATTAAATCGATTTGATTTTTGAGTTTGGAATGGTGGAACATGGTTTTGGGACGGTCAATCTGCAAATTCTAACATTGGAATCACATTTTCAAAACCATTTGCGCGCAATTTGCACGAGTTCTGTTTTTGTGCGCAAACATGCACAAATGTGCGCAAATTCTATATTTAACTATGTCGATCATATTCATGATTTTAACAAGCCAGAATATGTACCTAGTCTTGTAAATATGCTATTGGAACATTGGATAGCATCTTTAAAACAATTCGTGCACGAATTTGGACGAGCTCTCACATTCTGCGTTCAAACTTGCGCAAATTGTGCATTCAACTAAATCAACTTGATTTGTGAGTTTAGAATGATGGAATATGATTTTAGGATGGTCAATACGCAATTGTAACATTGGGATCACATTTTGAAAACCATTTGCACGCAATATGCACGAGTTCTATTTTTGTGTTGAAACACGCACAAATTGTGCATTTAATTATGTCAATTGTATTCATGATTTTAACAAGCTAGAATATGTACCTAGCATTGTAAATATGCTGTTGGAACAATGGATAACATCTTTAAAACCATTTGTGCAGAAATTTGGACGAGTTCACATTTTGCGTTCAAACATGCGCAAACGTGCACAAATTGTGCATTCAGTTCAATCAATTTGATTCATGAGTTTGGAATGATGGAATATGATTTTAGGATGGTCAATACGCAGTTGTAACATTGGGATCACATTTTCAAAACCATTTGCGCGCAATTTGCACGAGTTCTATTTTTGTGCCCAAACATGCAAAAATTGTGCATTTAATTATGTCAATTGTATTCATGATTCTAACCAGCTATAAGGCGTGCTTGGTAATATTTGAAATATGCAATTGCACGAGTTTATTGACAACATATTTAGAACCATTTGTGCACAAATTTGGACGAGTTGACATTTCGCGTTCAAACATGCTTGCAATGTGCACAAATTGTTCGCTCAATTAAATCGATTTGATTTTTGAGTTTGGAATGGTGGAACATGGTTTTGGGACGGTCAATCTGCAAATTCTAACATTGGAATCACATTTTCAAAACCATTTGCGCGCAATTTGCACGAGTTCTGTTTTTGTGCGCAAACATGCACAAATGTGCGCAAATTCTATATTTAACTATGTCGATCATATTCATGATTTTAACAAGCCAGAATATGTACCTAGTCTTGTAAATATGCTATTGGAACATTGGATAGCATCTTTAAAACAATTCGTGCACGAATTTGGACGAGCTCTCACATTCTGCGTTCAAACTTGCGCAAATTGTGCATTCAACTAAATCAACTTGATTTGTGAGTTTAGAATGATGGAATATGATTTTAGGATGGTCAATACGCAATTGTAACATTGGGATCACATTTTGAAAACCATTTGCACGCAATATGCACGAGTTCTATTTTTGTGTTGAAACACGCACAAATTGTGCATTTAATTATGTCAATTGTATTCATGATTTTAACAAGCTAGAATATGTACCTAGCATTGTAAATATGCTGTTGGAACAATGGATAACATCTTTAAAACCATTTGTGCACAAATTTGGACGAGTTCACATTTTGCGTTCAAACATGCGCAAACGTGCACAAATTGTGCATTCAGTTCAATCAATTTGATTCATGAGTTTGGAATGATGGAATATGATTTTAGGATGGTCAATACGCAGTTGTAACATTGGGATCACATTTTCAAAACCATTTGCGCGCAATTTGCACGAGTTCTATTTTTGTGCCCAAACATGCAAAAATTGTGCATTTAATTATGTCAATTGTATTCATGATTCTAACCAGCTATAAGGCGTGCTTGGTAATATTTGAAATATGCAATTGCACGAGTTTATTGACAACATATTTAGAACCATTTGTGCACAAATTTGGACGAGTTGACATTTCGCGTTCAAACATGCTTGCAATGTGCACAAATTGTTCGCTCAATTAAATCGATTTGATTTTTGAGTTTGGAATGGTGGAACATGGTTTTGGACGGTCAATCTGCAAATTCTAACATTGGAATCACATTTTCAAAACCATTTGCGCGCAATTTGCACGAGTTCTGTTTTTGTGCGCAAACATGCACAAATGTGCGCAAATTCTATATTTAACTATGTGGATCATATTCATGATTTTAACAAGCCAGAATATGTACCTAGTCTTGTAAATATGCTATTGGAACATTGGATAGCATCTTTAAAACAATTCGTGCACGAATTTGGACGAGCTCTCACATTCTGCGTTCAAACTTGTGCAAATTGTGCATTCAACTAAATCAACTTGATTTGTGAGTTTAGAATGATGGAATATGATTTTAGGATGGTCAATACGCAATTGTAACATTGGGATCACATTTTGAAAACCATTTGCACGCAATATGCACGAGTTCTATTTTTGTGTTGAAACACGCACAAATTGTGCATTTAATTATGTCAATTGTATTCATGATTTTAACAAGCTAGAATATGTACCTAGCATTGTAAATATGCTGTTGGAACAATGGATAACATCTTTAAAACCATTTGTGCACAAATTTGGACGAGTTCACATTTTGCGTTCAAACATGCGCAAACGTGCACAAATTGTGCATTCAGTTCAATCAATTTGATTCATGAGTTTGGAATGATGGAATATGATTTTAGGATGGTCAATACGCAGTTGTAACATTGGGATCACATTTTCAAAACCATTTGCGCGCAATTTGCACGAGTTCTATTTTTGTGCCCAAACATGCAAAAATTGTGCATTTAATTATGTCAATTGTATTCATGATTCTAACCAGCTATAAGGCATGCTTGGTAATATTTGAAATATGCAATTGCACGAGTTTATTGACAACATATTTAGAACCATTTGTGCACAAATTTGGACGAGTTGACATTTCGCGTTCAAACATGCTTGCAATGTGCACAAATTGTTCGCTCAATTAAATCGATTTGATTTTTGGGTTTGGAATGGGTGGAACATGGTTTTGGGACGGTCAATCTGCAAATTCTAACATTGGAATCACATTTTCAAAACCATTTGCATGCAATTTGCACGAGTTCTGTTTTTGTGCCCAAACATGCAAAAATTGTGCATTTAATTATGTCAATTGTATTCATGATTCTAACCAGCTATAAGGCGTGCTTGGTAATATTTGAAATATGCAATTGCACGAGTTTATTGACAACATATTTAGAACCATTTGTGCACAAATTTGGACGAGTTGACATTTCGCGTTCAAACATGCGCAAATGTGCACAAATTGTTCGCTCAATTAAATCGATTTGATTTTTGGGTTTGGAATGGTGGAACATGGTTTTGGGATGGTCAATCTGCAAATTCTAACATTGGAATCACATTTTCAAAACCATTTGCGCGCAATTTGCACGAGTTCTGTTTTTGTGCGCAAACATGCACAAATGTGCGCAAATTCTATATTTAATTATGTCGATCATATTCATGATTTTAACAAGCCAGAATATGTACCTAGTCTTGTAAATATGCTATTGGAACATTGGATAGCATCTTTAAAACAATTCGTGCACGAATTTGGACGAGCTCTCACATTCTGCGTTCAAACTTGCGCAAATTGTGCATTCAACTAAATCAACTTGATTTGTGAGTTTAGAATGATGGAATATGATTTTAGGATGGTCAATACGCAATTGTAACATTGGGATCACATTTTGAAAACCATTTGCACGCAGTATGCACGAGTTCTATTTTTGTGTTGAAACACGCACAAATTGTGCATTTAATTATGTCAATTGTATTCATGATTTTAACAAGCTAGAATATGTACCTAGCATTGTAAATATGCTGTTGGAACAATGGATAACATCTTTAAAACCATTTGTGCACAAATTTGGACGAGTTCACATTTTGCGTTCAAACATGCGCAAACGTGCACAAATTGTGTATTCAGTTCAATCAATTTGATTCATGAGTTTGGAATGATGGAATATGATTTTAGGATGGTCAATACGCAGTTGTAACATTGGGATCACATTTTCAAAACCATTTGCGCGCAATTTGCACGAGTTCTATTTTTGTGCCCAAACATGCAAAAATTGTGCATTTAATTATGTCAATTGTATTCATGATTCTAACCAGCTATAAGGCGTGCTTGGTAATATTTGAAATATGCAATTGCACGAGTTTATTGACAACATATTTAGAACCATTTGTGCACAAATTTGGACGAGTTGACATTTCGCGTTCAAACATGCTTGCAATGTGCACAAATTGTTCGCTCAATTAAATCGATTTGATTTTTGAGTTTGGAATGGTGGAACATGGTTTTGGGACGGTCAATCTGCAAATTCTAACATTGGAATCACATTTTCAAAACCATTTGCGCGCAATTTGCACGAGTTCTGTTTTTGTGCGCAAACATGCACAAATGTGCGCAAATTCTATATTTAACTATGTGGATCATATTCATGATTTTAACAAGCCAGAATATGTACCTAGTCTTGTAAATATGCTATTGGAACATTGGATAGCATCTTTAAAACAATTCGTGCACGAATTTGGACGAGCTCTCACATTCTGCGTTCAAACTTGCGCAAATTGTGCATTCAACTAAATCAACTTGATTTGTGAGTTTAGAATGATGGAATATGATTTTAGGATGGTCAATACGCAATTGTAACATTGGGATCACATTTTGAAAACCATTTGCACGCAGTATGCACGAGTTCTATTTTTGTGTTGAAACACGCACAAATTGTGCATTTAATTATGTCAATTGTATTCATGATTTTAACAAGCTAGAATATGTACCTAGCATTGTAAATATGCTGTTGGAACAATGGATAACATCTTTAAAACCATTTGTGCACAAATTTGGACGAGTTCACATTTTGCGTTCAAACATGCGCAAACGTGCACAAATTGTGCATTCAGTTCAATCAATTTGATTCATGAGTTTGGAATGATGGAATATGATTTTAGGATGGTCAATACGCAGTTGTAACATTGGGATCACATTTTCAAAACCATTTGCGCGCAATTTGCACGAGTTCTATTTTTGTGCCCAAACATGCAAAAATTGTGCATTTAATTATGTCAATTGTATTCATGATTCTAACCAGCTATAAGGCGTGCTTGGTAATATTTGAAATATGCAATTGCACGAGTTTATTGACAACATATTTAGAACCATTTGTGCACAAATTTGGACGAGTTGACATTTCGCGTTCAAACATGCTTGCAATGTGCACAAATTGTTCGCTCAATTAAATCGATTTGATTTTTGAGTTTGGAATGGTGGAAAATGGTTTTGGGATGGTCAATCTGCAAATTCTAACATTGGAATCACATTTTCAAAACCATTTGCGCGCAATTTGCACGAGTTCTGTTTTTGTGCGCAAACATGCACAAATGTGCGCAAATTCTATATTTAACTATGTCGATCATATTCATGATTTTAACAAGCCAGAATATGTACCTAGTCTTGTAAATATGCTATTGGAACATTGGATAGCATCTTTAAAACAATTCATGCACGAATTTGGACGAGCTCTCACATTCTGCGTTCAAACTTGCGCAAATTGTGCATTCAACTAAATCAACTTGATTTGTGAGTTTAGAATGATGGAATATGATTTTAGGATGGTCAATACGCAATTGTAACATTGGGATCACATTTTGAAAACCATTTGCACGCAATATGCACGAGTTCTATTTTTGTGTTGAAACACGCACAAATTGTGCATTTAATTATGTCAATTGTATTCATGATTTTTACAAGCTAGAATATGTACCTAGCATTGTAAATATGCTGTTGGAACAATGGATAACATCTTTAAAACCATTTGTGCACAAATTTGGACGAGTTCACATTTTGCGTTCAAACATGCGCAAACGTGCACAAATTGTGCATTCAGTTCAATCAATTTGATTCATGAGTTTGGAATGATGGAATATGATTTTAGGATGGTCAATACGCAGTTGTAACATTGGGATCACATTTTCAAAACCATTTACGCGCAATTTGCACGAGTTCTATTTTTGTGCCCAAACATGCAAAAATTGTGCATTTAATTATGTCAATTGTATTCATGATTCTAACCAGCTATAAGGCGTGCTTGGTAATATTTGAAATATGCAATTGCACGAGTTTATTGACAACATATTTAGAACCATTTGTGCACAAATTTGGACGAGTTGACATTTCGCGTTCAAACATGCTTGCAATGTGCACAAATTGTTCGCTCAATTAAATCGATTTGATTTTTGAGTTTGGAATGGTGGAACATGGTTTTGGGACGGTCAATCTGCAAATTCTAACATTGGAATCACATTTTCAAAACCATTTGCGCGCAATTTGCACGAGTTCTGTTTCTGTGCGCAAACATGCACAAATCTGCGCAAATTCTATATTTAATTATGTCGATCATATTCATGATTTTAACAAGCCAGAATATGTACCTAGTCTTGTAAATATGCTATTGGAACATTGGATAGCATCTTTAAAACAATTCGTGCACGAATTTGGACGAGCTCTCACATTCTGCGTTCAAACTTGCGCAAATTGTGCATTCAACTAAATCAACTTGATTTGTGAGTTTAGAATGATGGAATATGATTTTAGGATGGTCAATACGCAATTTTAACATTGGGATCACATTTTGAAAACCATTTGCACGCAGTATGCACGAGTTCTATTTTTGTGTTGAAACACGCACAAATTGTGCATTTAATTATGTCAATTGTATTCATGATTTTAACAAGCTAGAATATGTACCTAGCATTGTAAATATGCTGTTGGAACAATGGATAACATCTTTAAAACCATTTGTGCACAAATTTGGACGAGTTCACATTTTGCGTTCAAACATGCGCAAACGTGCACAAATTGTGCATTCAGTTCAATCAATTTGATTCATGAGTTTGGAATGATGGAATATGATTTTAGGATGGTCAATACGCAGTTGTAACATTGGGATCACATTTTCAAAACCATTTGCGCGCAATTTGCACGAGTTCTATTTTTGTGCCCAAACATGCAAAAATTGTGCATTTAATTATGTCAATTGTATTCATGATTCTAACCAGCTATAAGGCGTGCTTGGTAATATTTGAAATATGCAATTGCACGAGTTTATTGACAACATATTTAGAACCATTTGTGCACAAATTTGGACGAGTTGACATTTCGCGTTCAAACATGCTTGCAATGTGCACAAATTGTTCGCTCAATTAAATCGATTTGATTTTTGAGTTTGGAATGGTGGAACATGGTTTTGGGACGGTCAATCTGCAAATTCTAACATTGGAATCACATTTTCAAAACCATTTGCGCGCAATTTGCACGAGTTCTGTTTTTGTACGCAAACATGCACAAATGTGCGCAAATTCTATATTTAACTATGTCGATCATATTCATGATTTTAACAAGCCAGAATATGTACCTAGTCTTGTAAATATGCTATTGGAACATTGGATAGCATCTTTAAAACAATTCGTGCACGAATTTGGACGAGCTCTCACATTCTGCGTTCAAACTTGCGCAAATTGTGCATTCAACTAAATCAACTTGATTTGTGAGTTTAGAATGATGGAATATGATTTTAGGATGGTCAATACGCAATTGTAACATTGGGATCACATTTTGAAAACCATTTGCACGCAATATGCACGAGTTCTATTTTTGTGTTGAAACACGCACAAATTGTGCATTTAATTATGTCAATTGTATTCATGATTTTAACAAGCTAGAATATGTACCTAGCATTGTAAATATGCTGTTGGAACAATGGATAACATCTTTAAAACCATTTGTGCACAAATTTGGACGAGTTCACATTTTGCGTTCAAACATGCGCAAACGTGCACAAATTGTGCATTCAGTTCAATCAATTTGATTCATGAGTTTGGAATGATGGAATATGATTTTAGGATGGTCAATACGCAGTTGTAACATTGGGATCACATTTTCAAAACCATTTGCGCGCAATTTGCACGAGTTCTATTTTTGTGCCCAAACATGCAAAAATTGTGCATTTAATTATGTCAATTGTATTCATGATTCTAACCAGCTATAAGGCGTGCTTGGTAATATTTGAAATATGCAATTGCACGAGTTTATTGACAACATATTTAGAACCATTTGTGCACAAATTTGGACGAGTTGACATTTCGCGTTCAAACATGCTTGCAATGTGCACAAATTGTTCGCTCAATTAAATCGATTTGATTTTTGGGTTTGGAATGGTGGAACATGGTTTTGGGACGGTCAATCTGCAAATTCTAACATTGGAATCACATTTTCAAAACCATTTGCGCGCAATTTGCACGAGTTCTGTTTTTGTGCGCAAACATGCACAAATGTGCGCAAATTCTATATTTAACTATGTCGATCATATTCATGATTTTAACAAGCCAGAATATGTACCTAGTCTTGTAAATATGCTATTGGAACATTGGATAGCATCTTTAAAACAATTCGTGCACGAATTTGGACGAGCTCTCACATTCTGCGTTCAAACTTGCGCAAATTGTGCATTCAACTAATTCAACTTGATTTGTGAGTTTAGAATGATGGAATATGATTTTAGGATGGTCAATACGCAATTGTAACATTGGGATCACATTTTGAAAACCATTTGCACGCAATATGCACGAGTTCTTTTTTTGTGTTGAAACACGCACAAATTGTGCATTTAATTATGTCAATTGTATTCATGATTTTAACAAGCTAGAATATGTACCTAGCATTGTAAATATGCTGTTGGAACAATGGATAACATCTTTAAAACCATTTGTGCACAAATTTGGACGAGTTCACATTTTGCGTTCAAACATGCGCAAACGTGCACAAATTGTGCATTCAGTTCAATCAATTTGATTCATGAGTTTGGAATGATGGAATATGATTTTAGGATGGTCAATATGCAGTTGTAACATTGGGATCACATTTTCAAAACCATTTGCGCGCAATTTGCACGAGTTCTATTTTTGTGCCCAAACATGCAAAAATTGTGCATTTAATTATGTCAATTGTATTCATGATTCTAACCAGCTATAAGGCATGCTTGGTAATATTTGAAATATGCAATTGCACGAGTTTATTGACAACATATTTAGAACCATTTGTGCACAAATTTGGACGAGTTGACATTTCGCGTTCAAACATGCTTGCAATGTGCACAAATTGTTCGCTCAATTAAATCGATTTGATTTTTGGGTTTGGAATGGGTGGAACATGGTTTTGGGACGGTCAATCTGCAAATTCTAACATTGGAATCACATTTTCAAAACCATTTGCACGCAATTTGCACGAGTTCTGTTTTTGTGCCCAAACATGCAAAAATTGTGCATTTAATTATGTCAATTGTATTCATGATTCTAACCAGCTATAAGGCGTGCTTGGTAATATTTGAAATATGCAATTGCACGAGTTTATTGACAACATATTTAGAACCATTTGTGCACAAATTTGGACGAGTTGACATTTCGCGTTCAAACATGCGCAAATGTGCACAAATTGTTCGCTCAATTAAATCGATTTGATTTTTGGGTTTGGAATGGTGGAACATGGTTTTGGTATGGTCAATCTGCAAATTCTAACATTGGAATCACATTTTCAAAACCATTTGCGCGCAATTTGCACGAGTTCTGTTTTTGTGCGCAAACATGCACAAATGTGCGCAAATTCTATATTTAATTATGTCGATCATATTCATGATTTTAACAAGCCAGAATATGTACCTAGTCTTGTAAATATGCTATTGGAACATTGGATAGCATCTTTAAAACAATTCGTGCACGAATTTGGACGAGCTCTCACATTCTGCGTTCAAACTTGCGCAAATTGTGCATTCAACTAAATCAACTTGATTTGTGAGTTTAGAATGATGGAATATGATTTTAGGATGGTCAATACGCAATTGTAACATTGGGATCACATTTTGAAAACCATTTGCACGCAGTATGCACGAGTTCTATTTTTGTGTTGAAACACGCACAAATTGTGCATTTAATTATGTCAATTGTATTCATGATTTTAACAAGCTAGAATATGTACCTAGCATTGTAAATATGCTGTTGGAACAATGGATAACATCTTTAAAACCATTTGTGCACAAATTTGGACGAGTTCACATTTTGCGTTCAAACATGCGCAAACGTGCACAAATTGTGCATTCAGTTCAATCAATTTGATTCATGAGTTTGGAATGATGGAATATGATTTTAGGATGGTCAATACGCAGTTGTAACATTGGGATCACATTTTCAAAACCATTTGCGCGCAATTTGCACGAGTTCTATTTTTGTGCCCAAACATGCAAAAATTGTGCATTTAATTATGTCAATTGTATTCATGATTCTAACCAGCTATAAGGCGTGCTTGGTAATATTTGAAATATGCAATTGCACGAATTTATTGACAACATATTTAGAACCATTTGTGCACAAATTTGGACGAGTTGACATTTCGCGTTCAAACATGCTTGCAATGTGCACAAATTGTTCGCTCAATTAAATCGATTTGATTTTTGAGTTTGGAATGGTGGAACATGGTTTTGGGACGGTCAATCTGCAAATTCTAACATTGGAATCACATTTTCAAAACCATTTGCGCGCAATTTGCACGAGTTCTGTTTTTGTGCGCAAACATGCACAAATGTGCGCAAATTCTATATTTAACTATGTCGATCATATTCATGATTTTAACAAGCCAGAATATGTACCTAGTCTTGTAAATATGCTATTGGAACATTGGATAGCATCTTTAAAACAATTCGTGCACGAATTTGGACGAGCTCTCACATTCTGCGTTCAAACTTGCGCAAATTGTGCATTCAACTAAATCAACTTGATTTGTGAGTTTAGAATGATGGAATATGATTTTAGGATGGTCAATACGCAATTGTAACATTGGGATCACATTTTGAAAACCATTTGCACGCAATATGCACGAGTTCTATTTTTGTGTTGAAACACGCACAAATTGTGCATTTAATTATGTCAATTGTATTCATGATTTTAACAAGCTAGAATATGTACCTAGCATTGTAAATATGCTGTTGGAACAATGGATAACATCTTTAAAACCATTTGTGCACAAATTTGGACGAGTTCACATTTTGCGTTCAAACATGCGCAAACGTGCACAAATTGTGCATTCAGTTCAATCAATTTGATTCATGAGTTTGGAATGATGGAATATGATTTTAGGATGGTCAATACGCAGTTGTAACATTGGGATCACATTTTCAAAACCATTTGCGCGCAATTTGCACGAGTTCTATTTTTGTGCCCAAACATGCAAAAATTGTGCATTTAATTATGTCAATTGTATTCATGATTCTAACCAGCTATAAGGCATGCTTGGTAATATTTGAAATATGCAATTGCACGAGTTTATTGACAACATATTTAGAACCATTTGTGCACAAATTTGGACGAGTTGACATTTCGCGTTCAAACATGCTTGCAATGTGCACAAATTGTTCGCTCAATTAAATCGATTTGATTTTTGGGTTTGGTATGGGTGGAACATGGTTTTGGGACGGTCAATCTGCAAATTCTAACATTGGAATCACATTTTCAAAACCATTTGCACGCAATTTGCACGAGTTCTGTTTTTGTGCCCAAACTTGCAAAAATTGTGCATTTAATTATGTCAATTGTATTCATGATTCTAACCAGCTATAAGGCGTGCTTGGTAATATTTGAAATATGCAATTGCACGAGTTTATTGACAACATATTTAGAACCATTTGTGCACAAATTTGGACGAGTTGACATTTCGCGTTCAAACATGCGCAAATGTGCACAAATTGTTCGCTCAATTAAATCGATTTGATTTTTGGGTTTGGAATGGTGGAACATGGTTTTGGTATGGTCAATCTGCAAATTCTAACATTGGAATCACATTTTCAAAACCATTTGCGCGCAATTTGCACGAGTTCTGTTTTTGTGCGCAAACATGCACAAATGTGCGCAAATTCTATATTTAATTATGTCGATCATATTCATGATTTTAACAAGCCAGAATATGTACCTAGTCTTGTAAATATGCTATTGGAACATTGGATAGCATCTTTAAAACAATTCGTGCACGAATTTGGACGAGCTCTCACATTCTGCGTTCAAACTTGCGCAAATTGTGCATTCAACTAAATCAACTTGATTTGTGAGTTTAGAATGATGGAATATGATTTTAGGATGGTCAATACGCAATTGTAACATTGGGATCACATTTTGAAAACCATTTGCACGCAGTATGCACGAGTTCTATTTTTGTGTTGAAACACGCACAAATTGTGCATTTAATTATGTCAATTGTATTCATGATTTTAACAAGCTAGAATATGTACCTAGCATTGTAAATATGCTGTTGGAACAATGGATAACATCTTTAAAACCATTTGTGCACAAATTTGGACGAGTTCACATTTTGCGTTCAAACATGCGCAAACGTGCACAAATTGTGCATTCAGTTCAATCAATTTGATTCATGAGTTTGGAATGATGGAATATGATTTTAGGATGGTCAATATGCAGTTGTAACATTGGGATCACATTTTCAAAACCATTTGCGCGCAATTTGCACGAGTTCTATTTCTGTGCCCAAACATGCAAAAATTGTGCATTTAATTATGTCAATTGTATTCATGATTCTAACCAGCTATAAGGCGTGCTTGGTAATATTTGAAATATGCAATTGCACGAGTTTATTGACAACATATTTAGAACCATTTGTGCACAAATTTGGACGAGTTGACATTTCGCGTTCAAACATGCTTGCAATGTGCACAAATTGTTCGCTCAATTAAATCGATTTGATTTTTGAGTTTGGAATGGTGGAACATGGTTTTGGGATGGTCAATCTGCAAATTCTAACATTGGAATCACATTTTCAAAACCATTTGCGCGCAATTTGCACGAGTTCTGTTTTTGTGCGCAAACATGCACAAATGTGCGCAAATTCTATATTTAACTATGTCGATCATATTCATGATTTTAACAAGCCAGAATATGTACCTAGTCTTGTAAATATGCTATTGGAACATTGGATAGCATCTTTAAAACAATTTGTGCACGAATTTGGACGAGCTCTCACATTCTGCGTTCAAACTTGCGCAAATTGTGCATTCAACTAAATCAACTTGATTTGTGAGTTTAGAATGATGGAATATGATTTTAGGATGGTCAATACGCAATTGTAACATTGGGATCACATTTTGAAAACCATTTGCACGCAGTATGCACGAGTTCTATTTTTGTGTTGAAACACGCACAAATTGTGCATTTAATTATGTCAATTGTATTCATGATTTTAACAAGCTAGAATATGTACCTAGCATTGTAAATATGCTGTTGGAACAATGGATAACATCTTTAAAACCATTTGTGCACAAATTTGGACGAGTTCACATTTTGCGTTCAAACATGCGCAAACGTGCACAAATTGTGCATTCAGTTCAATCAATTTGATTCATGAGTTTGGAATGATGGAATATGATTTTAGGATGGTCAATACGCAGTTGTAACATTGGGATCACATTTTCAAAACCATTTGCGCGCAATTTGCACGAGTTCTATTTTTGTGCCCAAACATGCAAAAATTGTGCATTTAATTATGTCAATTGTATTCATGATTCTAACCAGCTATAAGGCGTGCTTGGTAATATTTGAAATATGCAATTGCACGAGTTTATTGACAACATATTTAGAACCATTTGTGCACAAATTTGGACGAGTTGACATTTCGCGTTCAAACATGCTTGCAATGTGCACAAATTGTTCGCTCAATTAAATTGATTTGATTTTTGAGTTTGGAATGGTGGAAAATGGTTTTGGGATGGTCAATCTGCAAATTCTAACATTGGAATCACATTTTCAAAACCATTTGCGCGCAATTTGCACGAGTTCTGTTTTTGTGCGCAAACATGCACAAATGTGCGCAAATTCTATATTTAACTATGTCGATCATATTCATGATTTTAACAAGCCAGAATATGTACCTAGTCTTGTAAATATGCTATTGGAACATTGGATAGCATCTTTAAAACAATTCATGCACGAATTTGGACGAGCTCTCACATTCTGCGTTCAAACTTGCGCAAATTGTGCATTCAACTAAATCAACTTGATTTGTGAGTTTAGAATGATGGAATATGATTTTAGGATGGTCAATACGCAATTGTAACATTGGGATCACATTTTGAAAACCATTTGCACGCAATATGCACGAGTTCTATTTTTGTGTTGAAACACGCACAAATTGTGCATTTAATTATGTCAATTGTATTCATGATTTTAACAAGCTAGAATATGTACCTAGCATTGTAAATATGCTGTTGGAACAATGGATAACATCTTTAAAACCATTTGTGCACAAATTTGGACGAGTTCACATTTTGCGTTCAAACATGCGCAAACGTGCACAAATTGTGCATTCAGTTCAATCAATTTGATTCATGAGTTTGGAATGATGGAATATGATTTTAGGATGGTCAATACGCAGTTGTAACATTGGGATCACATTTTCAAAACCATTTGCGCGCAATTTGCACGAGTTCTATTTCTGTGCCCAAACATGCAAAAATTGTGCATTTAATTATGTCAATTGTATTCATGATTCTAACCAGCTATAAGGCGTGCTTGGTAATATTTGAAATATGCAATTGCACAAGTTTATTGACAACATATTTAGAACCATTTGTGCACAAATTTGGACGAGTTGACATTTCGCGTTCAAACATGCTTGCAATGTGCACAAATTGTTCGCTCAATTAAATCGATTTGATTTTTGAGTTTGGAATGGTGGAACATGGTTTTGGGACGGTCAATCTGCAAATTCTAACATTGGAATCACATTTTCAAAACCATTTGCGCGCAATTTGCACGAGTTCTGTTTTTGTGCGCAAACATGCACAAATGTGCGCAAATTCTATATTTAACTATGTCGATCATATTCATGATTTTAACAAGCCAGAATATGTACCTAGTCTTGTAAATATGCTATTGGAACATTGGATAGCATCTTTAAAACAATTCGTGCACGAATTTGGACGAGCTCTCACATTCTGCGTTCAAACTTGCGCAAATTGTGCATTCAACTAAATCAACTTGATTTGTGAGTTTAGAATGATGGAATATGATTTTAGGATGGTCAATACGCAATTGTAACATTGGGATCACATTTTGAAAACCATTTGCACGCAATATGCACGAGTTCTATTTTTGTGTTGAAACACGCACAAATTGTGCATTTAATTATGTCAATTGTATTCATGATTTTAACAAGCTAGAATATGTACCTAGCATTGTAAATATGCTGTTGGAACAATGGATAACATCTTTAAAACCATTTGTGCACAAATTTGGACGAGTTCACATTTTGCGTTCAAACATGCGCAAACGTGCACAAATTGTGCATTCAGTTCAATCAATTTGATTCATGAGTTTGGAATGATGGAATATGATTTTAGGATGGTCAATACGCAGTTGTAACATTGGGATCACATTTTCAAAACCATTTGCGCGCAATTTGCACGAGTTCTATTTTTGTGCCCAAACATGCAAAAATTGTGCATTTAATTATGTCAATTGTATTCATGATTCTAACCAGCTATAAGGCGTGCTTGGTAATATTTGAAATATGCAATTGCACGAGTTTATTGACAACATATTTAGAACCATTTGTGCACAAATTTGGACGAGTTGACATTTCGCGTTCAAACATGCTTGCAATGTGCACAAATTGTTCGCTCAATTAAATCGATTTGATTTTTGAGTTTGGAATGGTGGAACATGGTTTTGGGACGGTCAATCTGCAAATTCTAACATTGGAATCACATTTTCAAAACCATTTGCGCGCAATTTGCACGAGTTCTGTTTTTGTGCGCAAACATGCACAAATGTGCGCAAATTCTATATTTAACTATGTCGATCATATTCATGATTTTAACAAGCCAGAATATGTACCTAGTCTTGTAAATATGCTATTGGAACATTGGATAGCATCTTTAAAACAATTCGTGCACGAATTTGGACGAGCTCTCACATTCTGCGTTCAAACTTGCGCAAATTGTGCATTCAACTAAATCAACTTGATTTGTGAGTTTAGAATGATGGAATATGATTTTAGGATGGTCAATACGCAATTGTAACATTGGGATCACATTTTGAAAACCATTTGCACGCAATATGCACGAGTTCTATTTTTGTGTTGAAACACGCACAAATTGTGCATTTAATTATGTCAATTGTATTCATGATTTTAACAAGCTAGAATATGTACCTAGCATTGTAAATATGCTGTTGGAACAATGGATAACATCTTTAAAACCATTTGTGCACAAATTTGGACGAGTTCACATTTTGCGTTCAAACATGCGCAAACGTGCACAAATTGTGCATTCAGTTCAATCAATTTGATTCATGAGTTTGGAATGATGGAATATGATTTTAGGATGGTCAATACGCAGTTGTAACATTGGGATCACATTTTCAAAACCATTTGCGCGCAATTTGCACGAGTTCTATTTTTGTGCCCAAACATGCAAAAATTGTGCATTTAATTATGTCAATTGTATTCATGATTCTAACCAGCTATAAGGCATGCTTGGTAATATTTGAAATATGCAATTGCACGAGTTTATTGACAACATATTTAGAACCATTTGTGCACAAATTTGGACGAGTTGACATTTCGCGTTCAAACATGCTTGCAATGTGCACAAATTGTTCGCTCAATTAAATCGATTTGATTTTTGGGTTTGGAATGGGTGGAACATGGTTTTGGGATGGTCAATCTGCAAATTCTAACATTGGAATCACATTTTCAAAACCATTTGCACGCAATTTGCACGAGTTCTGTTTTTGTGCCCAAACATGCAAAAATTGTGCATTTAATTATGTCAATTGTATTCATGATTCTAACCAGCTATAAGGCGTGCTTGGTAATATTTGAAATATGCAATTGCACGAGTTTATTGACAACATATTTAGAACCATTTGTGCACAAATTTGGACGAGTTGACATTTCGCGTTCAAACATGCGCAAATGTGCACAAATTGTTCGCTCAATTAAATCGATTTGATTTTTGGGTTTGGAATGGTGGAACATGGTTTTGGTATGGTCAATCTGCAAATTCTAACATTGGAATCACATTTTCAAAACCATTTGCGCGCAATTTGCACGAGTTCTGTTTTTGTGCGCAAACATGCACAAATCTGCGCAAATTCTATATTTAATTATGTCGATCATATTCATGATTTTAACAAGCCAGAATATGTACCTAGTCTTGTAAATATGCTATTGGAACATTGGATAGCATCTTTAAAACAATTCGTGCACGAATTTGGACGAGCTCTCACATTCTGCGTTCAAACTTGCGCAAATTGTGCATTCAACTAAATCAACTTGATTTGTGAGTTTAGAATGATGGAATATGATTTTAGGATGGTCAATACGCAATTGTAACATTGGGATCACATTTTGAAAACCATTTGCACGCAGTATGCACGAGTTCTATTTTTGTGTTGAAACACGCACAAATTGTGCATTTAATTATGTCAATTGTATTCATGATTTTAACAAGCTAGAATATGTACCTAGCATTGTAAATATGCTGTTGGAACAATGGATAACATCTTTAAAACCATTTGTGCACAAATTTGGACGAGTTCACATTTTGCGTTCAAACATGCGCAAACGTGCACAAATTGTGCATTCAGTTCAATCAATTTGATTCATGAGTTTGGAATGATGGAATATGATTTTAGGATGGTCAATACGCAGTTGTAACATTGGGATCACATTTTCAAAACCATTTGCGCGCAATTTGCACGAGTTCTATTTTTGTGCCCAAACATGCAAAAATTGTGCATTTAATTATGTCAATTGTATTCATGATTCTAACCAGCTATAAGGCGTGCTTGGTAATATTTGAAATATGCAATTGCACGAGTTTATTGACAACATATTTAGAACCATTTGTGCACAAATTTGGACGAGTTGACATTTCGCGTTCAAACATGCTTGCAATGTGCACAAATTGTTCGCTCAATTAAATCGATTTGATTTTTGAGTTTGGAATGGTGGAACATGGTTTTGGGACGGTCAATCTGCAAATTCTAACATTGGAATCACATTTTCAAAACCATTTGCGCGCAATTTGCACGAGTTCTGTTTTTGTGCGCAAACATGCACAAATGTGCGCAAATTCTATATTTAACTATGTCGATCATATTCATGATTTTAACAAGCCAGAATATGTACCTAGTCTTGTAAATATGCTATTGGAACATTGGATAGCATCTTTAAAACAATTCGTGCACGAATTTGGACGAGCTCTCACATTCTGCGTTCAAACTTGCGCAAATTGTGCATTCAACTAAATCAACTTGATTTGTGAGTTTAGAATGATGGAATATGATTTTAGGATGGTCAATACGCAATTGTAACATTGGGATCACATTTTGAAAACCATTTGCACGCAGTATGCACGAGTTCTATTTTTGTGTTGAAACACGCACAAATTGTGCATTTAATTATGTCAATTGTATTCATGATTTTAACAAGCTAGAATATGTACCTAGCATTGTAAATATGCTGTTGGAACAATGGATAACATCTTTAAAACCATTTGTGCACAAATTTGGACGAGTTCACATTTTGCGTTCAAACATGCGCAAACGTGCACAAATTGTGCATTCAGTTCAATCAATTTGATTCATGAGTTTGGAATGATGGAATATGATTTTAGGATGGTCAATACGCAGTTGTAACATTGGGATCACATTTTCAAAACCATTTGCGCGCAATTTGCACGAGTTCTATTTTTGTGCCCAAACATGCAAAAATTGTGCATTTAATTATGTCAATTGTATTCATGATTCTAACCAGCTATAAGGCGTGCTTGGTAATATTTGAAATATGCAATTGCACGAGTTTATTGACAACATATTTAGAACCATTTGTGCACAAATTTGGACGAGTTGACATTTCGCGTTCAAACATGCTTGCAATGTGCACAAATTGTTCGCTCAATTAAATCGATTTGATTTTTGAGTTTGGAATGGTGGAACATGGTTTTGGGACGGTCAATCTGCAAATTCTAACATTGGAATCACATTTTCAAAACCATTTGCGCGCAATTTGCACGAGTTCTGTTTTTGTGCGCAAACATGCACAAATGTGCGCAAATTCTATATTTAACTATGTCGATCATATTCATGATTTTAACAAGCCAGAATATGTACCTAGTCTTGTAAATATGCTATTGGAACATTGGATAGCATCTTTAAAACAATTCGTGCACGAATTTGGACGAGCTCTCACATTCTGCGTTCAAACTTGCGCAAATTGTGCATTCAACTAAATCAACTTGATTTGTGAGTTTAGAATGATGGAATATGATTTTAGGATGGTCAATACGCAATTGTAACATTGGGATCACATTTTGAAAACCATTTGCACGCAATATGCACGAGTTCTATTTTTGTGTTGAAACACGCACAAATTGTGCATTTAATTATGTCAATTGTATTCATGATTTTAACAAGCTAGAATATGTACCTAGCATTGTAAATATGCTGTTGGAACAATGGATAACATCTTTAAAACCATTTGTGCACAAATTTGGACGAGTTCACATTTTGCGTTCAAACATGCGCAAACGTGCACAAATTGTGCATTCAGTTCAATCAATTTGATTCATGAGTTTGGAATGATGGAATATGATTTTAGGATGGTCAATACGCAGTTGTAACATTGGGATCACATTTTCAAAACCATTTGCGCGCAATTTGCACGAGTTCTATTTTTGTGCCCAAACATGCAAAAATTGTGCATTTAATTATGTCAATTGTATTCATGATTCTAACCAGCTATAAGGCATGCTTGGTAATATTTGAAATATGCAATTGCACGAGTTTATTGACAACATATTTAGAACCATTTGTGCACAAATTTGGACGAGTTGACATTTCGCGTTCAAACATGCTTGCAATGTGCACAAATTGTTCGCTCAATTAAATCGATTTGATTTTTGGGTTTGGAATGGGTGGAACATGGTTTTGGGATGGTCAATCTGCAAATTCTAACATTGGAATCACATTTTCAAAACCATTTGCACGCAATTTGCACGAGTTCTGTTTTTGTGCCCAAACATGCAAAAATTGTGCATTTAATTATGTCAATTGTATTCATGATTCTAACCAGCTATAAGGCGTGCTTGGTAATATTTGAAATATGCAATTGCACGAGTTTATTGACAACATATTTAGAACCATTTGTGCACAAATTTGGACGAGTTGACATTTCGCGTTCAAACATGCGCAAATGTGCACAAATTGTTCGCTCAATTAAATCGATTTGATTTTTGGGTTTGGAATGGTGGAACATGGTTTTGGTATGGTCAATCTGCAAATTCTAACATTGGAATCACATTTTCAAAACCATTTGCGCGCAATTTGCACGAGTTCTGTTTTTGTGCGCAAACATGCACAAATCTGCGCAAATTCTATATTTAATTATGTCGATCATATTCATGATTTTAACAAGCCAGAATATGTACCTAGTCTTGTAAATATGCTATTGGAACATTGGATAGCATCTTTAAAACAATTCGTGCACGAATTTGGACGAGCTCTCACATTCTGCGTTCAAACTTGCGCAAATTGTGCATTCAACTAAATCAACTTGATTTGTGAGTTTAGAATGATGGAATATGATTTTAGGATGGTCAATACGCAATTGTAACATTGGGATCACATTTTGAAAACCATTTGCACGCAGTATGCACGAGTTCTATTTTTGTGTTGAAACACGCACAAATTGTGCATTTAATTATGTCAATTGTATTCATGATTTTAACAAGCTAGAATATGTACCTAGCATTGTAAATATGCTGTTGGAACAATGGATAACATCTTTAAAACCATTTGTGCACAAATTTGGACGAGTTCACATTTTGCGTTCAAACATGCGCAAACGTGCACAAATTGTGCATTCAGTTCAATCAATTTGATTCATGAGTTTGGAATGATGGAATATGATTTTAGGATGGTCAATACGCAGTTGTAACATTGGGATCACATTTTCAAAACCATTTGCGCGCAATTTGCACGAGTTCTATTTTTGTGCCCAAACATGCAAAAATTGTGCATTTAATTATGTCAATTGTATTCATGATTCTAACCAGCTATAAGGCGTGCTTGGTAATATTTGAAATATGCAATTGCACGAGTTTATTGACAACATATTTAGAACCATTTGTGCACAAATTTGGACGAGTTGACATTTCGCGTTCAAACATGCTTGCAATTTGCACAAATTGTTCGCTCAATTAAATCGATTTGATTTTTGAGTTTGGAATGGTGGAACATGGTTTTGGGACGGTCAATCTGCAAATTCTAACATTGGAATCACATTTTCAAAACCATTTGCGCGCAATTTGCACGAGTTCTGTTTTTGTGCGCAAACATGCACAAATGTGCGCAAATTCTATATTTAACTATGTCGATCATATTCATGATTTTAACAAGCCAGAATATGTACCTAGTCTTGTAAATATGCTATTGGAACATTGGATAGCATCTTTAAAACAATTCGTGCACGAATTTGGACGAGCTCTCACATTCTGCGTTCAAACTTGCGCAAATTGTGCATTCAACTAAATCAACTTGATTTGTGAGTTTAGAATGATGGAATATGATTTTAGGATGGTCAATACGCAATTGTAACATTGGGATCACATTTTGAAAACCATTTGCACGCAGTATGCACGAGTTCTATTTTTGTGTTGAAACACGCACAAATTGTGCATTTAATTATGTCAATTGTATTCATGATTTTAACAAGCTAGAATATGTACCTAGCATTGTAAATATGCTGTTGGAACAATGGATAACATCTTTAAAACCATTTGTGCACAAATTTGGACGAGTTCACATTTTGCGTTCAAACATGCGCAAACGTGCACAAATTGTGCATTCAGTTCAATCAATTTGATTCATGAGTTTGGAATGATGGAATATGATTTTAGGATGGTCAATACGCAGTTGTAACATTGGGATCACATTTTCAAAACCATTTGCGCGCAATTTGCACGAGTTCTATTTTTGTGCCCAAACATGCAAAAATTGTGCATTTAATTATGTCAATTGTATTCATGATTCTAACCAGCTATAAGGCGTGCTTGGTAATATTTGAAATATGCAATTGCACGAGTTTATTGACAACATATTTAGAACCATTTGTGCACAAATTTGGACGAGTTGACATTTCGCGTTCAAACATGCTTGCAATGTGCACAAATTGTTCGCTCAATTAAATCGATTTGATTTTTGAGTTTGGAATGGTGGAACATGGTTTTGGGACGGTCAATCTGCAAATTCTAACATTGGAATCACATTTTCAAAACCATTTGCGCGCAATTTGCACGAGTTCTGTTTTTGTGCGCAAACATGCACAAATGTGCGCAAATTCTATATTTAACTATGTCGATCATATTCATGATTTTAACAAGCCAGAATATGTACCTAGTCTTGTAAATATGCTATTGGAACATTGGATAGCATCTTTAAAACAATTCGTGCACGAATTTGGACGAGCTCTCACATTCTGCGTTCAAACTTGCGCAAATTGTGCATTCAACTAAATCAACTTGATTTGTGAGTTTAGAATGATGGAATATGATTTTAGGATGGTCAATACGCAATTGTAACATTGGGATCACATTTTGAAAACCATTTGCACGCAATATGCACGAGTTCTATTTTTGTGTTGAAACACGCACAAATTGTGCATTTAATTATGTCAATTGTATTCATGATTTTAACAAGCTAGAATATGTACCTAGCATTGTAAATATGCTGTTGGAACAATGGATAACATCTTTAAAACCATTTGTGCACAAATTTGGACGAGTTCACATTTTGCGTTCAAACATGCGCAAACGTGCACAAATTGTGCATTCAGTTCAATCAATTTGATTCATGAGTTTGGAATGATGGAATATGATTTTAGGATGGTCAATACGCAGTTGTAACATTGGGATCACATTTTCAAAACCATTTGCGCGCAATTTGCACGAGTTCTATTTTTGTGCCCAAACATGCAAAAATTGTGCATTTAATTATGTCAATTGTATTCATGATTCTAACCAGCTATAAGGCGTGCTTGGTAATATTTGAAATATGCAATTGCACGAGTTTATTGACAACATATTTAGAACCATTTGTGCACAAATTTGGACGAGTTGACATTTCGCGTTCAAACATGCTTGCAATGTGCACAAATTGTTCGCTCAATTAAATCGATTTGATTTTTGGGTTTGGAATGGGTGGAACATGGTTTTGGGACGGTCAATCTGCAAATTCTAACATTGGAATCACATTTTCAAAACCATTTGCACGCAATTTGCACGAGTTCTGTTTTTGTGCCCAAACATGCAAAAATTGTGCATTTAATTATGTCAATTGTATTCATGATTCTAACCAGCTATAAGGCGTGCTTGGTAATATTTGAAATATGCAATTGCACGAGTTTATTGACAACATATTTAGAACCATTTGTGCACAAATTTGGACGAGTTGACATTTCGCGTTCAAACATGCTTGCAATGTGCACAAATTGTTCGCTCAATTAAATCGATTTGATTTTTGGGTTTGGAATGGTGGAACATGGTTTTGGGATGGTCAATCTGCAAATTCTAACATTGGAATCACATTTTCAAAACCATTTGCGCGCAATTTGCACGAGTTCTATTTTTGTGCCCAAACATGCAAAAATTGTGCATTTAATTATGTCAATTGTATTCATGATTCTAACCAGCTATAAGGCGTGCTTGGTAATATTTGAAATATGCAATTGCACGAGTTTATTGACAACATATTTAGAACCATTTGTGCACAAATTTGGACGAGTTGACATTTCGCGTTCAAACATGCGCAAATGTGCACAAATTGTTCGCTCAATTAAATCGATTTGATTTTTGGGTTTGGAATGGTGGAACATGGTTTTGGGACGTTCAATCTGCAAATTCTAACATTGGAATCACATTTTCAAAACCATTTGCGCGCAATTTGCACGAGTTCTATTTTTGTGCGCAAACATGCACAAATGTGCGCAAATTCTATATTTAATTATGTCGATCATATTCATGATTTTAACAAGCCAGAATATGTACCTAGTCTTGTAAATATGCTATTGGAACATTGGATAGCATCTTTAAAACAATTCGTGCACGAATTTGGACGAGCTCTCACATTCTGCGTTCAAACTTGCACAAATTGATGTGAATCCAAGTTCAAAACCTAAAGAGATCCAAGATCCATTAATGGTACAAGAAGGCCCAATCACAAGGTCCAAGTCCGAGAAGCTTCAAGAAGCCATATTGGTTTTAATTAAGGACATTTGGAAAGCCCAAGAATTTCAGCCCAATAAGGCATCCATGGAGGCCCAAGGAATAATATTTAACTTGTTTTTATGTTAATAACAAATAGGGTTACATGTAGCCACCATATACAAGTTAATAGGCTATTATTATGGGTAGTGGTTACTAAAGTTAATGGGGTAATCAATAATAAGTAATGGCTATTAATGTGGTTAATGGTTATTAAGGCCATTTAAGAGTAAAAGTAATCCTATGTGTGTGAGTCTATTTTAGTAGTGTGAGCATGGACTTGTACTCTATATAAACAAGTCCTTTGCTTTCTTTTGTAGGATGAATGAATTTGATATATGAATTATAACTTTGTTTGAGTTTTGTTGTGAGGAATTTTGTCTTTAATTTCTTGCATAAACTTTGTGACTTATCAAGCTTTATTCTAGCTTGTGGTGTCAAAATCTAAATCTTTGTTTTCTTGTTATTTATCAAACTTTCTTGTTTGTGGCATAAGAGGAAATTCAAAGTCTATCTTAGTATCTTTATCCTTGTTGGTAAAGGGGTTAAGTAGCATCTATCTTCTTACTTCAATCTTTGAACGATCCGAATTTGTGGATTAACTTGGTAATTTCTAGTTTTCTTCTAATTCAACTTATCATAGTATTCTTGCTATTGGGGAGTTAATTGATGAAACCTACAATTCCCATCATAAGTGGTATCAGAGCATTGGCTCAAGATTGAGGTTTGCGTATCCAAAACTATCTTTTAGTTCTCAATATCTTGTGTTCATCTTGTATTTTGCAGCTTTCTTGCTATCTATTATTCTTGTTATTTTTTTATCTTTATTCTTCTTATCTCAAGATTTTGTTTGCAGATATCAAAAAAAAAAAAAAAAAAAATTCGTCCATAAAAAAAAAGTATATGTTATCTTTGATATTCCTATGTTAAGATCTCAGTTTACATTAAAAAAAAAATTGACTCTTCATATTCCATTGCGATCTATCTTTATAATTCTGTCTCTTTGTGTTCTTTGATAATCTGTCTTTGTTTTTCATTTCTATTAGCCTATTTGTTACAAATTGTTCTTTTCTTTAAGCCTACCTTATTTTTTTCTTATTAGCCTACCTTATTTTTTTTATCATTGATTACTACATTCTTGAATTTTGTTTGATTGAGAAACTTAGTTAATCTAAGAAATCAAAAGGCAAATTTGAGAGGTAAAAGGCAAGAGTGTGAGATCATTAGAGAAAAAGCCAAAATTGAGTGTAAACACGAGTGGTATACATCAATTTTGAGTGAAACACGTGAGGGAGTGTTGTGAGATTGTTTTTTTTTTTTCTATTTTCTTTTGTTAAAATTTTAGGTTTTACAATCATGTCAAAAGACACAAGTTCTTCTTCTACAAATGATCATGTGATTCAAGCTATGCAACAACAATTCGAAAGAATGTTTAACATGATGGCGGGAGTCAATGAGAAATTGGAGAGGCATGATGGCATCCTTAACCAATTACAAGGAGAGCCTAAAGAAAGGAGACGTCCATCAATTGACCAAGAGGACTATGAAGGAGAGGATGAATTGGATGATGATCAAGTCACCTTGGTGGGACAACAAATCAATCCTAGGAGACAAGCTAGGAGAGGACGTCCTAAAGATGATGTTGATCGCAACCTTGGAAGCATCAAAATGAAGATTCCTTCATTCCAAGGAAGAAATGATCCAGATGTGTACCTTGAATGGGAGAGGAAAGTAGAACTCATCTTCGAATGTCACAATTATTCGGAGGAGAAAAAGGTAAAACTTGCCGCTGTTGAGTTTAGTGATTATGCAATTGTTTGGTGGGATCAATTTTGCAAGGAAAGACGTAGATATGGAGAAAGACCCGTGGAATCTTGGAGGGAAATGAAGCAAATCATGAGAAAGAGGTTTGTTCCAAGCCATTACTATAGAGAGCTTCATCAAAGGTTACAAACTCTAAATCAGGGATCCATGAGTGTTGAGGAGTATCACAAAGAAATGGAGAAGGCTATGATTAGAGCAAATGTGGTAGAAGATCGTGAAGCTACCATGGCAAGGTTCTTGAGAGGGCTAAACAAAAACATTGCTGATGTTGTTGATTTACAACATTATGTGGAGATTGAAGATATGGTGAATTTGGCCATGAAAGTGGAAAGGCAATTGAAAGGAAAGAGGTATGATTCTAAACCAAATGTGGGTTCTTCTTCTTCTTGGAAAACTTCTTGGGGGAAAAAGGATAATAAACCTTTTAACAAGTCAAAAGTGGAAGAAAATAAACCAAAAATTGACTTGGGTAATAAGGGAAAGGGTGAGAATCAACTAGCCCAAACTAGGGGAATCAAATGTTTTAAGTGTTTGGGTCATGGGCACATTGCTAGGGAATGTCCAAATAAGAAAGCTATGATTCTAAGGGATGGTGATATTGAATCGGAGAGTGAGGGGGATAGTGATAATGATATGCCTTCTTTAGAAGATTGTAGTGATGTTGAATGTGCTAAAGGAGATAATCTTGTTGTTCAAAGAACATTGAGTTTGCAAAATAAACATGATGTCCATAGGGAGCAAAGGGAAAATTTGTTTCATACTCATTGTTTGATTTCTAACAAGTTGTGCAACATGATTGTGGATAGTGGAAGTTGTACTAATGTAGCAAGCACTTTGCTAGTGGAGAAATTGAAGTTGCCTACTACCAAGCACCCAAGACCATACAAGTTGCAATGGCTTAATGAAAGTGGAGTTGTAAAGGTAAATAAGCAAGTTCTAATTTCTTTTCAAATTGGTAGATATAAGGATGAGGTGTTGTGTGATGTGTTACCAATGTTGGCCGGACATATGTTGTTGGGGAGACCTTGGCAATATGATAGAAGGGCTAATCATGATGGATTCAAAAATATGTATGCTTTGACTATGGATGGAAAAAGGTTTAACCTTGGACCATTAACTCCAAAACAGATTTTTGAAGACCAAATGCGCATCAAGCAACAATATGAAGAAATGGGTTCTTCATTGGGAAATTCTTTGGGAAGGGAAACCTTTGAGAGTAAAGAAAAAGGTGAGATGAGTGAACCTAAAAATTCCAATTCTCTTGACCAAAATGGGAAACACATGGTGAGAGAAAACAAGGAAGGTTCAAATGAAAGAAAAATGAGTGTTTATGCAAAAATGCGTGATGTGAAGGAAGCTATGCTTTTGAGGCAACACATGCTTGTACTTATGTACAAGGAGATTTTGCATATTTCTAACGAAATAACCAATGGTTTGCCTAGTGTTGTTGTTGATCTTTTGCAGGTTTATGAAGATTTATTTCCAGAAGAAATTCCAAATGGTTTGCCACCTAAAAGAGGCATTGAGCACCAAATTGATTTCATACCTGGAGCAAGCATTCCAAATAGACCAGCATATAGATGTAATCCGGAGGAGACCAAGGAAATCCAAAAGCAAGTGAGTGAGCTTATGGAGAAGGGTTATGTTCGTGAAAGCATGAGTCCATGTGCCGTACCCGTCTTGTTAGTGCCTAAGAAAGATGGAACTTGGAGGATGTGTGTTGATTGTCGTGCCATCAACAAAATCACGGTGAAGTATAGACATCCCATTCCTAGGCTAGATGACATGTTGGATGAATTGCATGGTTCATATTTGTTTTCAAAAATTGATTTGAAATCTGGTTATCATCAAATTAGAATGAGAGAAGGTGATGAATGGAAAACAGCTTTTAAAACTAAACATGGTTTATATGAGTGGTTAGTAATGCCTTTTGGTTTAACTAATGCACCAAGCACTTTCATGAGATTGATGAATCATGTTTTAAGAGCATTCATAGGCAAATTTGTTGTTGTCTATTTTGATGATATCTTGGTTTATAGCAAAAATTTAGATGAGCATGTACAACATTTGACTTGTGTTTTTGATGTGCTTAGAGAAGAGAAGTTGTATGCTAATCTAAAGAAATGCTGTTTTTGCACTAATGAAATTACTTTTCTTGGATATATTGTCAATGACAAGGGCATTCATGTTGATCAAGAAAAGGTAAAAGTAATTAGAGAATGGCCAACACCCACAAGTGTAAGTGATGCAAGAAGCTTTCATGGTTTAGCTAGCTTTTATAGAAGGTTCATTAAAAATTTTTCTACCATAGCTGCACCTTTAACTGAATGCATCAAAAAGAATGTTGGTTTTAAGTGGGGAATTGAACAAGATGAGGCTTTTAACTTGCTAAAAGACAAATTAAGTTCTGCACCCTTGTTATCTTTGCCAAATTTTACTAAACCTTTTGAGATTGAGTGCGATGCAAGTGGCATAGGTATTGGAGGAGTTTTGATGCAAGAAGGCAAGCCCATAGCATTCTTTAGCGAAAAGCTAAGTGGAGCAAGTCTAAACTACCCTACATATGACAAGGAGTTCTATGCATTGGTGAGGGTTCTAAGGACATGGCAGCAATACCTTGGTTACAAAGAATTCATAATTCACACTGACCATGAGTCCTTGAAGTATCTCAAAGGACAAGGAAAGCTTAACAAGAGACATGCAAAATGGGTGGAATTCATTGAATCCTTTCCGTACATCATTAAGTACAAGCAAGGGAAAGAAAATGTGGTGGCCGATGCATTGTCAAGAAGGTATGCCTTGATCTCTAAACTTGATGCAAAAATATTAGGATTTGAATACATCAAAGATCTTTATTCTAATGATCCTGATTTTGCTAATGTTTATGGGGCATGTGAGAAAGGGGGTTTTGATAAGTTCTATAAGTTTGATGGTTTTCTTTTTCGGGAAAACAAATTGTGTGTGCCACAAAGTTCTTTAAGAGAGTTACTTGTGAGAGAGGCACATAGCGGAGGTTTAATGGGGCATTTTGGGATTAAGAAAACTTTGGATGTGTTGGGTGACCATTTCTTTTGGCCACACATGAAAAGGGATGTTAAGAGAATTTGTGAGAAATGCATTACTTGCAAACAAGCCAAATCCAAAGCAATGCCTCATGGTTTGTATACACCTCTTACCATACCAAATGAACCTTGGGTAGACATTTCTATGGATTTTGTTTTAGGATTACCTAGGTCCAAGGGAGGGAGAGATTCCATTTTTGTTGTTGTGGACAGGTTTAGCAAAATGGCACATTTCATTCCATGTCACAAGACGGATGATGCAACCCATATTGCCAATCTATTCTTCAAGGAGATTGTTAGGCTACATGGAGTGCCAAGGACCATTGTGAGTGATAGGGATGTCAAATTCCTAAGTCACTTTTGGAAGACTCTTTGGGGAAAGATGGGGACAAAGCTTTTGTATTCTACAACTTGTCATCCACAAACGGATGGACAAACGGAGGTGGTCAATAGGACACTTTCAACACTTTTAAGGGCTGTCATCCAAAGAAATCTGAAGAATTGGGAAGAATGTTTGCCACATGTGGAATTTGCCTACAATAGGAGTGTGCATGGTTCAACAAATTGCTCACCATTTGAAGTTGTGTATGGATTCAACCCAATGACTCCATTAGATTTGCTACCATTGCCATTGGACAAAACTAATCTAGAGGGGAAACAAAAAGCTGAGTTCATCAAGACTTTGCATGAGAGGGTGCATGCAAACATTGAGAAGAAGACACTCCAATATGAAAAGCAACACAACAAGGGGAGGAAGCAAGTCATTTTTGAGCCCGGAGATTGGGTGTGGGTGCACTTGAGGAAGGAAAGATTTCCTAACCAAAGGAAATCAAAGCTTATGCCAAGAGGAGATGGTCCTTTTAAAGTGCTTCAACGCATCAACAACAATGCCTACAAGCTAGAACTTCCAAGTGAGTATGGCAATGTTAGTGCTACATTTAATGTTAGTGACTTGTCTTTGTTTGATTTAGGTGATAAAGATGATGGAGCTGATTTGAGGACAAATCCTTTTGAAGAAAGGGGGAATGATGTGAATCCAAGTTCAAAACCTAAAGAGATCCAAGATCCATTAATGGTACAAGAAGGCCCAATCACAAGGTCCAAGTCCAAGAAGCTTCAAGAAGCCATATTGGGTTTAATTAAGGACATTTGGAAAGCCCAAGAATTTCAGCCCAATAAGGCATCCATGGAGGCCCAAGGAATAATATTTAACTTGTTTTTATGTTAATAACAAATAGGGTTACATGTAGCCACCATATACAAGTTAATAGGCTATTATTATGGGTAGTGGTTACTAAAGTTAATGGGGTAATCAATAATAAGTAATGGCTATTAATGTGGTTAATGGTTATTAAGGCCATTTAAGAGTAAAAGTAATCCTATGTGTGTGAGTCTATTTTAGTAGTGTGAGCATGGACTTGTACTCTATATAAACAAGTCCTTTGCTTTCTTTTGTAGGATGAATGAATTTGATATATGAATTATAACTTTGTTTGAGTTTTGTTGTGAGGAATTTTGTCTTTAATTTCTTGCATAAACTTTGTGACTTATCAAGCTTTATTCTAGCTTGTGGTGTCAAAATCTAAATCTTTGTTTTCTTGTTATTTATCAAACTTTCTTGTTTGTGGCATAAGAGGAAATTCAAAGTCTATCTTAGTATCTTTATCCTTGTTGGTAAAGGGGTTAAGTAGCATCTATCTTCTTACTTCAATCTTTGAACGATCCGAATTTGTGGATTAACTTGGTAATTTCTAGTTTTCTTCTAATTCAACTTATCATAGTATTCTTGCTATTGGGGAGTTAATTGATGAAACCTACAATTCCCATCACAAATTGTGCATTCAACTAAATCAACTTGATTTGTGAGTTTAGAATGATGGAATATGATTTTAGGATGGTCAATACGCAATTGTAACATTGGGATCACATTTTGAAAACCATTTGCACGCAATATGCACGAGTTCTATTTTTGTGTTGAAACACGCACAAATTGTGCATTTAATTATGTCAATTGTATTCATGATTTTAACAAGCTAGAATATGTACCTAGCATTGTAAATATGCTGTTGGAACAATGGATAACATCTTTAAAACCATTTGTGCACAAATTTGGACGAGTTCACATTTTGCGTTCAAACATGCGCAAACGTGCACAAATTGTGCATTCAGTTCAATCAATTTGATTCATGAGTTTGGAATGATGGAATATGATTTTAGGATGGTCAATACGCAGTTGTAACATTGGGATCACATTTTCAAAACCATTTGCGCGCAATTTGCACGAGTTCTATTTTTGTGCCCAAACATGCAAAAATTGTGCATTTAATTATGTCAATTGTATTCATGATTCTAACCAGCTATAAGGCGTGCTTGGTAATATTTGAAATATGCAATTGCACGAGTTTATTGACAACATATTTAGAACCATTTGTGCACAAATTTGGACGAGTTGACATTTCGCGTTCAAACATGCTTGCAATGTGCACAAATTGTTCGCTCAATTAAATCGATTTGATTTTTGGGTTTGGAATGGGTGGAACATGGTTTTGGGACGGTCAATCTGCAAATTCTAACATTGGAATCACATTTTCAAAACCATTTGCACGCAATTTGCACGAGTTCTGTTTTTGTGCCCAAACATGCAAAAATTGTGCATTTAATTATGTCAATTGTATTCATGATTCTAACCAGCTATAAGGCGTGCTTGGTAATATTTGAAATATGCAATTGCACGAGTTTATTGACAACATATTTAGAACCATTTGTGCACAAATTTGGACGAGTTGACATTTCGCGTTCAAACATGCGCAAATGTGCACAAATTGTTCGCTCAATTAAATCGATTTGATTTTTGGGTTTGGAATGGTGGAACATGGTTTTGGGATGGTCAATTTGCAAATTCTAACATTGGAATCACATTTTCAAAACCATTTGCGCGCAATTTGCACGAGTTCTGTTTTTGTGCGCAAACATGCACAAATGTGCGCAAATTCTATATTTAACTATGTCGATCATATTCATGATTTTAACAAGCCATAATATGTACCTAGTCTTGTAAATATGCTATTGGAACATTGGATAGCATCTTTAAAACAATTCGTGCACGAATTTGGACGAGCTCTCACATTCTGCGTTCAAACTTGCGCAAATTGTGCATTCAACTAAATCAACTTGATTTGTGAGTTTAGAATGATGGAATATGATTTTAGGATGGTCAATACGCAATTGTAACATTGGGATCACATTTTGAAAACCATTTGCACGCAATATGCACGAGTTCTATTTTTGTGTTGAAACACGCACAAATTGTGCATTTAATTATGTCAATTGTATTCATGATTTTAACAAGCTAGAATATGTACCTAGCATTGTAAATATGCTGTTGGAACAATGGATAACATCTTTAAAACCATTTGTGCACAAATTTGGACGAGTTCACATTTTGCGTTCAAACATGCGCAAACGTGCACAAATTGTGCATTCAGTTCAATCAATTTGATTCATGAGTTTGGAATGATGGAATATGATTTTAGGATGGTCAATACGCAGTTGTAACATTGGGATCACATTTTCAAAACCATTTGCGCGCAATTTGCACGAGTTCTATTTTTGTGCCCAAACATGCAAAAATTGTGCATTTAATTATGTCAATTGTATTCATGATTCTAACCAGCTATAAGGCATGCTTGGTAATATTTGAAATATGCAATTGCACGAGTTTATTGACAACATATTTAGAACCATTTGTGCACAAATTTGGACGAGTTGACATTTCGCGTTCAAACATGCTTGCAATGTGCACAAATTGTTCGCTCAATTAAATCGATTTGATTTTTGAGTTTGGAATGGTGGAACATGGTTTTGGGACGGTCAATCTGCAAATTCTAACATTGGAATCACATTTTCAAAACCATTTGCGCGCAATTTGCACGAGTTCTGTTTTTGTGCGCAAACATGCACAAATGTGCGCAAATTCTATATTTAACTATGTCGATCATATTCATGATTTTAACAAGCCAGAATATGTACCTAGTCTTGTAAATATGCTATTGGAACATTGGATAGCATCTTTAAAACAATTCGTGCACGAATTTGGACGAGCTCTCACATTCTGCGTTCAAACTTGCGCAAATTGTGCATTCAACTAAATCAACTTGATTTGTGAGTTTAGAATGATGGAATATGATTTTAGGATGGTCAATACGCAATTGTAACATTGGGATCACATTTTGAAAACCATTTGCACGCAATATGCACGAGTTCTATTTTTGTGTTGAAACACGCACAAATTGTGCATTTAATTATGTCAATTGTATTCATGATTTTAACAAGCTAGAATATGTACCTAGCATTGTAAATATGCTGTTGGAACAATGGATAACATCTTTAAAACCATTTGTGCACAAATTTGGACGAGTTCACATTTTGCGTTCAAACATGCGCAAACGTGCACAAATTGTGCATTCAGTTCAATCAATTTGATTCATGAGTTTGGAATGATGGAATATGATTTTAGGATGGTCAATACGCAGTTGTAACATTGGGATCACATTTTCAAAACCATTTGCGCGCAATTTGCACGAGTTCTATTTTTGTGCCCAAACATGCAAAAATTGTGCATTTAATTATGTCAATTGTATTCATGATTCTAACCAGCTATAAGGCGTGCTTGGTAATATTTGAAATATGCAATTGCACGAGTTTATTGACAACATATTTAGAACCATTTGTGCACAAATTTGGACGAGTTGACATTTCGCGTTCAAACATGCGCAAATGTGCACAAATTGTTCGCTCAATTAAATCGATTTGATTTTTGGGTTTGGAATGGTGGAACATGGTTTTGGGACGTTCAATCTGCAAATTCTAACATTGGAATCACATTTTCAAAACCATTTGCGCGCAATTTGCACGAGTTCTGTTTTTGTGCGCAAACATGCACAAATGTGCGCAAATTCTATATTTAATTATGTCGATCATATTCATGATTTTAACAAGCCAGAATATGTACCTAGTCTTGTAAATATGCTATTGGAACATTGGATAGCATCTTTAAAACAATTCGTGCACGAATTTGGACGAGCTCTCACATTCTGCGTTCAAACTTGCGCAAATTGTGCATTCAACTAAATCAACTTGATTTGTGAGTTTAGAATGATGGAATATGATTTTAGGATGGTCAATACGCAATTGTAACATTGGGATCACATTTTGAAAACCATTTTGATGGGAATTGTAGGTTTCATCAATTAACTCCCCAATAGCAAGAATACTATGATAAGTTGAATTGAAAGAAAACTAGAAATTACCAATTTAATCCACAAATTCGGATCATTCAAAGATTGAAGTAAGAAGATAGATGCTACTTAACCCCTTTACCAACAAGGATAAAGATACTAAGATAGACTTTGAATTTCCTCTTATGCCACAAACAAGAAAGTTTGATAAATAAAAAGAAAACAAAGATTTAGATTTTGACACCACAAGCTAGAATAAAGCTTGATAAGTCACAAAGTTTATGCAAGAAATTAAAGACAAAATTCCTCACAATAAAACTCAAACAAAGTTATAATTCATATATCAAATTCATTCATCCTACAAAAGAAAGCAAAGGACTTGTTTATATAGAGTACAAGTCCATGCTCACACTACTAAAATAGACTCACACACATAGGATTACTTTTACTCTTAAATGGCCTTAATAACCATTAACCACATTAATAGCCATTACTTATTATTGATTACCCCATTAACTTTAGTAACCACTACCCATAATAATAGCCATTACTTAGTATTAATTACCCTATTAACTTGTATATGGTGGCTACATGTAACCCTAATTGTTATTAACGCAAAAACAAGTTAAATATTATTCCTTGGGCCTCCATGGATGCCTTATTGGGCTGAAATTCTTGGGGCTTTCCAAATGTCCTTAATTAAACCCAATATGGCTTCTTGAAGCTTCTTGGACTTGGACCTTGTGATTGGGCCTTCTTGTACCATTAATGGATCTTGGATCTCCTTAGGCTTTGAACTTGGATTCACATCATTCCCCCTTTCTTCAAAAGGATTTGTCCTCAAATCAGCTCCATCATCTTTATCACCTAAATCAAACAAAGACAAGTCACTAACATTAAATGTAGCACTAACATTGCCATACTCACTTGGAAGTTCTAGCTTGTAGGCATTGTTGTTGATGCGTTGAAGCACTTTAAAAGGACCATCTCCTCTTGGCATAAGCTTTGATTTCCTTTGGTTAGGAAATCTTTCCTTCCTCAAGTGCACCCACACCCAATCTCCGGGCTCAAAAATGACTTCCTTCCTCCCCTTGTTGTGTTGCTTTTCATATTGGAGTGTCTTCTTCTCAATGTTTGCACGCACCCTCTCATGCAAAGTCTTGATGAACTCAGCTTTTTGTTTCCCCTCTAGATTAGCTTTGTCCAATGGCAATGGTAGCAAATCTAATGGAGTCATTGGGTTGAATCCATACACAACTTCAAATGGTGAGCAATTTGTTGAACCATGCACACTCCTATTGTAAGCAAATTCCACATGTGGCAAACATTCTTCCCAATTCTTCAGATTTCTTTGGATGACAGCCCTCAAAAGTGTTGAAAGTGTCCTATTGACCACCTCCGTTTGTCCATCTGTTTGTGGATGACAAGTTGTAGAATACAAAAGCTTTGTCCCCATCTTTCCCCAAAGAGTCTTCCAAAAGTGACTTAGGAATTTGACATCCCTATCACTCACAATGGTCCTTGGCACTCCGTGTAGCCTAACAATCTCCTTGAAGAATAGATTGGCAATATGGGTTGCATCATCCGTCTTGTGACATGGAATGAAATGTGCCATTTTGCTAAACCTGTCCACAACAACAAAAATGGAATCTCTCCCTCCCTTGGACCTAGGTAATCCTAAAACAAAATCCATAGAAATGTCTACCCAAGGTTCATTTGGTATGGTAAGAGGTGTATACAAACCATGAGGCATTGCTTTGGATTTGGCTTGTTTGCAAGTAATGCATTTCTCACAAATTCTCTTAACATCCCTTTTCATGTGTGGCCAAAAGAAATGGTCACCCAACACATCCAAAGTTTTCTTAATCCCAAAATGCCCCATTAAACCTCCGCTATGTGCCTCTCTCACAAGTAACTCTCTTAAAGAACTTTGCGGCACACACAATTTGTTTTCCCGAAAAAGAAAACCATCAAACTTATAGAACTTATCAAAACCCCCTTTCTCACATGCCCCATAAACATTAGCAAAATCAGGATCATTAGAATAAAGATCTTTGATGTATTCAAATCCTAATAATTTTGCATCAAGTTTAGAGATCAAGGCATACCTTCTTGACAATGCATCGGCCACCACATTTTCATTCCCTTGCTTGTACTTAATGATGTACGGAAAGGATTCAATGAATTCCACCCATTTTGCATGTCTCTTGTTGAGCTTTCCTTGTCCTTTGAGATACTTCAAGGACTCATGGTCAGTGTGAATTATGAATTCTTTGTAACCAAGGTAATGCTGCCATGTCCTTAGAACCCTCACCAATGCATAGAACTCCTTATCATATGTAGGGTAGTTTAGACTTGCTCCACTTAGCTTTTCGCTAAAGAATGCTATGGGCTTACCTTCTTGCATCAAAACTCCTCCAATACCTATGCCACTTGCATCACACTCAATCTCAAAAGGTTTAGTAAAATTTGGCAAAGATAACAAGGGTGCAGAACTTAATTTGTCTTTTAGCAAGTTAAAAGCCTCATCTTGTTCAATTCCCCACTTAAAACCAACATTCTTTTTGATGCATTCAGTTAAAGGTGCAGCTATGGTAGAAAAATTTTTAATGAACCTTCTATAAAAGCTAGCTAAACCATGAAAGCTTCTTGCATCACTTACACTTGTGGGTGTTGGCCATTCTCTAATTACTTTTACCTTTTCTTGATCAACATGAATGCCCTTGTCATTGACAATATATCCAAGAAAAGTAATTTCATTAGTGCAAAAACAACATTTCTTTAGATTAGCATACAACTTCTCTTCTCTAAGCACATCAAAAACACAAGTCAAATGTTGTACATGCTCATCTAAATTTTTGCTATAAACCAAGATATCATCAAAATAGACAACAACAAATTTGCCTATGAATGCTCTTAAAACATGATTCATCAATCTCATGAAAGTGCTTGGTGCATTAGTTAAACCAAAAGGCATTACTAACCACTCATATAAACCATGTTTAGTTTTAAAAGCTGTTTTCCATTCATCACCTTCTCTCATTCTAATTTGATGATAACCAGATTTCAAATCAATTTTTGAAAACAAATATGAACCATGCAATTCATCCAACATGTCATCTAGCCTAGGAATGGGATGTCTATACTTCACCGTGATTTTGTTGATGGCACGACAATCAACACACATCCTCCAAGTTCCATCTTTCTTAGGCACTAACAAGACGGGTACGGCACATGGACTCATGCTTTCACGAACATAACCCTTCTCCATAAGCTCACTCACTTGCTTTTGGATTTCCTTGGTCTCCTCCGGATTACATCTATATGCTGGTCTATTTGGAATGCTTGCTCCAGGTATGAAATCAATTTGGTGCTCAATGCCTCTTTTAGGTGGCAAACCATTTGGAATTTCTTCTGGAAATAAATCTTCATAAACCTGCAAAAGATCAACAACAACACTAGGCAAACCATTGGTTATTTCGTTAGAAATATGCAAAATCTCCTTGTACATAAGTACAAGCATGTGTTGCCTCAAAAGCATAGCTTCCTTCACATCACTCATTTTTGCATAAACACTCATTTTTCTTTCATTTGAACCTTCCTTGTTTTCTCTCACCATGTGTTTCCCATTTTGGTCAAGAGAATTGGAATTTTTAGGTTCACTCATCTCACCTTTTTCTTTACTCTCAAATGTTTCCCTTCCCAAAGAATTTCCCAATGAAGAACCCATTTCTTCATATTGTTGCTTGATGCGCATTTGGTCTTCAAAAATCTGTTTTGGAGTTAATGGTCCAAGGTTAAACCTTTTTCCATCCATAGTCAAAGCATACATATTTTTGAATCCATCATGATTAGCCCTTCTATCATATTGCCAAGGTCTCCCCAACAACATATGTCCGGCCAACATTGGTAACACATCACACAACACCTCATCCTTATATCTACCAATTTGAAAAGAAATTAGAACTTGCTTATTTACCTTTACAACTCCACTTTCATTAAGCCATTGCAACTTGTATGGTCTTGGGTGCTTGGTAGTAGGCAACTTCAATTTCTCCACTAGCAAAGTGCTTGCTACATTAGTACAACTTCCACTATCCACAATCATGTTGCACAACTTGTTAGAAATCAAACAATGAGTATGAAACAAATTTTCCCTTTGCTCCCTATGGACATCATGTTTATTTTGCAAACTCAATGTTCTTTGAACAACAAGATTATCTCCCTTAGCACATTCAACATCACTACAATCTTCTAAAGAAGGCATATCATCATCACTATCCCCCTCACTCTCCGATTCAATATCACCATCCCTTAGAATCATAGCTTTCTTATTTGGACATTCCCTAGCAATGTGCCCATGACCCAAACACTTAAAACATTTGATTCCCCTAGTTTGGGCTAGTTGATTCTCACCCTTTCCCTTATTACCCAAGTCAATTTTAGGTTTATTTTCTTCCACTTTTGACTTGTTAAAAGGTTTATTATCCTTTTTCCCCCAAGAAGTTTTCCAAGAAGAAGAAGAACCCACATTTGGTTTAGAGTCATACCTCTTTCCTTTCAATTGCCTTTCCACTTTCATGGCCAAATTCACCATATCTTCAATCTCCACATAATGTTGCAAATCAACAACATCAGCAATGTTTTTGTTTTGCCCTCTCAAAAACCTTGCCATGGTAGCTTCACGATCTTCTACCACATTTGCTCTAATCATAGCCTTCTCCATTTCTTTGTGATACTCCTCAACACTCATGGATCCTTGAATTAGAGTTTGTAACCTTTGATGAAGCTCTCTATAGTAGTGGCTTGGAACAAACCTCTTTCTCATGATTTGCTTCATTTCCCTCCAAGACTCCACGGGTCTTTCTCCATATCTACGTCTTTCCTTGCAAAATTGATCCCACCAAACAATTGCATAATCACTAAACTCAACAGCGGCAAGTTTTACCTTTTTCTCCTCTGAATAATTGTGACATTCGAAGATGAGTTCCACTTTCCTCTCCCATTCAAGGTACACATCTGGATCATTTCTTCCTTGGAATGAAGGAATCTTCATTTTGATGCTTCCAAGGTTGCGATCAACATCATCTTTAGGACGTCCTCTCCTAGCTTGTCTCCTAGGATTGATTTGTTGTCCCACCAAGGTGACTTGATCATCATCCCATTCATCCTCTCCTTCATAGTCCTCTTGGTCAATTGGTGGACGTCTCCTTTCTTTAGGCTCTCCTTGTAATTGGTTAAGGATGCCATCATGCCTCTCCAATTTCTCATTGACTCCCGCCATCATGTTAAACATTCTTTCGAATTGTTGTTGCATAGCTTGAATCACATGATCATTTGTAGAAAAAGAACTTGTGTCTTTTGACATGATTGTAAAACCTAAAATTTTAACAAAAGAAAATAGAAAGAAACAATCTCACAACACTCCCTCACGTGTTTCACTCAAAATTGATGTATACCACTCGTGTTTACACTCAATTTTGGCTTTTTCTCTAATGATTTCACACTCTTGCCTTTTACCTCTCAAATTTGCCTTTTGATTTCTTAGATGAACTAAGTTTCTCAATCAAACAAAATTCAAGAATGTAATAATCAATGATAAAAAAATAAGGTAGGCTAACAAGAAAATAATAAGGTAGGCTTAAAGAAAAGAACAATTTGTAACAAATAGGCTAATAGAAATGAAAAATAAAGATAGATCATCAAAGAACACAAAGAGACAGAATTATAAAGATAGATCTCAATGGAATATGAAGAGTCAATTTTTTTTTTTAATGTAAACTGAGATATAACATAGGAATATCAAAGATAACATATACTTTTTTTTATGGACGAATTTTTCTTTTTTTTTTTTTTTTTTTTTTTTTTTTGATATATGCACGAATTGAAAGGTATCACAAAAATCTCAAAGATAACAACTTTTTTTTTTGATATCTGCAAACAAAATCTTGAGATAAGAAGAATAAAGATAAAAAAAAATAACAAGAATAATAGATAGCAAGAAAGGTGCAAAATATAAGATGAATACAAGATATTGAGAACTAAAGATAGTTTTGGATACGCAAACCTCAATCTTGAGCCAATGCTCTGATACCACTTATGATGGGAATTGTAGGTTTCATCAATTAACTCCCCAATAGCAAGAATACTATGATAAGTTGAATTGAAAGAAAACTAGAAATTACCAATTTAATCCACAAATTCGGATCATTCAAAGATTGAAGTAAGAAGATAGATGCTACTTAACCCCTTTACCAACAAGGATAAAGATACTAAGATAGACTTTGAATTTCCTCTTATGCCACAAACAAGAAAGTTTGATAAATAAAAAGAAAACAAAGATTTAGATTTTGACACCACAAGCTAGAATAAAGCTTGATAAGTCACAAAGTTTATGCAAGAAATTAAAGACAAAATTCCTCACAATAAAACTCAAACAAAGTTATAATTCATATATCAAATTCATTCATGCTACAAAAGAAAGCAAAGGACTTGTTTATATAGAGTACAAGTCCATGCTCACACTACTAAAATAGACTCACACACATAGGATTACTTTTACTCTTAAATGGCCTTAATAACCATTAACCACATTAATAGCCATTACTTATTATTGATTACCCCATTAACTTTAGTAACCACTACCCATAATAATAGCCATTACTTAGTATTAATTACCCTATTAACTTGTATATGGTGGCTACATGTAACCCTAATTGTTATTAACACAAAAACAAGTTAAATATTATTCCTTGGGCCTCCATGGATGCCTTATTGGGCTGAAATTCTTGGGCTTTCCAAATGTCCTTAATTAAACCCAATATGGCTTCTTGAAGCTTCTTGGACTTGGACCTTGTGATTGGGCCTTCTTGTACCATTAATGGATCTTGGATCTCTTTAGGCTTTGAACTTGGATTCACATCACATTTGCACGCAATATGCACGAGTTCTATTTTTATGTTGAAACACGCACAAATTGTGCATTTAATTATGTCAATTGTATTCATGATTTTAACAAGCTAGAATATGTACCTAGCATTGTAAATATGCTGTTGGAACAATGGATAACATCTTTAAAACCATTTGTGCACAAATTTTGACGAGTTCACATTTTGCGTTCAAACATGCGCAAACGTGCACAAATTGTGCATTCAGTTCAATCAATTTGATTCATGAGTTTGGAATGATGGAATATGATTTTAGGATGGTCAATACGCAGTTGTAACATTGGGATCACATTTTCAAAACCATTTGCGCGCAATTTGCACGAGTTCTGTTTTTGTGCCCAAACATGCAAAAATTGTGCATTTAATTATGTCAATTGTATTCATGATTCTAACCAGCTAAAAGGCGTGCTTGGTAATATTTGAAATATGCAATTGCACGAGTTTATTGACAACATATTTAGAACCATTTGTGCACAAATTTGGACGAGTTGACATTTCGCGTTCAAACATGCTTGCAATGTGCACAAATTGTTCGCTCAATTAAATCGATTTGATTTTTGGGTTTGGAATGGGTGGAACATGGTTTTGGGACGGTCAATCTGCAAATTCTAACATTGGAATCACATTTTCAAAACCATTTGCACGCAATTTGCACGAGTTCTGTTTTTGTGCCCAAACATGCAAAAATTGTGCATTTAATTATGTCAATTGTATTCATGATTCTAACCAGCTATAAGGCATGCTTGGTAATATTTGAAATATGCAATTGCACGAGTTTATTGACAACATATTTAGAACCATTTGTGCACAAATTTGGACGAGTTGACATTTCGCGTTCAAACATGCGCAAATGTGCATAAATTGTTCGCTCAATTAAATTGATTTGATTTTTGGGTTTGGAATGGTGGAACATGGTTTTGGGATGGTCAATCTGCAAATTCTAACATTGGAATCACATTTTCAAAACCATTTGCGCGCAATTTGCACGAGTTCTGTTTTTGTGCGCAAACATGCACAAATCTGCGCAAATTCTATATTTAATTATGTCGATCATATTCATGATTTTAACAAGCCAGAATATGTACCTAGTCTTGTAAATATGCTATTGGAACATTGGATAGCATCTTTAAAACAATTCGTGCACGAATTTGGACGAGCTCTCACATTCTGCGTTCAAACTTGCGCAAATTGTGCATTCAACTAAATCAACTTGATTTGTGAGTTTAGAATGATGGAATATGATTTTAGGATGGTCAATACGCAATTGTAACATTGGGATCACATTTTGAAAACCATTTGCACGCAATATGCACGAGTTCTATTTTTGTGTTGAAACACGCACAAATTGTGCATTTAATTATGTCAATTGTATTCATGATTTTAACAAGCTAGAATATGTACCTAGCATTGTAAATATGCTGTTGGAACAATGGATAACATCTTTAAAACCATTTGTGCACAAATTTTGACGAGTTCACATTTTGCGTTCAAACATGCGCAAACGTGCACAAATTGTGCATTCAGTTCAATCAATTTGATTCATGAGTTTGGAATGATGGAATATGATTTTAGGATGGTCAATACGCAGTTGTAACATTGGGATCACATTTTCAAAACCATTTGCGCGCAATTTGCACGAGTTCTATTTTTGTGCCCAAACATGCAAAAATTGTGCATTTAATTATGTCAATTGTATTCATGATTCTAACCAGCTATAAGGCGTGCTTGGTAATATTTGAAATATGCAATTGCACGAGTTTATTGACAACATATTTAGAACCATTTGTGCACAAATTTGGACGAGTTGACATTTCGCGTTCAAACATGCTTGCAATGTGCACAAATTGTTCGCTCAATTAAATCGATTTGATTTTTGGGTTTGGAATGGTGGAACATGGTTTTAGGACGGTCAATCTGCAAATTCTAACATTGGAATCACATTTTCAAAACCATTTGCGCGCAATTTGCACGAGTTCTGTTTTTGTGCGCAAACATGCACAAATGTGCGCAAATTCTATATTTAATTATGTCGATCATATTCATGATTTTAACAAGCCAGAATATGTACCTAGTCTTGTAAATATGCTATTGGAACATTGGATAGCATCTTTAAAACAATTCGTGCACGAATTTGGACGAGCTCTCACATTCTGCGTTCAAACTTGCGCAAATTGTGCATTCAACTAAATCAACTTGATTTGTGAGTTTAGAATGATGGAATATGATTTTAGGATGGTCAATACGCAATTGTAACATTGGGATCACATTTTGAAAACCATTTGCACGCAATATGCACGAGTTCTATTTTTGTGTTGAAACACGCACAAATTGTGCATTTAATTATGTCAATTGTATTCATGATTTTAACAAGCTAGAATATGTACCTAGCATTGTAAATATGCTGTTGGAACAATGGATAACATCTTTAAAACCATTTGTGCACAAATTTGGACGAGTTCACATTTTGCGTTCAAACATGCGCAAACGTGCACAAATTGTGCATTCAGTTCAATCAATTTGATTCATGAGTTTGGAATGATGGAATATGATTTTAGGATGGTCAATACGCAGTTGTAACATTGGGATCACATTTTCAAAACCATTTGCGCGCAATTTGCACGAGTTCTATTTTTGTGCCCAAACATGCAAAAATTGTGCATTTAATTATGTCAATTGTATTCATGATTCTAACCAGCTATAAGGCGTGCTTGGTAATATTTGAAATATGCAATTGCACGAGTTTATTGACAACATATTTAGAACCATTTGTGCACAAATTTGGACGAGTTGACATTTCGCGTTCAAACATGCTTGCAATGTGCACAAATTGTTCGCTCAATTAAATCGATTTGATTTTTGGGTTTGGAATGGTGGAGCATGGTTTTAGGACGGTCAATCTGCAAATTCTAGCATTGGAATCACATTTTCAAAACCATTTGCGCGCAATTTGCACGAGTTCTGTTTTTGTGCGCAAACATGCACAAATGTGCGCAAATTCTATATTTAATTATGTCGATCATATTCATGATTTTAACAAGCCAGAATATGTACGTAGTCTTGTAAATATGCTATTGGAACATTGGATAGCATCTTTAAAACAATTCGTGCACGAATTTGGACGAGCTCTCACATTCTGCGTTCAAACTTGCGCAAATTGTGCATTCAACTAAATCAACTTGATTTGTGAGTTTAGAATGATGGAATATGATTTTAGGATGGTCAATACGCAATTGTAACATTGGGATCACATTTTGAAAACCATTTGCACGCAATATGCACGAGTTCTATTTTTGTGTTGAAACACGCACAAATTGTGCATTTAATTATGTCAATTGTATTCATGATTTTAACAAGCTAGAATATGTACCTAGCATTGTAAATATGCTGTTAGAACAATGGATAACATCTTTAAAACCATTTGTGCACAAATTTTGACGAGTTCACATTTTGCGTTCAAACATGCGCAAACGTGCACAAATTGTGCATTCAGTTCAATCAATTTGATTCATGAGTTTGGAATGATGGAATATGATTTTAGGATGGTCAATATGCAGTTGTAACATTGGGATCACATTTTCAAAACCATTTGCGCGCAATTTGCACGAGTTCTATTTTTGTGCCCAAACATGCAAAAATTGTGCATTTAACCAAACATGTCAATTGTATCATGATTCTAACCAGCTATAAGGCGTGCTTGGTAATATTTGAAATATGCAATTGCACGAGTTTATTGACAACATATTTAGAACCATTTGTGCACAAATTTGGACGAGTTGACATTTCGCGTTCAAACATGCTTGCAATGTGCACAAATTGTTCGCTCAATTAAATCGATTTGATTTTTGGGTTTGGAATGGTGGAACATGGTTTTAGGACGGTCAATCTGCAAATTCTAACATTGGAATCACATTTTCAAAACCATTTGCGCGCAATTTGCACGAGTTCTGTTTTTGTGCGCAAACATGCACAAATGTGCGCAAATTCTATATTAATTATGTCGATCATATTCATGATTTTAACAAGCCAGAATTTGTACCTAGTCTTGTAAATATGCTATTGGAACATTGGATAGCATCTTTAAAACAATTCGTGCACGAATTTGGACGAGCTCTCACATTCTGCGTTCAAACTTGCGCAAATTGTGCATTCAACTAAATCAACTTGATTTGTGAGTTTAGAATGATGGAATATGATTTTAGGATGGTCAATACGCAATTGTAACATTGGGATCACATTTTGAAAACCATTTGCACGCAATATGCACGAGTTCTATTTTTGTGTTGAAACACGCACAAATTGTGCATTTAATTAAGTCAATTGTATTCATGATTTTAACAAGCTAGAATATGTACCTAGCATTGTAAATATGCTGTTGGAACAATGGATACATCTTTAAAACCATTTGTGCACAAATTTTGACGAGTTCACATTTTGCGTTCAAACATGCGCAAACGTGCACAAATTGTGCATTCAGTTCAATCAATTTGATTCATGAGTTTGGAACGATGGAATATGATTTTAGGATGGTCAATACGCAGTTGTAACATTGGGATCACATTTTCAAAACCATTTGCGCGCAATTTGCACGAGTTCTATTTTTGTGCCCAAACATTCAAAAATTGTGCATTTAATTATGTCAATTGTATTCATGATTCTAACCAGCTATAAGGCGTGCTTGGTAATATTTGAAATATGCAATTGCACGAGTTTATTGACAACATATTTAGAACCATTTGTGCACAAATTTGGACGAGTTGACATTTCGCGTTCAAACATGCGCAAATGTGCACAAATTGTTCGCTCAATTAAATCGATTTGATTTTTGGGTTTGGAATGGTGGAACATGGTTTTGGGACGGTCAATCTGCAAATTCTAACATTGGAATCACATTTTCAAAACCATTTGCACGCAATTTGCACGAGTTCTGTTTTTGTACGCAAACATGCACAAATGTGCGCAAATTCTATATTTAATTATGTCGATCATATTCATGATTTTAACAAGCCAGAATATGTACCTAGTCTTGTAAATATGCTATTGGAACATTGGATAGCATCTTTAAAACAATTCGTGCACGAATTTGGACGAGCTCTCACATTCTGCGTTCAAACTTGCGCAAATTGTGCATTCAACTAAATCAACTTGATTTGTGAGTTTAGAATGATGGAATATGATTTAGGATGGTCAATACGCAATTGTAACATTGGGATCACATTTTGAAAACCATTTGCACGCAATATGCACGAGTTCTATTTTTGTGTTGAAACACGCACAAATTGTGCATTTAATTATGTCAATTGTATTCATGATTTTAACAAGCTAGAATATGTACCTAGCATTGTAAATATGCTGTTGGAACAATGGATAACATCTTTAAAACCATTTGTGCACAAATTTTGACGAGTTCACGTTTTGCGTTCAAACATGCGCAAACGTGCACAAGTTGTGCATTCAGTCCAATCAATTTGATTCATGAGTTTGGAATGATGGAATATGATTTTAGGATGGTCAATACGCAGTTGTAACATCGGGATCACATTTTCAAAACCATTTGCGCGCAATTTGCACGAGTTCTATTTGTGTGCCCAAACATGCAAAAATTGTGCATTTAATTATGTCAATTGCATTCATGATTCTAACCAGCTATAAGGCGTGCTTGGTAATATTTGAAATATGCAATTGCACGAGTTTATTGACAACATATTTAGAACCATTTGTGCACAAATTTGGACGAGTTGACATTTCGCGTTCAAACATGCTTGCAATGTGCACAAATTGTTTCGCTCAATTAAATCGATTTGATTTTTGGGTTTGGAATGGTGGAACATGGTTTTAGGACGGTCAATCTGCAAATTCTAACATTGGAATCACATTTTCAAAACCATTTGCGCGCAATTTGCACGAGTTCTGTTTTTGTGCGCAAACATGCACAAATGTGCGCAAATTCTATATTTAATTATGTCGATCATATTCATGATTTTAACAAGCCAGAATTTGTACCTAGTCTTGTAAATATGCTATTGGAACATTGGATAGCATCTTTAAAACAATTCGTGCACGAATTTGGACGAGCTCTCACATTCTGCGTTCAAACTTGCGCAAATTGTGCATTCAACTAAATCAACTTGATTTGTGAGTTTAGAATGATGGAATATGATTTTAGGATGGTCAATACGCAATTGTAACATTGGGATCACATTTTGAAAACCATTTGCACGCAATATGCACGAGTTCTATTTTTGTGTTGAAACACGCACAAATTGTGCATTTAATTATGTCAATTGTATTCATGATTTTAACAAGCTAGAATATGTACCTAGCATTGTAAATATGCTGTTGGAACAATGGATAACATCTTTAAAACCATTTGTGCACAAATTTTGACGAGTTCATGTTTTGCGTTCAAACATGCGCAAACGTGCACAAGTTGTGCATTCAGTCCAATCAATTTGATTCATGAGTCTGGAATGATGGAATATGATTTTAGGATGGTCAATACGCAGTTGTAACATTGGGATCACATTTTCAAAACCATTTGCGCGCAATTTGCACGAGTTCTATTTGTGTGCCCAAACATGCAAAAATTGCGCATTTAATTATGTCAATTGTATTCATGATTCTAACCAGCTATAAGGCGTGCTTGGTAATATTTGAAATATGCAATTGCACGAGTTTATTGACAACATATTTAGAACCATTTGTGCACAAATTTGGACGAGTTGACATTTCGCGTTCAAACATGCGCAAATGTGCACAAATTGTCTCGCTCAATTAAATCGATTTGATTTTTGGGTTTGGAATGGTGGAACATGGTTTTAGGACGGTCAATCTGCAAATTCTAACATTGGAATCACATTTTCAAAACCATTTGCGCGCAATTTGCACGAGTTCTGTTTTTGTGCGCAAACATGCACAAATGTGCGCAAATTCTATATTTAATTATGTCAATCATATTCATGATTTTAACAAGCCAGAATATGTACCTAGTCTTGTAACTATGCTATTGGAACATTGGATAGCATCTTTAAAACAATTCGTGCACGAATTTGGACGAGCTCTCACATTCTGCGTTCAAACTTGCGCAAATTGTGCATTCAACTAAATCAACTTGATTTGTGAGTTTAGAATGATGGAATATGATTTTAGGATGGTCAATACGCAATTGTAACATTGGGATCACATTTTGAAAACCATTTGCACGCAATATGCACGAGTTCTATTTTTGTGTTGAAACACGTACAAATTGTGCATTTAATTATGTCAATTGTATTCATGATTTTAACAAGCTAGAATATGTACCTAGCATTGTAAATATGCTATTGGAACATTGGATAGCATCTTTAAAACAATTCGTGCACGAATTTGGACGAGCTCTCACATTCTGCGTTCAAACTTGCGCAAATTGTGCATTCAACTAAATCAACTTGATTTGTGAGTTTAGAATGATGGAATATGATTTTAGGATGGTCAATACGCAATTGTAACATTGGGATCACATTTTGAAAACCATTTGCACGCAATATGCACGAGTTCTATTTTTGTGTTGAAACACGCACAAATTGTGCATTTAATTATGTCAATTGTATTCATGATTTTAACAAGCTAGAATATGTACCTAGCATTGTAAATATGCTGTTGGAACATTGGATAGCATCTTTAAAACAATTCGTGCACGAATTTGCACGAGCTCTCACATTCTGCGTTCAAACTTGCGCAAATTGTGCATTCAACTAAATCAACTTGATTTGTGAGTTTAGAATGATGGAATATGATTTTAGGATGGTCAATACGCAATTGTAACATTGGGATCACATTTTGAAAACCATTTGCACGCAATATGCACGAGTTCTATTTTTGTGTTGAAACACGCACAAATTGTGCATTTAATTATGTCAATTGTATTCATGATTTTTAACAAGCTAGAATATGAACCTAGCATTGTAAATATGCTGTTGGAACAATGGATAACATCTTTAAAACCATTTGTGCACAAATTTTGACGAGTTCACGTTTTGCGTTCAAACATGCGCAAACGTGCACAAGTTGTGCATTCAGTCCAATCAATTTGATTCATGAGTCTGGAATGATGGAATATGATTTTAGGATGGTCAATACGCAGTTGTAACATGGGGATCACATTTTCAAAACCATTTGCGCGCAATTTGCACGAGTTCTATTTGTTGTGCCCAAACATGCAAAAATTGTGCATTTAATTATGTCAATTGTATTCATGATTCTAACCAGCTATAAGGCGTGCTTGGTAATATTTGAAATATGCAATTGCACGAGTTTTTTGACAACATATTTAGAACCATTTGTGCACAAATTTGGACGAGTTGACATTTCGCGTTCAAACATGCGCAAATGTGCACAAATTGTTCGCTCAATTAAATCGATTTGATTTTTGGGTTTAGAATGGTGGAACATGGTTTTAGGACGGTCAATCTGCAAATTCTAAATTGGAATCATATTTTCAAAACCATTTGCGCGCAATTTGCACGAGTTCTGTTTTTGTGCGCAAACATGCACAAATGTGCGCAAATTCTATATTTAATTATGTCGATCATATTCATGATTTTAACAAGCCAGAATATGTACCTAGTCTTGTAAATATGCTATTGGAACATTGGATAGCATCTTTAAAACAATTCGTGCACGAATTTGGACGAGCTCTCACATTCTGCGTTCAAACTTGCGCAAATTGTGCATTCAACTAAATCAACTTGATTTGTGAGTTTAGAATGATGGAATATGATTTTAGGATGGTCAATACGCAATTGTAACATTGGGATCACATTTTGAAAACCATTTGCACGCAATATGCACGAGTTCTATTTTTGTGTTGAAACACGCACAAATTGTGCATTTAATTATGTCAATTGTATTCATGATTTTAACAAGCTAGAATATGTACCTAGCATTGTAAATATGCTGTTGGAACAATGGATAACATCTTTAAAACCATTTGTGCACAAATTTTGACGAGTTCATGTTTTGCGTTCAAACATGCGCAAACGTGCACAAGTTGTGCATTCAGTCCAATCAATTTGATTCATGAGTCTGGAATGATGGAATATGATTTTAGGATGGTCAATACGCAGTTGTAACATGGGGATCACATTTTCAAAACCATTTGCGCGCAATTTGCACGAGTTCTATTTGTGTGCCCAAACATGCAAAAATTGTGCATTTAATTATGTCAATTGTATTCATGATTCTAACCAGCTATAAGGCGTGCTTGGTAATATTTGAAATATGCAATTGCACGAGTTTATTGACAACATATTTAGAACCATTTGTGCACAAATTTGGACGAGTTGACATTTCGCGTTCAAACATGCGCAAATGTGCACAAATTGTTCGCTCAATTAAATCGATTTGATTTTTGGGTGTGGAATGGTGGAACATGGTTTTAGGATGGTCAATCTGCAAATTCTAACATTGGAATCACATTTTCAAAACCATTTGCGCGCAATTAGCACGAGTTCTGTTTTTGTAAGCAAACATGCACAAATGTGCGCAAATTCTATATTTAATTATGTCGATCATATTCATGATTTTAACAAGCCAGAATATGTACCTAGTCTTGTAAATATGCTATTGGAACATTGCATAGCATCTTTAAAACAATTCGTGCACGAATTTGGACGAGCTCTCACATTCTGCGTTCAAACTTGCGCAAATTGTGCATTCAACTAAATCAACTTGATTTGTGAGTTTAGAATGATGGAATATGATTTTAGGATGGTCAATACGCAATTGTAACATTGGGATCACATTTTGAAAACCATTTGCACGCAATATGCACGAGTTCTATTTTTGTGTTGAAACACGCACAAATTGTGCATTTAATTATGTCGATTGTATTCATGATTTTAACAAGCTAGAATATGTACCTAGCATTGTAAATATGCTGTTGGAACAATGGATAACATCTTTAAAACCATTTGTGCACAAATTTTGACGAGTTCACGTTTTGCGTTCAAACATGCGCAAACGTGCACAAGTTGTGCATTCAGTCCAATCAATTTGATTCATGAGTCTGGAATGATGGAATATGATTTTAGGATGGTCAATACGCAGTTGTAACATGGGGATCACATTTTGAAAACCATTTTCGCGCAATTTGCACGAGTTCTATTTGTGTGCCCAAACATGCAAAAATTGTGCATTTAATTATGTCAATTGTATTCATGATTCTAACCAGCTATAAGGCGTGCTTGGTAATATTTGAAATATGCAATTGCACGAGTTTTTTGACAACATATTTAGAACCATTTGTGCACAAATTTGGACGAGTTGACATTTCGCGTTCAAACATGCGCAAATGTGCACAAATTGTTCGCTCAATTAAATCGATTTGATTTTTGGGTTTGGAATGGTGGAACATGGTTTTAGGACGGTCAATCTGCAAATTCTAACATTGGAATCACATTTTCAAAACCATTTGCGCGCAATTTGCACGAGTTCTGTTTTTGTGCGCAAACATGCACAAATGTGCGCAAATTCTATATTTAATTATGTCGATCATATTCATGATTTTAACAAGCCAGAATATGTACCTAGTCTTGTAAATATGCTATTGGAACATTGGATAGCATCTTTAAAACAATTCGTGCACGAATTTGGACGAGCTCTCACATTCTGCGTTCAAACTTGCGCAAATTGTGCATTCAACTAAATCAACTTGATTTGTGAGTTTAGAATGATGGAATATGATTTTAGGATGGTCAATACGCAATTGTAACATTGGGATCACATTTTGAAAACCATCTGCACGCAATATGCACGAGTTCTATTTTTGTGTTGAAACACGCACAAATTGTGCATTTAATTATGTCAATTGTATTCATGATTTCAACAAGCCAGAATATGTACCTAGCATTGTAAATATGCTATTGGAACATTGGATAGCATCTTTAAAACAATTCGTGCACGAATTTGGACGAGCTCTTACATTCTGCGTTCAAACTTGCGCAAATTGTGCATTCAACTAAATCAACTTGATTTGTGAGTTTAGAATGATGGAATATGATTTTAGGATGGTCAATACGCAATTGTAACATTGGGATCACATTTTGAAAACCATTTGCACGCAATATGCACGAGTTCTATTTTTGTGTTGAAACACGCACAAATTGTGCATTTAATTATGTCAATTGTATTCATGATTTTAACAAGCTAGAATATGTACCTAGCATTGTAAATATGCTGTTGGAACAATGGATAACATCTTTAAAACCATTTGTGCACAAATTTTGACGAGTTCATGTTTTGCGTTCAAACATGCGCAAACGTGCACAAGTTGTGCATTCAGTCCAATCAATTTGATTCATGAGTCTGGAATGATGGAATATGATTTTAGGATGGTCAATACGCAGTTGTAACATGGGGATCACATTTTCAAAACCATTTGCGCGCAATTTGCACGAGTTCTATTTGTGTGCCCAAACATGCAAAAATTGTGCATTTAATTATGTCAATTGTATTCATGATTCTAACCAGCTATAAGGCGTGCTTGGTAATATTTGAAATATGCAATTGCACGAGTTTATTGACAACATATTTAGAACCATTTGTGCACAAATTTGGACGAGTTGACATTTCGCGTTCAAACATGCGCAAATGTGCACAAATTGTTCGCTCAATTAAATCGATTTGATTTTTGGGTTTGGAATGGTGGAACATGGTTTTAGGATGGTCAATCTGCAAATTCTAACATTGGAATCACATTTTCAAAACCATTTGCGCGCAATTAGCACGAGTTCTGTTTTTGTAAGCAAACATGCACAAATGTGCGCAAATTCTATATTTAATTATGTCGATCATATTCATGATTTTAACAAGCCAGAATATGTACCTAGTCTTGTAAATATGCTATTGGAACATTGCATAGCATCTTTAAAACAATTCGTGCACGAATTTGGACGAGCTCTCACATTCTGCGTTCAAACTTGCGCAAATTGTGCATTCAACTAAATCAACTTGATTTGTGAGTTTAGAATGATGGAATATGATTTTAGGATGGTCAATACGCAATTGTAACATTGGGATCACATTTTGAAAACCATTTGCACGCAATATGCACGAGTTCTATTTTTGTGTTGAAACACGCACAAATTGTGCATTTAATTATGTCGATTGTATTCATGATTTTAACAAGCTAGAATATGTACCTAGCATTGTAAATATGCTGTTGGAACAATGGATAACATCTTTAAAACCATTTGTGCACAAATTTTGACGAGTTCACGTTTTGCGTTCAAACATGCGCAAACGTGCACAAGTTGTGCATTCAGTCCAATCAATTTGATTCATGAGTCTGGAATGATGGAATATGATTTTAGGATGGTCAATACGCAGTTGTAACATGGGGATCACATTTTCAAAACCATTTGCGCGCAATTTGCACGAGTTCTATTTGTGTGCCGAAACATGCAAAAATTGTGCATTTAATTATGTCAATTGTATTCATGATTCTAACCAGCTATAAGGCGTGCTTGGTAATATTTGAAATATGCAATTGCACGAGTTTTTTGACAACATATTTAGAACCATTTGTGCACAAATTTGGACGAGTTGACATTTCGCGTTCAAACATGCGCAAATGTGCACAAATTGTTCGTTCAATTAAATCGATTTGATTTTTGGGTTTGGAATGGTGGAACATGGTTTTAGGACGGTCAATCTGCAAATTCTAACATTGGAATCACATTTTGAAAACCATTTGCGCGCAATTTGCACGAGTTCTGTTTTTGTGCGCAAACATGCACAAATGTGCGCAAATTCTATATTTAATTATGTCGATCATATTCATGATTTTAACAAGCCAGAATATGTACCTAGTCTTGTAAATATGCTATTGGAACATTGGATAGCATCTTTAAAACAATTCGTGCATGAATTTGGACGAGCTCTCACATTCTGCGTTCAAACTTGCGCAAATTGTGCATTCAACTAAATCAACTTGATTTGTGAGTTTAGAATGATGGAATATGATTTTAGGATGGTCAATACGCAATTGTAACATTGGGATCACATTTTGAAAACCATTTGCACGCAATATGCACGAGTTCTATTTTTGTGTTGAAACACGCACAAATTGTGCATTTAATTATGTCAATTGTATTCATGATTTTAACAAGCTAGAATATGTACCTAGCATTGTAAATATGCTGTTGGAACAATGGATAACATCTTTAAAACCATTTGTGCACAAATTTTGACGAGTTCATGTTTTGCGTTCAAACATGCGCAAACGTGCACAAGTTGTGCATTCAGTCCAATCAATTTGATTCATGAGTCTGGAATGATGGAATATGATTTTAGGATGGTCAATACGCAGTTGTAACATGGGGATCACATTTTCAAAACCATTTGCGCGCAATTTGCACGAGTTCTATTTGTGTGCCCAAACATGCAAAAATTGTGCATTTAATTATGTCAATTGTATTCATGATTCTAACCAGCTAGAAGGCGTGCTTGGTAATATTTGAAATATGCAATTGCACGAGTTTATTGACAACATATTTAGAACCATTTGTGCACAAATTTGGACGAGTTGACATTTCGCGTTCAAACATGCGCAAATGTGCACAAATTGTTCGCTCAATTAAATCGATTTGATTTTTGGGTTTGGAATGGTGGAACATGGCTTTAGGACGGTCAATCTGCAAATTCTAACATTGGAATCACATTTTCAAAACCATTTGCGCGCAATTTGCACGAGTTCTGTTTTTGTAAGCAAACATGCACAAATGTGCGCAAATTCTATATTTAATTATGTCGATCATATTCATGATTTTAACAAGCCAGAATATGTACCTAGTCTTGTAAATATGCTATTGGAACATTGGATAGCATCTTTAAAACAATTCGTGCACGAATTTGGACGAGCTCTCACATTCTGCGTTCAAACTTGCGCAAATTGTGCATTCAACTAAATCAACTTGATTTGTGAGTTTAGAATGATGGAATATGATTTTAGGATGGTCAATACGCAATTGTAACATTGGGATCACATTTTGAAAACCATTTGCACGCAATATGCACGAGTTCTATTTTTGTGTTGAAACACGCACAAATTGTGCATTTAATTATTTCAATTGTATTCATGATTTTAACAAGCTAGAATATGTACCTAGCATTGTAAATATGCTGTTGGAACATTGGATAGCATCTTTAAAACAATTCGTGCACGAATTTGGACGAGCTCTCACATTCTGCGTTCAAACTTGCGCAAATTGTGCATTCAACTAAATCAACTTGATTTGTGAGTTTAGAATGATGGAATATGATTTTAGGATGGTCAATACGCAATTGTAACATTGGGATCACATTTTGAAAACCATTTGCACGCAATATGCACGAGTTCTATTTTTGTGTTGAAACACGCACAAATTGTGCATTTAATTATGTCAATTGTATTCATGATTTTTAACAAGCTAGAATATGTACCTAGCATTGTAAATATGCTGTTGGAACAATGGATAACATCTTTAAAACCATTTGTGCACAAATTTTGACGAGTTCACGTTTTGCGTTCAAACATGCGCAAACGTGCACAAGTTGTGCATTCAGTCCAATCAATTTGATTCATGAGTCTGGAATGATGGAATATGATTTTAGGATGGTCAATACGCAGTTGTAACATGGGGATCACATTTTCAAAACCATTTGCGCGCAATTTGCACGAGTTCTATTTGTGTGCCCAAACATGCAAAAATTGTGCATTTAATTATGTCAATTGTATTCATGATTCTAACCAGCTATAAGGCGTGCTTGGTAATATTTGAAATATGCAATTGCACGAGTTTTTTGACAACATATTTAGAACCATTTGTGCACAAATTTGGACGAGTTGACATTTCGCGTTCAAACATGCGCAAATGTGCACAAATTGTTCGCTCAATTAAATCGATTTGATTTTTGGGTTTGGAATGGTGGAACATGGTTTTAGGACGGTCAATCTGCAAATTCTAACATTGGAATCATATTTTCAAAACCATTTGCGCGCAATTTGCACGAGTTCTGTTTTTGTGCGCAAACATGCACAAATGTGCGCAAATTCTATATTTAATTATGTCGATCATATTCATGATTTTAACAAGCCAGAATATGTACCTAGTCTTGTAAATATGCTATTGGAACATTGGATAGCATCTTTGAAACAATTCGTGCACGAATTTGGACGAGCTCTCACATTCTGCGTTCAAACTTGCGCAAATTGTGCATTCAACTAAATCAACTTGATTTGTGAGTTTAGAATGATGGAATATGATTTTAGGATGGTCAATATGCAATTGTAACATTGGGATCACATTTTGAAAACCATTTGCACGCAATATGCACGAGTTCTATTTTTGTGTTGAAACACGCACAAATTGTGCATTTAATTATGTCAATTGTATTCATGATTTTAACAAGCTAGAATATGTACCTAGCATTGTAAATATGCTGTTGGAACAATGGATAACATCTTTAAAACCATTTGTGCACAAATTTTGACGAGTTCAGGTTTTGCGTTCAAACATGCGCAAACGTGCACAAGTTGTGCATTCAGTCCAATCAATTTGATTCATGAGTCTGGAATGATGGAATATGATTTTAGGATGGTCAATACGCAGTTGTAACATGGGGATCACATTTTCAAAACCATTTGCGCGCAATTTGCACGAGTTCTATTTGTGTGCCCAAACATGCAAAAATTGTGCATTTAATTATGTCAATTGTATTCATGATTCTAACCAGCTATAACTCGTGCTTGGTAATATTTGAAATATGCAATTGCACGAGTTTATTGACAACATATTTAGAACCATTTGTGCACAAATTTGGACGAGTTGACATTTCGCGTTCAAACATGCGCAAATGTGCACAAATTGTTCGCTCAATTAAATCGATTTGATTTTTGGGTTTGGAATGGTGGAACATGGTTTTAGGACGGTCAATCTGCAAATTCTAACATTGGAATCACATTTTCAAAACCATTTGCGCGCAATTTGCACGAGTTCTGTTTTTGTAAGCAAACATGCACAAATGTGCGCAAATTCTATATTTAATTATGTCGATCATATTCATGATTTTAACAAGCCAGAATATGTACCTAGTCTTGTAAATATGCTATTGGAACATTGGATAGCATCTTTAAAACAATTCGTGCACGAATTTGGACGAGCTCTCACATTCTGCGTTCAAACTTGCGCAAATTGTGCATTCAACTAAATCAACTTGATTTGTGAGTTTAGAATGATGGAATATGATTTTAGGATGGTCAATACGCAATTGTAACATTGGGATCACATTTTGAAAACCATTTGCACGAAATATGCACGAGTTCTATTTTTGTGTTGAAACACGCACAAATTGTGCATTTAATTATGTCGATTGTATTCATGATTTTAACAAGCTAGAATATGTACCTAGCATTGTAAATATGCTGTTGGAACAATGGATAACATCTTTAAAACCATTTGTGCACAAATTTTGACGAGTTCACGTTTTGCGTTCAAACATGCGCAAACGTGCACAAGTTGTGCATTCAGACCAATCAATTTGATTCATGAGTCTGGAATGATGGAATATGATTTTAGGATGGTCAATACGCAGTTGTAACATCGGGATCACATTTTCAAAACCATTTGCGCGCAATTTGCACGAGTTCTATTTGTGTGCCCAAACATGCAAAAATTGTGCATTTAATTATGTCAATTGTATTCATGATTCTAACCAGCTATAAGGCGTGCTTGGTAATATTTGAAATATGCAATTGCACGAGTTTTTTGACAACATATTTAGAACCATTTGTGCACAAATTTGGACGAGTTGACATTTCGCGTTCAAACATGCGCAAATGTGCACAAATTGTTCGCTCAATTAAATCGATTTGATTTTTGGGTTTGGAATGGTGGAACATGGTTTTAGGACGGTCAATCTGCAAATTCTAACATTGGAATCACATTTTCAAAACCATTTGCGCGCAATTTGCACGAGTTCTGTTTTTGTGCGCAAACATGCACAAATGTGCGCAAATTCTATATTTAATTATGTCGATCATATTCATGATTTTAACAAGCCAGAATATGTACCTAGTCTTGTAAATATGCTATTGGAACATTGGATAGCATCTTTAAAACAATTCGTGCACGAATTTGGACGAGCTCTCACATTCTGCGTTCAAACTTGCGCAAATTGTGCATTCAACTAAATCAACTTGATTTGTGAGTTTAGAATGATGGAATATGATTTTAGGATGGTCAATACGCAATTGTAACATTGGGATCACATTTTGAAAACCATTTGCACGCAATATGCACGAGTTCTATTTTTGTGTTGAAACACGCACAAATTGTGCATTTAATTATGTCAATTGTATTCATGATTTTAACAAGCTAGAATATGTACCTAGCATTGTAAATATGCTGTTGGAACATTGGATAGCATCTTTAAAACAATTCGTGCACGAATTTGGACGAGCTCTCACATTCTGCGTTCAAACTTGCGCAAATTGTGCATTCAACTAAATCAACTTGATTTGTGAGTTTAGAATGATGGAATATGATTTTAGGATGGTCAATACGCAATTGTAACATTGGGATCACATTTTGAAAACCATTTGCACGCAATATGCACGAGTTCTATTTTTGTGTTGAAACACGCACAAATTGTGCATTTAATTATGTCGATTGTATTCATGATTTTAACAAGCTAGAATATGTACCTAGCATTGTAAATATGCTGTTGGAACAATGGATAACATCTTTAAAACCATTTGTGCACAAATTTTGACGAGTTCACGTTTTGCGTTCAAACATGCGCAAACGTGCACAAGTTGTGCATTCAGACCAATCAATTTGATTCATGAGTCTGGAATGATGGAATATGATTTTAGGATGGTCAATACGCAGTTGTAACATCGGGATCACATTTTCAAAACCATTTGCGCGCAATTTGCACGAGTTCTATTTGTGTGCCCAAACATGCAAAAATTGTGCATTTAATTATGTCAATTGTATTCATGATTCTAACCAGCTATAAGGCGTGCTTGGTAATATTTGAAATATGCAATTGCACGAGTTTTTTGACAACATATTTAGAACCATTTGTGCACAAATTTGGACGAGTTGACATTTCGCGTTCAAACATGCGCAAATGTGCACAAATTGTTCGCTCAATTAAATCGATTTGATTTTTGGGTTTGGAATGGTGGAACATGGTTTTAGGACGGTCAATCTGCAAATTCTAACATTGGAATCACATTTTCAAAACCATTTGCACGCAATTTGCACGAGTTCTGTTTTTGTGCGCAAACATGCACAAATGTGCGCAAATTCTATATTTAATTATGTCGATCATATTCATGATTTTAACAAGCCAGAATATGTACCTAGTCTTGTAAATATGCTATTGGAACATTGGATAGCATCTTTAAAACAATTCGTGCACGAATTTGGACGAGCTCTCACATTCTGCGTTCAAACTTGCGCAAATTGTGCATTCAACTAAATCAACTTGATTTGTGAGTTTAGAATGATGGAATATGATCTTAGGATGGTCAATACGCAATTGTAACATTGGGATCACATTTTGAAAATCATTTGCACGCAATATGCACGAGTTCTATTTTTGTGTTGAAACACGCACAAATTGTGCATTTAATTATGTCAATTGTATTCATGATTTTAACAAGCTAGAATATGTACCTAGCATTGTAAATATGCTGTTGGAACAATGGATAACATCTTTAAAACCATTTGTGCACAAATTTTGACGAGTTCATGTTTTGCGTTCAAACATGCGCAAACGTGCACAAGTTGTGCATTCAGTCCAATCAATTTGATTCATGAGTCTGGAATGATGGAATATGATTTTAGGATGGTCAATACGCAGTTTTAACATCGGGATCACATTTTCAAAACCATTTGCGCGCAATTTGCACGAGTTCTATTTGTGTGCCCAAACATGCAAAAATTGTGCATTTAATTATGTCAATTGTATTCATGATTCTAACCAGCTATAAGGCGTGCTTGGTAATATTTGAAATATGCAATTGCACGAGTTTTTTGACAACATATTTAGAACCATTTGTGCACAAATTTGGACGAGTTGACATTTCGCGTTCAAACATGCGCAAATGTGCACAAATTGTTCGCTCAATTAAATCGATTTGATTTTTGGGTTTGGAATGGTGGAACATGGTTTTAGGACGGTCAATCTGCAAATTCTAACATTGGAATCACATTTTCAAAACCATTTGCGCGCAATTTGCACGAGTTCTGTTTTTGTGCGCAAACATGCACAAATGTGCGCAAATTCTATATTTAATTATGTCGATCATATTCATGATTTTAACAAGCCAGAATATGTACCTAGTCTTGTAAATATGCTATTGGAACATTGGATAGCATCTTTAAAACAATTCGTGCACGAATTTGGACGAGCTCTCACATTCGGCGTTCAAACTTGCGCAAATTGTGCATTCAACTAAATCAACTTGATTTGTGAGTTTAGAATGATGGAATATGATTTTAGGATGGTCAATACGCAATTGTAACATTGGGATCACATTTTGAAAACCATTTGCACGCAATATGCACGAGTTCTATTTTTGTGTTGAAACACGCACAAATTGTGCATTTAATTATGTCAATTGTATTCATGATTTTAACAAGCTAGAATATGTACCTAGCATTGTAAATATGCTGTTGGAACATTGGATAGCATCTTTAAAACAATTCGTGCACGAATTTGGACGAGCTCTCACATTCTGCGTTCAAACTTGCGCAAATTGTGCATTCAACTAAATCAACTTGATTTGTGAGTTTAGAATGATGGAATATGATTTTAGGATGGTCAATACGCAATTGTAACATTGGGATCACATTTTGAAAACCATTTGCACGCAATATGCACGAGTTCTATTTTTGTGTTGAAACACGCACAAATTGTGCATTTAATTATGTCCATTGTATTCATGATTTTTAACAAGCTAGAATATGTACCTAGCATTGTAAATATGCTGTTGGAACAATGGATAACATCTTTAAAACCATTTGTGCACAAATTTTGACGAGTTCACGTTTTGCGTTCAAACATGCGCAAACGTGCACAAGTTGTGCATTCAGTCCAATCAATTTGATTCATGAGTCTGGAATGATGGAATATGATTTTAGGATGGTCAATACGCAGTTGTAACATCGGGATCACATTTTCAAAACCATTTGCGCGCAATTTGCACGAGTTCTATTTGTGTGCCCAAACATGCAAAAATTGTGCATTTAATTATGTCAATTGTATTCATGATTCTAACCAGCTATAAGGCGTGCTTGGTAATATTTGATATATGCAATTGCACGAGTTTTTTGACAACATATTTAGAACCATTTGTGCACAAATTTGGACGAGTTGACATTTCGCGTTCAAACATGCGCAAATGTGCACAAATTGTTCGCTCAATTAAATCGATTTGATTTTTGGGTTTGGAATGGTGGAACATGGTTTTAGGACGGTCAATCTGCAAATTCTAACATTGGAATCACATTTTCAAAACCATTTGCGCGCAATTTGCACGAGTTCTGTTTTTGTGCGCAAACATGCACAAATGTGCGCAAATTCTATATTTAATTATGTCGATCATATTCATGATTTTAACAAGCCAGAATAAGTACCTAGTCTTGTAAATATGCTATTGGAACATTGGATAGCATCTTTAAAACAATTCGTGCACGAATTTGGACGAGCTCTCACATTCTGCGTTCAAACTTGCGCAAATTGTGCATTCAACTAAATCAACTTGATTTGTGAGTTTAGAATGATGGAATATGATTTTAGGATGGTCAATACGCAATTGTAACATTGGGATCACATTTTGAAAACCATTTGCACGAAATATGCACGAGTTCTATTTTTGTGTTGAAACACGCACAAATTGTGCATTTAATTATGTCGATTGTATTCATGATTTTAACAAGCTAGAATATGTACCTAGCATTGTAAATATGCTGTTGGAACAATGGATAACATCTTTAAAACCATTTGTGCACAAATTTTGACGAGTTCACGTTTTGCGTTCAAACATGCGCAAACGTGCACAAGTTGTGCATTCAGACCAATCAATTTGATTCATGAGTCTGGAATGATGGAATATGATTTTAGGATGGTCAATACGCAGTTGTAACATCGGGATCACATTTTCAAAACCATTTGCGCGCAATTTGCACGAGTTCTATTTGTGTGCCCAAACATGCAAAAATTGTGCATTTAATTATGTCAATTGTATTCATGATTCTAACCAGCTATAAGGCGTGCTTGGTAATATTTGAAATATGCAATTGCACGAGTTTTTTGACAACATATTTAGAACCATTTGTGCACAAATTTGGACGAGTTGACATTTCGCGTTCAAACATGCGCAAATGTGCACAAATTGTTCGCTCAATTAAATCGATTTGATTTTTGGGTTTGGAATGGTGGAACATGGTTTTAGGACGGTCAATCTGCAAATTCTAACATTGGAATCACATTTTCAAAACCATTTGCGCGCAATTTGCACGAGTTCTGTTTTTGTGCGCAAACATGCACAAATGTGCGCAAATTCTATATTTAATTATGTCGATCATATTCATGATTTTAACAAGCCAGAATATGTACCTAGTCTTGTAAATATGCTATTGGAACATTGGATAGCATCTTTAAAACAATTCGTGCACGAATTTGGACGAGCTCTCACATTCTGCGTTCAAACTTGCGCAAATTGTGCATTCAACTAAATCAACTTGATTTGTGAGTTTAGAATGATGGAATATGATTTTAGGATGGTCAATACGCAATTGTAACATTGGGATCACATTTTGAAAACCATTTGCACGCAATATGCACGAGTTCTATTTTTGTGTTGAAACACGCACAAATTGTGCATTTAATTATGTCAATTGTATTCATGATTTTAACAAGCTAGAATATGTACCTAGCATTGTAAATATGCTGTTGGAACATTGGATAGCATCTTTAAAACAATTCGTGCACGAATTTGGACGAGCTCTCACATTCTGCGTTCAAACTTGCGCAAATTGTGCATTCAACTAAATCAACTTGATTTGTGAGTTTAGAATGATGGAATATGATTTTAGGATGGTCAATACGCAATTGTAACATTGGGATCACATTTTGAAAACCATTTGCACGCAATATGCACGAGTTCTATTTTTGTGTTGAAACACGCACAAATTGTGCATTTAATTATGTCGATTGTATTCATGATTTTAACAAGCTAGAATATGTACCTAGCATTGTAAATATGCTGTTGGAACAATGGATAACATCTTTAAAACCATTTGTGCACAAATTTTGACGAGTTCACGTTTTGCGTTCAAACATGCGCAAACGTGCACAAGTTGTGCATTCAGACCAATCAATTTGATTCATGAGTCTGGAATGATGGAATATGATTTTAGGATGGTCAATACGCAGTTGTAACATCGGGATCACATTTTCAAAACCATTTGCGCGCAATTTGCACGAGTTCTATTTGTGTGCCCAAACATGCAAAAATTGTGCATTTAATTATGTCAATTGTATTCATGATTCTAACCAGCTATAAGGCGTGCTTGGTAATATTTGAAATATGCAATTGCACGAGTTTTTTGACAACATATTTAGAACCATTTGTGCACAAATTTGGACGAGTTGACATTTCGCGTTCAAACATGCGCAAATGTGCACAAATTGTTCGCTCAATTAAATCGATTTGATTTTTGGGTTTGGAATGGTGGAACATGGTTTTAGGACGGTCAATCTGCAAATTCTAACATTGGAATCACATTTTCAAAACCATTTGCGCGCAATTTGCACGAGTTCTGTTTTTGTGCGCAAACATGCACAAATGTGCGCAAATTCTATATTTAATTATGTCGATCATATTCATGATTTTAACAAGCCAGAATATGTACCTAGTCTTGTAAATATGCTATTGGAACATTGGATAGCATCTTTAAAACAATTCGTGCACGAATTTGGACGAGCTCTCACATTCTGCGTTCAAACTTGCGCAAATTGTGCATTCAACTAAATCAACTTGATTTGTGAGTTTAGAATGATGGAATATGATTTTAGGATGGTCAATACGCAATTGTAACATTGGGATCACATTTTGAAAACCATTTGCACGCAATATGCACGAGTTCTATTTTTGTGTTGAAACACGCACAAATTGTGCATTTAATTATGTCAATCATATTCATGATTTTAACAAGCCAGAATATGTACCTAGTCTTGTAAATATGCTATTGGAACATTGGATAGCATCTTTAAAACAATTTGTGCACGAATTTGGACGAGCTCTCACATTCTGCGTTCAAACTTGCGCAAATTGTGCATTCAACTAAATCAACTTGATTTGTGAGTTTAGAATGATGGAATATGATTTTAGGATGGTCAATACGCAATTGTAACATTGGGATCACATTTTGAAAACCATTTGCACGCAATATGCACGAATTCTATTTTTGTGTTGAAACACGCACAAATTGTGCATTTAATTATGTCGATTGTATTCATGATTTTAACAAGCTAGAATATGTACCTAGCATTGTAAATATGCTGTTGGAACAATGGATAACATCTTTAAAACCATTTGTGCACAAATTTTGACGAGTTCACGTTTTGAGTTCAAACATTCGCAAACGTGCACAAGTTGTGCATTCAGTCCAATCAATTTGATTCATGAGTCTGGAATGATGGAATATGATTTTAGGATGGTCAATACGCAGTTGTAACATCGGGATCACATTTTCAAAACCATTTGCGCGCAATTTGCACGAGTTCTATTTGTGTGCCCAAACATGCAAAAATTGTGCATTTAATTATGTCAATTGTATTCATGATTCTAACCAGCTATAAGGCGTGCTTGGTAATATTTGAAATATGCAATTGCACGAGTTTTTTGACAACATATTTAGAACCATTTGTGCACAAATTTGGACGAGTTGACATTTCGCGTTCAAACATGCGCAAATGTGCACAAATTGTTCGCTCAATTAAATCGATTTGATTTTTGGGTTTGGAATGGTGGAACATGGTTTTAGGACGGTCAATCTGCAAATTCTAACATTGGAATCACATTTTCAAAACCATTTGCGCGCAATTTGCACGAGTTCTGTTTTTGTGCGCAAACATGCACAAATGTGCGCAAATTCTATATTTAATTATGTCGATCATATTCATGATTTTAACAAGCCAGAATATGTACCTAGTCTTGGAAATATGCTATTGGAACATTGGATAGCATCTTTAAAACAATTTGTGCACGAATTTGGACGAGCTCTCACATTCTGCGTTCAAACTTGCGCAAATTGTGCATTCAACTAAATCAACTTGATTTGTGAGTTTAGAATGATGGAATATGATTTTAGGATGGTCAATACGCAATTGTAACATTGGGATCACATTTTGAAAACCATTTGCACGCAATATGCACGAGTTCTATTTTTGTGTTGAAACACGCACAAATTGTGCATTTAATTATGTCAATTGTATTCATGATTTTAACAAGCTAGAATATGTACCTAGCATTGTAAATATGCTGTTGGAACAATGGATAACATCTTTAAAACCATTTGTGCACAAATTTTGACGAGTTCACGTTTTGCGTTCAAACATGCGCAAACGTGCACAAGTTGTGCATTCAGTCCAATCAATTTGATTCATGAGTTTGGAATGATGGAATATGATTTTAGGATGGTCAATACGCAGTTGTAACATCGGGATCACATTTTCAAAACCATTTGCGCGCAATTTGCACGAGTTCTATTTGTGTGCCCAAACATGCAAAAATTGTGCATTTAATTATGTCAATTGCATTCATGATTCTAACCAGCTATAAGGCGTGCTTGGTAATATTTGAAATATGCAATTGCACGAGTTTATTGACAACATATTTAGAACCATTTGTGCACAAATTTGGACGAGTTGACATTTCGCGTTCAAACATGCGCAAATGTGCACAAATTGTTCGCTCAATTAAATCGATTTGATTTTTGGGTTTGGAATGGTGGAACATGGCTTTAGGACGGTCAATCTGCAAATTCTAACATTGGAATCACATTTTCAAAACCATTTGCGCGCAATTTGCACGAGTTCTGTTTTTGTGCGCAAACATGCACAAATGTGCGCAAATTCTATATTTAATTATGTCAATCATATTCATGATTTTAACAAGCCAGAATATGTACCTAGTCTTGTAAATATGCTATTGGAACATTGGATAGCACCTTTAAAACAATTTGTGCACGAATTTGGACGAGCTCTCACATTCTGCGTTCAAACTTGCGCAAATTGTGCATTCAACTAAATCAACTTGATTTGTGAGTTTAGAATGATGGAATATGATTTTAGGATGGTCAATACGCAATTGTAACATTGGGATCACATTTTGAAAACCATTTGCACGCAATATGCACGAGTTCTATTTTTGTGTTGAAACACGCACAAATTGTGCATTTAATTATGTCAATTGTATTCATGATTTTAACAAGCTAGAATATGTACCTAGTAATATGAACCCTAAAAGGGCTCAACAACGCCTGAATATGAAGAATTCAAGCTAATTAGCTTAATTTCCTATTCTGAAATTAATTAGCTTGATTGGACGAATTTTGATTTATTTTCCTATTTTAGAGTCAATAAGGAAGATTCAAGAAGATTCTAGAAGATTTGAGAAGATTCAAGAATATTCCAAGTCAAAGTCAACAAGTCAAAGTCAAAGTCAAATAGTCAACAAGTCAAAGTCAATGGTCAATGGTCAACATATGACATGGCATGCTTTAATGCTTAGTTGTCATGAGTTGTCATTTTCCTTAGTTGTCATGAATTGTAATGAGTTGTCAATTTTGACTTTTCAAAGATGAGTTGTCATTAGTTGTCCTATTTTAAAGGAAATCTCCTTAATTAAGGATTTTCCTATATAGGTATCTTTGGAAATAAGGAATAGAACCTTTTCCTTTAAGGATTAGGTTGTTTACATGCCTATATAAGGGTTAACCCTATGACATACGAATTTAAGAAGATTGAAATATTAAAAGTGAGGTTTTTTCCTTAAACTTTGTTCTTTTGAAACTTTGCAAGTTTACTTGAATTGTTTCACTTCTACCTTTCATTACAATTACTAGGTTAGATTAAACTTAGAATTGTGTGATTGTTCATCTTATAATAGCTAAGTATCTTGCTTCAAATTAATAAGCAAGGGGTTTAGCTCCATCAACACAACCTATCCTTGATGATCCTTGGGCTAATATTCAAAGTTGGATGCGCGTTCTATCTCTATTATAGGTAGGGTTCGTATCAGTTTGGTATCAGAGCCAAACTTCAAGGTTTGGTTACATATCCTTTATTTTTTATGTATTATCTATTCTTTTCTTCTTCTCAATTCTTCATAAATTGAAAAAAAACAAAAAAAAAAAAAATTTTTAATGAAACACGAGAGCATTCACATCCTTGAGTATAAACACGTGAGGGAGTGCTTTGTGAGGATTTTTTTTTTTTTCTATATCTTTTCAAACCTAATTTTCTTTTAGCATGGATATGCCTTATTTTCTTGGTGGGGACGATCCTTATATTTATTTGGAATGGGTGCAACAAATAGAGGAGATATTTGACTCTCTTGAATTAAGTGATTTCCAAAAGTGTAAAGCTGCCTCTTGTAAATTTTTGGGTGATGCTGCTATATGGTGGAAGGATTTGATGGCATCGTGGAGCATGAATGGGCCTAGTGAGATTAAAAATTGGGAGATAATGAAGAGATTAATGACTAGACATTTTATTCCTTCTGAAGTTAGGGATAAATTTTGTCTTAAATTACAAAGGCTTAAACAAGGTGATGAATTATGCATTAATGATTATATTAAAAAGTTTAAGTTGTTTGTAATTGCAAGTGATGTAGGTGAATTTGAAAGGAGGAAAGTTGCAAAATTCATCAGTGGGCTTAAGTGTGATATTGCTAAGAGATTGAAGAAAGAAGTGCAATTAGAACCTTCTATCTCTTTGAAGGTTGTAATTGAACTTGCTTTGGAGATTGAAAAGCAAGTGGTTTCTTATGAGGAGACAATAATACTGTGTGAATCCAAGGAAAGTGAAAGTGTTGAAGTCAATGAATTGGTTGAGCAACTAGTTGAGAAAAAGGGTAATGAGGAAGAGTGCCAAATTGAAACTTCACCACCAAAGGCAATTATTGAAGACATGTGCACTAATCAACAAAGTGAAGAGTTTCCATCTTCATTAAGGAATGCTTTGGGGAAGGAAACCTATGAAGTTGAGAGAAAAGGAAAAAGTGAGCCAAGTGCTACAAATGAGTTGAGTGAGAAAAGTGAGGAAAATGGGAAACACTTTGTGAGAGAAAACAAGCTAGTCATGAGTGAAAAGAAAATAAATGATTATACAAAAATGAGTGATGTAAGCCAACCTATACTTGTACCTATGTACAAAGATGTTTTGTTTATCACTAACCAAATTCTTCATCAATTGCCTAGTTTTGTTGTTTCAAACAGGTTTATCATGTTGGCATACTTCATCCATAAAATAAGTGTTGCAATACTTATTGTGAAGATAAAGTTTTCAACCAAGAAGTTTCTGTTTGACCCTGGAGGATTTGCAAATTTATCTACTCTAGAAGATGGCTATGATTCGAGGGCGAATCATCTTCAAGAGAGAGGGAATAATATGAACCCTAAAAGGGCTCAACAACGCCTGAATATGAAGAATTCAAGCTAATTAGCTTAATTTCCTATTCTGAAATTAATTAGCTTGATTGGACGAATTTTGATTTATTTTCCTATTTTAGAGTCAATAAGGAAGATTCAAGAAGATTCTAGAAGATGTGAGAAGATTCAAGAATATTCCAAGTCAAAGTCAACAAGTCAAAGTCAAAGTCAAATAGTCAACAAGTCAAAGTCAATGGTCAATGGTCAACATATGACATGGCATGCTTTAATGCTTAGTTGTCATGAGTTGTCATTTTCCTTAGTTGTCATGAATTGTAATGAGTTGTCAATTTTGACTTTTCAAAGATGAGTTGTCATTAGTTGTCCTATTTTAAAGGAAATCTCCTTAATTAAGGATTTTCCTATATAGGTATCTTTGGAAATAAGGAATAGAACCTTTTCCTTTAAGGATTAGGTTGTTTACATGCCTATATAAGGGTTAACCCTATGACATACGAATTTAAGAAGATTGAAATATTAAAAGTGAGGTTTTTTCCTTAAACTTTGTTCTTTTGAAACTTTGCAAGTTTACTTGAATTGTTTCACTTCTACCTTTCATTACAATTACTAGGTTAGATTAAACTTAGAATTGTGTGATTGTTCATCTTATAATAGCTAAGTATCTTGCTTCAAATTAATAAGCAAGGGGTTTAGCTCCATCAACACAACCTATCCTTGATGATCCTTGGGCTAATATTCAAAGTTGGATGCGCGTTCTATCTCTATTATAGGTAGGGTTCGTATCACCTAGCATTGTAAATATGCTGTTGGAACAATGGATAACATCTTTAAAACCATTTGTGCACAAATTTTGACGAGTTCACGTTTTGCGTTCAAACATGCGCAAACGTGCACAAGTTGTGCATTCAGTCCAATCAATTTGATTCATGAGTTTGGAATGATGGAATATGATTTTAGGATGGTCAATACGCAGTTGTAACATCGGGATCACATTTTCAAAACCATTTGCGCGCAATTTGCACGAGTTCTATTTGTGTGCCCAAACATGCAAAAATTGTGCATTTAATTATGTCAATTGCATTCATGATTCTAACCAGCTATAAGGCGTGCTTGGTAATATTTGAAATATGCAATTGCACGAGTTTATTGACAACATATTTAGAACCATTTGTGCACAAATTTGGACGAGTTGACATTTCGCGTTCAAACATGCGCAAATGTGCACAAATTGTTCGCTCAATTAAATCGATTTGATTTTTGGGTTTGGAATGGTGGAACATGGCTTTAGGACGGTCAATCTGCAAATTCTAACATTGGAATCACATTTTCAAAACCATTTGCGCGCAATTTGCACGAGTTCTGTTTTTGTGCGCAAACATGCACAAATGTGCGCAAATTCTATATTTAATTATGTCAATCATATTCATGATTTTAACAAGCCAGAATATGTACCTAGTCTTGTAAATATGCTATTGGAACATTGGATAGCATCTTTAAAACAATTTGTGCACGAATTTGGACGAGCTCTCACATTCTGCGTTCAAACTTGCGCAAATTGTGCATTCAACTAAATCAACTTGATTTGTGAGTTTAGAATGATGGAATATGATTTTAGGATGGTCAATACGCAATTGTAACATTGGGATCACATTTTGAAAACCATTTGCACGCAATATGCACGAGTTCTATTTTTGTGTTGAAACACGCACAAATTGTGCATTTAATTATGTCAATTGTATTCATGATTTTAACAAGCTAGAATATGTACCTAGCATTGTAAATATGCTGTTGGAACAATGGATAACATCTTTAAAACCATTTGTGCACAGATTTTGACGAGTTCACGTTTTGCGTTCAAACATGCGCAAACGTGCACAAGTTGTGCATTCAGTCCAATCAATTTGATTCATGAGTTTGGAATGATGGAATATGATTTTAGGATGGTCAATACGCAGTTGTAACATCGGGATCACATTTTCAAAACCATTTGCGCGCAATTTGCACGAGTTCTATTTGTGTGCCCAAACATGCAAAAATTGTGCATTTAATTATGTCAATTGCATTCATGATTCTAACCAGCTATAAGGCGTGCTTGGTAATATTTGAAATATGCAATTGCACGAGTTTATTGACAACATATTTAGAACCATTTGTGCACAAATTTGGACGAGTTGACATTTCGCGTTCAAACATGTGCAAATGTGCACAAATTGTTCGCTCAATTAAATCGATTTGATTTTTGGGTTTGGAATGGTGGAACATGGCTTTAGGACGGTCAATCTGCAAATTCTAACATTGGAATCACATTTTCAAAACCATTTGCGCGCAATTTGCACGAGTTCTGTTTTTGTGCGCAAACATGCACAAATGTGCGCAAATTCTATATTTAATTATGTCAATCATATTCATGATTTTAACAAGCCAGAATATGTACCTAGTCTTGTAAATATGCTATTGGAACATTGGATAGCATCTTTAAAACAATTTGTGCACGAATTTGGACGAGCTCTCACATTCTGCGTTCAAACTTGCGCAAATTGTGCATTCAACTAAATCAACTTGATTTGTGAGTTTAGAATGATGGAATATGATTTTAGGATGGTCAATACGCAATTGTAACATTGGGATCACATTTTGAAAACCATTTGCACGCAATATGCACGAGTTCTATTTTTGTGTTGAAACACGCACAAATTGTGCATTTAATTATGTCAATTGTATTCATGATTTTAACAAGCTAGAATATGTACCTAGCATTGTAAATATGCTGTTGGAACAATGGATAACATCTTTAAAACCATTTGTGCACAGATTTTGACGAGTTCACGTTTTGCGTTCAAACATGCGCAAACGTGCACAAGTTGTGCATTCAGTCCAATCAATTTGATTCATGAGTTTGGAATGATGGAATATGATTTTAGGATGGTCAATACGCAGTTGTAACATCGGGATCACATTTTCAAAACCATTTGCGCGCAATTTGCACGAGTTCTATTTGTGTGCCCAAACATGCAAAAATTGTGCATTTAATTATGTCAATTGCATTCATGATTCTAACCAGCTATAAGGCGTGCTTGGTAATATTTGAAATATGCAATTGCACGAGTTTATTGACAACATATTTAGAACCATTTGTGCACAAATTTGGACGAGTTGACATTTCGCGTTCAAACATGCGCAAATGTGCACAAATTGTTCGCTCAATTAAATCGATTTGATTTTTGGGTTTGGAATGGTGGAACATGGCTTTAGGACGGTCAATCTGCAAATTCTAACATTGGAATCACATTTTCAAAACCATTTGCGCGCAATTTGCACGAGTTCTGTTTTTGTGCGCAAACATGCACAAATGTGCGCAAATTCTATATTTAATTATGTCAATCATATTCATGATTTTAACAAGCCAGAATATGTACCTAGTCTTGTAAATATGCTATTGGAACATTGGATAGCATCTTTAAAACAATTTGTGCACGAATTTGGACGAGCTCTCACATTCTGCGTTCAAACTTGCGCAAATTGTGCATTCAACTAAATCAACTTGATTTGTGAGTTTAGAATGATGGAATATGATTTTAGGATGGTCAATACGCAATTGTAACATTGGGATCACATTTTGAAAACCATTTGCACGCAATATGCACGAGTTCTATTTTTGTGTTGAAACACGCACAAATTGTGCATTTAATTATGTCAATTGTATTCATGATTTTAACAAGCTAGAATATGTACCTAGCATTGTAAATATGCTGTTGGAACAATGGATAACATCTTTAAAACCATTTGTGCACAGATTTTGACGAGTTCACGTTTTGCGTTCAAACATGCGCAAACGTGCACAAGTTGTGCATTCAGTCCAATCAATTTGATTCATGAGTTTGGAATGATGGAATATGATTTTAGGATGGTCAATACGCAGTTGTAACATCGGGATCACATTTTCAAAACCATTTGCGTGCAATTTGCACGAGTTCTATTTGTGTGCCCAAACATGCAAAAATTGTGCATTTAATTATGTCAATTGCATTCATGATTCTAACCAGCTATAAGGCGTGCTTGGTAATATTTGAAATATGCAATTGCACGAGTTTATTGACAACATATTTAGAACCATTTGTGCACAAATTTGGACGAGTTGACATTTCGCGTTCAAACATGCGCAAATGTGCACAAATTGTTCGCTCAATTAAATCGATTTGATTTTTGGGTTTGGAATGGTGGAACATGGCTTTAGGACGGTCAATCTGCAAATTCTAACATTGGAATCACATTTTCAAAACCATTTGCGCGCAATTTGCACGAGTTCTGTTTTTGTGCGCAAACATGCACAAATGTGCGCAAATTCTATATTTAATTATGTCAATCATATTCATGATTTTAACAAGCCAGAATATGTACCTAGTCTTGTAAATATGCTATTGGAACATTGGATAGCATCTTTAAAACAATTTGTGCACGAATTTGGACGAGCTCTCACATTCTGCGTTCAAACTTGCGCAAATTGTGCATTCAACTAAATCAACTTGATTTGTGAGTTTAGAATGATGGAATATGATTTTAGGATGGTCAATACGCAATTGTAACATTGGGATCACATTTTGAAAACCATTTGCACGCAATATGCACGAGTTCTATTTTTGTGTTGAAACACGCACAAATTGTGCATTTAATTATGTCAATTGTATTCATGATTTTAACAAGCTAGAATATGTACCTAGCATTGTAAATATGCTGTTGGAACAATGGATAACATCTTTAAAACCATTTGTGCACAGATTTTGACGAGTTCACGTTTTGCGTTCAAACATGCGCAAACGTGCACAAGTTGTGCATTCAGTCCAATCAATTTGATTCATGAGTTTGGAATGATGGAATATGATTTTAGGATGGTCAATACGCAGTTGTAACATCGGGATCACATTTTCAAAACCATTTGCGCGCAATTTGCACGAGTTCTATTTGTGTGCCCAAACATGCAAAAATTGTGCATTTAATTATGTCAATTGCATTCATGATTCTAACCAGCTATAAGGCGTGCTTGGTAATATTTGAAATATGCAATTGCACGAGTTTATTGACAACATATTTAGAACCATTTGTGCACAAATTTGGACGAGTTGACATTTCGCGTTCAAACATGCGCAAATGTGCACAAATTGTTCGCTCAATTAAATCGATTTGATTTTTGGGTTTGGAATGGTGGAACATGGCTTTAGGACGGTCAATCTGCAAATTCTAACATTGGAATCACATTTTCAAAACCATTTGCGCGCAATTTGCACGAGTTCTGTTTTTGTGCGCAAACATGCACAAATGTGCGCAAATTCTATATTTAATTATGTCAATCATATTCATGATTTTAACAAGCCAGAATATGTACCTAGTCTTGTAAATATGCTATTGGAACATTGGATAGCATCTTTAAAACAATTTGTGCACGAATTTGGACGAGCTCTCACATTCTGCGTTCAAACTTGCGCAAATTGTGCATTCAACTAAATCAACTTGATTTGTGAGTTTAGAATGATGGAATATGATTTTAGGATGGTCAATACGCAATTGTAACATTGGGATCACATTTTGAAAACCATTTGCACGCAATATGCACGAGTTCTATTTTTGTGTTGAAACACGCACAAATTGTGCATTTAATTATGTCAATTGTATTCATGATTTTAACAAGCTAGAATATGTACCTAGCATTGTAAATATGCTGTTGGAACAATGGATAACATCTTTAAAACCATTTGTGCACAGATTTTGACGAGTTCACGTTTTGCGTTCAAACATGCGCAAACGTGCACAAGTTGTGCATTCAGTCCAATCAATTTGATTCATGAGTTTGGAATGATGGAATATGATTTTAGGATGGTCAATACGCAGTTGTAACATCGGGATCACATTTTCAAAACCATTTGCGCGCAATTTGCACGAGTTCTATTTGTGTGCCCAAACATGCAAAAATTGTGCATTTAATTATGTCAACTGCATTCATGATTCTAACCAGCTATAAGGCGTGCTTGGTAATATTTGAAATATGCAATTGCACGAGTTTATTGACAACATATTTAGAACCATTTGTGCACAAATTTGGACGAGTTGACATTTCGCGTTCAAACATGCGCAAATGTGCACAAATTGTTCGCTCAATTAAATCGATTTGATTTTTGGGTTTGGAATGGTGGAACATGGCTTTAGGACGGTCAATCTGCAAATTCTAACATTGGAATCACATTTTCAAAACCATTTGCGCGCAATTTGCACGAGTTCTGTTTTTGTGCGCAAACATGCACAAATGTGCGCAAATTCTATATTTAATTATGTCAATCATATTCATGATTTTAACAAGCCAGAATATGTACCTAGTCTTGTAAATATGCTATTGGAACATTGGATAGCATCTTTAAAACAATTTGTGCACGAATTTGGACGAGCTCTCACATTCTGCGTTCAAACTTGCGCAAATTGTGCATTCAACTAAATCAACTTGATTTGTGAGTTTAGAATGATGGAATATGATTTTAGGATGGTCAATACGCAATTGTAACATTGGGATCACATTTTGAAAACCATTTGCACGCAATATGCACGAGTTCTATTTTTGTGTTGAAACACGCACAAATTGTGCATTTAATTATGTCAATTGTATTCATGATTTTAACAAGCTAGAATATGTACCTAGCATTGTAAATATGCTGTTGGAACAATGGATAACATCTTTAAAACCATTTGTGCACAGATTTTGACGAGTTCACGTTTTGCGTTCAAACATGCGCAAACGTGCACAAGTTGTGCATTCAGTCCAATCAATTTGATTCATGAGTTTGGAATGATGGAATATGATTTTAGGATGGTCAATACGCAGTTGTAACATCGGGATCACATTTTCAAAACCATTTGCGCGCAATTTGCACGAGTTCTATTTGTGTGCCCAAACATGCAAAAATTGTGCATTTAATTATGTCAATTGCATTCATGATTCTAACCAGCTATAAGGCGTGCTTGGTAATATTTGAAATATGCAATTGCACGAGTTTATTGACAACATATTTAGAACCATTTGTGCACAAATTTGGACGAGTTGACATTTCGCGTTCAAACATGCGCAAATGTGCACAAATTGTTCGCTCAATTAAATCGATTTGATTTTTGGGTTTGGAATGGTGGAACATGGCTTTAGGACGGTCAATCTGCAAATTCTAACATTGGAATCACATTTTCAAAACCATTTGCGCGCAATTTGCACGAGTTCTGTTTTTGTGCGCAAACATGCACAAATGTGCGCAAATTCTATATTTAATTATGTCAATCATATTCATGATTTTAACAAGCCAGAATATGTACCTAGTCTTGTAAATATGCTATTGGAACATTGGATAGCATCTTTAAAACAATTTGTGCACGAATTTGGACGAGCTCTCACATTCTGCGTTCAAACTTGCGCAAATTGTGCATTCAACTAAATCAACTTGATTTGTGAGTTTAGAATGATGGAATATGATTTTAGGATGGTCAATACGCAATTGTAACATTGGGATCACATTTTGAAAACCATTTGCACGCAATATGCACGAGTTCTATTTTTGTGTTGAAACACGCACAAATTGTGCATTTAATTATGTCAATTGTATTCATGATTTTAACAAGCTAGAATATGTACCTAGCATTGTAAATATGCTGTTGGAACAATGGATAACATCTTTAAAACCATTTGTGCACAGATTTTGACGAGTTCACGTTTTGCGTTCAAACATGCGCAAACGTGCACAAGTTGTGCATTCAGTCCAATCAATTTGATTCATGAGTTTGGAATGATGGAATATGATTTTAGGATGGTCAATACGCAGTTGTAACATCGGGATCACATTTTCAAAACCATTTGCGCGCAATTTGCACGAGTTCTATTTGTGTGCCCAAACATGCAAAAATTGTGCATTTAATTATGTCAATTGCATTCATGATTCTAACCAGCTATAAGGCGTGCTTGGTAATATTTGAAATATGCAATTGCACGAGTTTATTGACAACATATTTAGAACCATTTGTGCACAAATTTGGACGAGTTGACATTTCGCGTTCAAACATGCGCAAATGTGCACAAATTGTTCGCTCAATTAAATCGATTTGATTTTTGGGTTTGGAATGGTGGAACATGGCTTTAGGACGGTCAATCTGCAAATTCTAACATTGGAATCACATTTTCAAAACCATTTGCGCGCAATTTGCACGAGTTCTGTTTTTGTGCGCAAACATGCACAAATGTGCGCAAATTCTATATTTAATTATGTCAATCATATTCATGATTTTAACAAGCCAGAATATGTACCTAGTCTTGTAAATATGCTATTGGAACATTGGATAGCATCTTTAAAACAATTTGTGCACGAATTTGGACGAGCTCTCACATTCTGCGTTCAAACTTGCGCAAATTGTGCATTCAACTAAATCAACTTGATTTGTGAGTTTAGAATGATGGAATATGATTTTAGGATGGTCAATACGCAATTGTAACATTGGGATCACATTTTGAAAACCATTTGCACGCAATATGCACGAGTTCTATTTTTGTGTTGAAACACGCACAAATTGTGCATTTAATTATGTCAATTGTATTCATGATTTTAACAAGCTAGAATATGTACCTAGCATTGTAAATATGCTGTTGGAACAATGGATAACATCTTTAAAACCATTTGTGCACAGATTTTGACGAGTTCACGTTTTGCGTTCAAACATGCGCAAACGTGCACAAGTTGTGCATTCAGTCCAATCAATTTGATTCATGAGTTTGGAATGATGGAATATGATTTTAGGATGGTCAATACGCAGTTGTAACATCGGGATCACATTTTCAAAACCATTTGCGCGCAATTTGCACGAGTTCTATTTGTGTGCCCAAACATGCAAAAATTGTGCATTTAATTATGTCAACTGCATTCATGATTCTAACCAGCTATAAGGCGTGCTTGGTAATATTTGAAATATGCAATTGCACGAGTTTATTGACAACATATTTAGAACCATTTGTGCACAAATTTGGACGAGTTGACATTTCGCGTTCAAACATGCGCAAATGTGCACAAATTGTTCGCTCAATTAAATCGATTTGATTTTTGGGTTTGGAATGGTGGAACATGGCTTTAGGACGGTCAATCTGCAAATTCTAACATTGGAATCACATTTTCAAAACCATTTGCGCGCAATTTGCACGAGTTCTGTTTTTGTGCGCAAACATGCACAAATGTGCGCAAATTCTATATTTAATTATGTCAATCATATTCATGATTTTAACAAGCCAGAATATGTACCTAGTCTTGTAAATATGCTATTGGAACATTGGATAGCATCTTTAAAACAATTTGTGCACGAATTTGGACGAGCTCTCACATTCTGCGTTCAAACTTGCGCAAATTGTGCATTCAACTAAATCAACTTGATTTGTGAGTTTAGAATGATGGAATATGATTTTAGGATGGTCAATACGCAATTGTAACATTGGGATCACATTTTGAAAACCATTTGCACGCAATATGCACGAGTTCTATTTTTGTGTTGAAACACGCACAAATTGTGCATTTAATTATGTCAATTGTATTCATGATTTTAACAAGCTAGAATATGTACCTAGCATTGTAAATATGCTGTTGGAACAATGGATAACATCTTTAAAACCATTTGTGCACAGATTTTGACGAGTTCACGTTTTGCGTTCAAACATGCGCAAACGTGCACAAGTTGTGCATTCAGTCCAATCAATTTGATTCATGAGTTTGGAATGATGGAATATGATTTTAGGATGGTCAATACGCAGTTGTAACATCGGGATCACATTTTCAAAACCATTTGCGCGCAATTTGCACGAGTTCTATTTGTGTGCCCAAACATGCAAAAATTGTGCATTTAATTATGTCAATTGCATTCATGATTCTAACCAGCTATAAGGCGTGCTTGGTAATATTTGAAATATGCAATTGCACGAGTTTATTGACAACATATTTAGAACCATTTGTGCACAAATTTGGACGAGTTGACATTTCGCGTTCAAACATGCGCAAATGTGCACAAATTGTTCGCTCAATTAAATCGATTTGATTTTTGGGTTTGGAATGGTGGAACATGGCTTTAGGACGGTCAATCTGCAAATTCTAACATTGGAATCACATTTTCAAAACCATTTGCGCGCAATTTGCACGAGTTCTGTTTTTGTGCGCAAACATGCACAAATGTGCGCAAATTCTATATTTAATTATGTCAATCATATTCATGATTTTAACAAGCCAGAATATGTACCTAGTCTTGTAAATATGCTATTGGAACATTGGATAGCATCTTTAAAACAATTTGTGCACGAATTTGGACGAGCTCTCACATTCTGCGTTCAAACTTGCGCAAATTGTGCATTCAACTAAATCAACTTGATTTGTGAGTTTAGAATGATGGAATATGATTTTAGGATGGTCAATACGCAATTGTAACATTGGGATCACATTTTGAAAACCATTTGCACGCAATATGCACGAGTTCTATTTTTGTGTTGAAACACGCACAAATTGTGCATTTAATTATGTCAATTGTATTCATGATTTTAACAAGCTAGAATATGTACCTAGCATTGTAAATATGCTGTTGGAACAATGGATAACATCTTTAAAACCATTTGTGCACAGATTTTGACGAGTTCACGTTTTGCGTTCAAACATGCGCAAACGTGCACAAGTTGTGCATTCAGTCCAATCAATTTGATTCATGAGTTTGGAATGATGGAATATGATTTTAGGATGGTCAATACGCAGTTGTAACATCGGGATCACATTTTCAAAACCATTTGCGCGCAATTTGCACGAGTTCTATTTGTGTGCCCAAACATGCAAAAATTGTGCATTTAATTATGTCAATTGCATTCATGATTCTAACCAGCTATAAGGCGTGCTTGGTAATATTTGAAATATGCAATTGCACGAGTTTATTGACAACATATTTAGAACCATTTGTGCACAAATTTGGACGAGTTGACATTTCGCGTTCAAACATGCGCAAATGTGCACAAATTGTTCGCTCAATTAAATCGATTTGATTTTTGGGTTTGGAATGGTGGAACATGGCTTTAGGACGGTCAATCTGCAAATTCTAACATTGGAATCACATTTTCAAAACCATTTGCGCGCAATTTGCACGAGTTCTGTTTTTGTGCGCAAACATGCACAAATGTGCGCAAATTCTATATTTAATTATGTCAATCATATTCATGATTTTAACAAGCCAGAATATGTACCTAGTCTTGTAAATATGCTATTGGAACATTGGATAGCATCTTTAAAACAATTTGTGCACGAATTTGGACGAGCTCTCACATTCTGTGTTCAAACTTGCGCAAATTGTGCATTCAACTAAATCAACTTGATTTGTGAGTTTAGAATGATGGAATATGATTTTAGGATGGTCAATATGCAATTGTAACATTGGGATCACATTTTGAAAACCATTTGCACGCAATATGCACGAGTTCTATTTTTGTGTTGAAACACGCACAAATTGTGCATTTAATTATGTCAATTGTATTCATGATTTTAACAAGCTAGAATATGTACCTAGCATTGTAAATATGCTGTTGGAACAATGGATAACATCTTTAAAACCATTTGTGCACAAATTTTGACGAGTTCACGTTTTGCGTTCAAACATGCGCAAACGTGCACATGTTGTGCATTCAGTCCAATCAATTTGATTCATGAGTTTGGAATGATGGAATATGATTTTAGGATGGTCAATACGCAGTTGTAACATCGGGATCACATTTTCAAAACCATTTGCGCGCAATTTGCACGAGTTCTATTTGTGTGCCCAAACATGCAAAAATTGTGCATTTAATTATGTCAATTCCATTCATGATTCTAACCAGCTATAAGGCGTGCTTGGTAATATTTGAAATATGCAATTGCACGAGTTTATTGACAACATATTTAGAACCATTTGTGCACAAATTTGGACGAGTTGACATTTCGCGTTCAAACATGCGCAAATGTGCACAAATTGTTCGCTCAATTAAATCGATTTGATTTTTGGGTTTGGAATGGTGGAACATGGCTTTAGGACGGTCAATCTGCAAATTCTAACATTGGAATCACATTTTCAAAACCATTTGCGCGCAATTTGCACGAGTTCTGTTTTTGTGCGCAAACATGCACAAATGTGCGCAAATTCTATATTTAATTATGTCAATCATATTCATGATTTTAACAAGCCAGAATATGTACCTAGTCTTGCAAATATGCTATTGGAACATTTGATAGCATCTTTAAAACAATTTGTGCACGAATTTGGACGAGCTCTCACATTCTGCGTTCAAACTTGCGCAAATTGTGCATTCAACTAAATCAACTTGATTTGTGAGTTTAGAATGATGGAATATGATTTTAGGATGGTCAATACGCAATTGTAACATTGGGATCACATTTTGAAAACCATTTGCACGCAATATGCACGAGTTCTATTTTTGTGTTGAAACACGCACAAATTGTGCATTTAATTATGTCAATTGTATTCATGATTTTAACAAGCTAGAATATGTACCTAGCATTGTAAATATGCTCTTGGAACAATGGATAACATCTTTAAAACCATTTGTGCACAGATTTTGACGAGTTCACGTTTTGCGTTCAAACATGCGCAAACGTGCACAAGTTGTGCATTCAGTCCAATCAATTTGATTCATGAGTTTGGAATGATGGAATATGATTTTAGGATGGTCAATACGCAGTTGTAACATCGGGATCACATTTTCAAAACCATTTGCGCGCAATTTGCACAAGTTCTATTTGTGTGCCCAAACATGCAAAAATTGTGCATTTAATTATGTCAATTGCATTCATGATTCTAACCAGCTATAAGGCGTGCTTGGTAATATTTGAAATATGCAATTGCACGAGTTTATTGACAACATATTTAGAACCATTTGTGCACAAATTTGGACGAGTTGACATTTCGCGTTCAAACATGCGCAAATGTGCACAAATTGTTCGCTCAATTAAATCGATTTGATTTTTGGGTTTGGAATGGTGGAACATGGCTTTAGGACGGTCAATCTGCAAATTCTAACATTGGAATCACATTTTCAAAACCATTTGCGCGCAATTTGCACGAGTTCTATTTTTGTGCCCAAACATGCAAAAATTGTGCATTTAATTATGTCAATTGTATTCATGATTTTAACAAGCTAGAATATGTACCTAGCATTGTAAATATGCTGTTGGAACAATGGATAACATCTTTAAAACCATTTGTGCACAGATTTTGACGAGTTCACGTTTTGCGTTCAAACATGCGCAAACGTGCACAAGTTGTGCATTCAGTCAATCAATTTGATTCATGAGTTTGGAATGATGGAATATGATTTTAGGATGGTCAATACGCAGTTGTAACATCGGGATCACATTTTCAAAACCATTTGCGCGCAATTTGCACGAGTTCTATTTGTGTGCCCAAACATGCAAAAATTGTGCATTTAATTATGTCAACTGCATTCATGATTCTAACCAGCTATAAGGCGTGCTTGGTAATATTTGAAATATGCAATTGCACGAGTTTATTGACAACATATTTAGAACCATTTGTGCACAAATTTGGACGAGTTGACATTTCGCGTTCAAACATGCGCAAATGTGCACAAATTGTTCGCTCAATTAAATCGATTTGATTTTTGGGTTTGGAATGGTGGAACATGGCTTTAGGACGGTCAATCTGCAAATTCTAACATTGGAATCACATTTTCAAAACCATTTGCGCGCAAATTTGCACGAGTTCTGTTTTTGTGCGCAAACATGCGCAAATTCTATATTTAATTATGTCAATCATATTCATGATTTTAACAAGCCAGAATACGTACCTAGTCTTGTAAATATGCTATTGGAACATTGGATAGCATCTTTAAAACAATTTGTGCATGAATTTGGACGAGCTCTCACATTCTGCGTTCAAACTTGCGCAAATTGTGCATTCAACTAAATCAACTTGATTTGTGAGTTTAGAATGATGGAATATGATTTTAGGATGGTCAATACGCAATTGTAACATTGGGATCACATTTTGAAAACCATTTGCACGCAATATGCACGAGTTCTATTTTGTGTTGAAACACGCACAAATTGTGCATTTAATTATGTCAATTGTATTCATGATTTTAACAAGCTAGAATATGTACCTAGCATTGTAATATGCTGTTGGAACAATGGATAACATCTTTAAAACCATTTGTGCACAGATTTTGACGAGTTCACGTTTTGCGTTCAAACATGCGCAAACGTGCACATGTTGTGCATTCAGTCCAATCAATTTGATTCATGAGTTTGGAATGATGGAATATGATTTTAGGATGGTCAATACGCAGTTGTAACATCGGGATCACATTTTCAAAACCATTTTGCGCGCAATTTGCACGAGTTCTATTTGTGTGCCCAAACATGCAAAAATTGTGCATTTAATTATGTCAACTGCATTCATGATTCTAACCAGCTATAAGGCGTGCTTGGTAATATTTGAAATATGCAATTGCACGAGTTTATTGACAACATATTTAGAACCATTTGTGCACAAATTTGGACGAGTTGACATTTCGCGTTCAAACATGCGCAAATGTGCACAAATTGTTCGCTCAATTAAATCGATTTGATTTTTGGGTTTGGAATGGTGGAACCTGGCTTTAGGACGGTCAATCTGCAAATTCTAACATTGGAATCACATTTCAAAACCATTTGCGCGCAATTTGCACGAGTTCTGTTTTTGTGCGCAAACATGCACAAATGTGCGCAAATTCTATATTTAATTATGTCAATCATATTCATGATTTTAACAAGCCAGAATATGTACCTAGTCTTGTAAATATGCTATTGGAACATTGGATAGCATCTTTAAAACAATTTGTGCACGAATTTGGACGAGCTCTCACATTCTGTGTTCAAACTTGCGCAAATTGTGCATTCAACTAAATCAACTTGATTTGTGAGTTTAGAATGATGGAATATGATTTTAGGATGGTCAATACGCAATTGTAACATTGGGATCACATTTTGAAAACCATTTGCACGCAATATGCACGAGTTCTATTTTTGTGTTGAAACACGCACAAATTGTGCATTTAATTATGTCAATTGTATTCATGATTTTAACAAGCTAGAATATGTACCTAGCATTGTAAATATGCTGTTGGAACAATGGATAACATCTTTAAAACCATTTGTGCACAGATTTTGACGAGTTCACGTTTTGCGTTCAAACATGCGCAAACGTGCACAAGTTGTGCATTCAGTCCAATCAATTTGATTCATGAGTTTGGAATGATGGAATATGATTTTAGGATGGTCAATACGCAGTTGTAACATCGGGATCACATTTTCAAAACATTTGCGCGCAATTTGCACGAGTTCTATTTGTGTGCCCAAACATGCAAAAATTGTGCATTTAATTATGTCAATTGCATTCATGATTCTAACCAGCTATAAGGCGTGCTTGGTAATATTTGAAATATGCAATTGCACGAGTTTATTGACAACATATTTAGAACCATTTGTGCACAAATTTGGACGAGTTGACATTTCGCGTTCAAACATGCGCAAATGTGCACAAATTGTTCGCATCAATTAAATCGATTTGATTTTTGGGTTTGGAATGGTGGAACATGGCTTTAGGACGGTCAATCTGCAAATTCTAACATTGGAATCACATTTTCAAAACCATTTGCGCGCAATTTGCACGAGTTCTATTTTTGTGCCCAAACATGCAAAAATTGTGCATTTAATTATGTCAATTGTATTCATGATTTTAACAAGCTAGAATATGTACCTAGCATTGTAAATATGCTGTTGGAACAATGGATAACATCTTTAAAACCATTTGTGCACAGATTTTGACGAGTTCACGTTTTGCGTTCAAACATGCGCAAACGTGCACAAGTTGTGCATTCAGTCCAATCAATTTGATTCATGAGTTTGGAATGATGGAATATGATTTTACGATGGTCAATACGCAGTTGTAACATCGGGATCACATTTTCAAAACCATTTGCGCGCAATTTGCACGAGTTCTATTTGTGTGCCCAAACATGCAAAAATTGTGCATTTAATTATGTCAATTGCATTCATGATTCTAACCAGCTATAAGGCGTGCTTGGTAATATTTGAAATATGCAATTGCACGAGTTTATTGACAACATATTTAGAACCATTTGTGCACAAATTTGGACGAGTTGACATTTCGCGTTCAAACATGCGCAAATGTGCACAAATTGTTCGCTCAATTAAATCGATTTGATTTTTGGGTTTGGAATGGTGGAACATGGCTTTAGGACGGTCAATCTGCAAATTCTAACATTGGAATCACATTTTCAAAACCATTTGCGCGCAATTTGCACGAGTTCTGTTTTTGTGCGCAAACATGCACAAATGTGCGCAAATTCTATATTTAATTATGTCAATCATATTCATGATTTTAACAAGCCAGAATATGTACCTAGTCTTGTAAATATGCTATTGGAACATTGGATAGCATCTTTAAAACAATTTGTGCACGAATTTGGACGAGCTCTCACATTCTGCGTTCAAACTTGCGCAAATTGTGCATTCAACTAAATCAACTTGATTTGTGAGTTTAGAATGATGGAATATGATTTTAGGATGGTCAATACGCAATTGTAACATTGGGATCACATTTTGAAAACCATTTGCACGCAATATGCACGAGTTCTATTTTTGTGTTGAAACACGCACAAATTGTGCATTTAATTATGTCAATTGTATTCATGATTTTAACAAGCTAGAATATGTACCTAGCATTGTAAATATGCTGTTGGAACAATGGATAACATCTTTAAAACCATTTGTGCACAGATTTTGACGAGTTCACGTTTTGCGTTCAAACATGCGCAAACGTGCACAAGTTGTGCATTCAGTCCAATCAATTTGATTCATGAGTTTGGAATGATGGAATATGATTTTAGGATGGTCAATACGCAGTTGTAACATCGGGATCACATTTTCAAAACCATTTGCGCGCAATTTGCACGAGTTCTATTTGTGTGCCCAAACATGCAAAAATTGTGCATTTAATTATGTCAACTGCATTCATGATTCTAACCAGCTATAAGGCGTGCTTGGTAATATTTGAAATATGCAATTGCACGAGTTTATTGACAACATATTTAGAACCATTTGTGCACAAATTTGGACGAGTTGACATTTCGCGTTCAAACATGCGCAAATGTGCACAAATTGTTCGCTCAATTAAATCGATTTGATTTTTGGGTTTGGAATGGTGGAACATGGCTTTAGGACGGTCAATCTGCAAATTCTAACATTGGAATCACATTTTCAAAACCATTTGCGCGCAATTTGCACGAGTTCTGTTTTTGTGCGCAAAACATGCACAAATGTGCGCAAATTCTATATTTAATTATGTCAATCATATTCATGATTTTAACAAGCCAGAATATGTACCTAGTCTTGTAAATATGCTATTGGAACATTGGATAGCATCTTTAAAACAATTTGTGCACGAATTTGGACGAGCTCTCATGATGGGAATTGTAGGTTTCATCAATTAACTCCCCAATAGCAAGAATTCTATGATAAGTTGAATTGAAAGAAAACTAGAAATTACCAATTTAATCCACAAATTCAGATCGTTCAAAGATTGAAGTAAGAAGATAGATGCTACTTAACCCCTTTACCAACAAGGATAAAGATACTAAGATAGACTTTGAATTTCCTCTTATGCCACAAACAAGAATGTTTGATAAATAACAAGAAAACAAAGATTTAGATTTTGACCACCACAAGCTAGAATAAAGCTTGATAAGTCACAAAGTTTATGCAAGAAATTAAAGACAAAATTCCTCACAATAAAACTCAAACAAAGTTATAATTCATATATCAAATTCATTCATCCTACAAAAGAAAGCAAAGGACTTGTTTATATAGAGTACAAGTCCATGCTCACACTACTAACATAGACTCACACACATAGGATTACTTTTACTCTTAAATGGCCTTAATAACCATTAACCACATTAATAGCCATTACTTATTATTGATTACCCCATTAACTTTAGTAACCACTACCCATAATAATAGCCTATTAACTTGTATATGGTGGCTACATGTAACCCTATTTGTTATTAACATAAAAACAAGTTAAATATTATTCCTTGGGCCTCCATGGATGCCTTATTGGGCTGAAATTCTTGGGCTTTCCAAATGTCCTTAATTAAACCCAATATGGCTTCCTGAAGCTTCTTGGAATTGGACCTTGTGATTGGGCCTTCTTGTACCATTAATGGATCTTGGATCTCTTTAGGCTTTGAACTTGGATTCACATCATTCCCCCTTTCTTCAAAAGGATTTGTCCTCAAATCAGCTCCATCATCTTTATCACCTAAATCAAACAAAGACAAGTCACTAACATTAAATGTAGCACTAACATTGCCATACTCACTTGGAAGTTCTAGCTTGTAGGCATTGTTGTTGATGCGTTGAAGCACTTTAAAAGGACCATCTCCTCTTGGCATAAGCTTTGATTTCCTTTGGTTAGGAAATCTTTCCTTCCTCAAGTGCACCCACACCCAATCTCCGGGCTAAAAAATGACTTGCTTCCTCCCCTTGTTGTGTTGCTTTTCATATTGGAGTGTCTTCTTCTCAATGTTTGCACGCACCCTCTCATGCAAAGTCTTGATGAACTCAGCTTTTTGTTTCCCCTCTAGATTAGCTTTGTCCAATGGCAATGGTAGCAAATCTAATGGAGTCATTGGGTTGAATCCATACACAACTTCAAATGGTGAGCAATTTGTTGAACCATGCACACTCCTATTGTAGGCAAATTCCACATGTGGCAAACATTCTTCCCAATTCTTCAGATTTCTTTGGATGACAGCCCTCAAAAGTGTTGAAAGTGTCCTATTGACCACCTCCGTTTGTCCATCGTTTGTGGATGACAAGTTGTAGAATACAAAAGCTTTGTCCCCATCTTTCCCCAAAGAGTCTTCCAAAAGTGACTTAGGAATTTGACATCCCTATCACTCACAATGGTCCTTGGCACTCCATGTAGCCTAACAATCTCCTTGAAGAATAGATTGGCAATATGGGTTGCATCATCAGTCTTGTGACATGGAATGAAATGTGCCATTTTGCTAAACCTGTCCACAACAACAAAAATGGAATCTCTCCCTCCCTTGGACCTAGGTAATCCTAAAACAAAATCCATAGAAATGTCTACCCAAGGTTCATTTGGTATGGTAAGAGGTGTATACAAACCATGAGGCATTGCTTTGGATTTGGCTTGTTTGCAAGTAATGCATTTCTCACAAATTCTCTTAACATCCCTTTTCATGTGTGGCCAAAAGAAATGGTCACCCAACACATCCAAAGTTTTCTTAATCCCAAAATGCCCCATTAAACCTCCGCTATGTGCTTCTCTCACAAGTAACTCTCTTAAAGAACTTTGTGGCACACACAATTTGTTTTCCCGAAAAAGAAAACCATCAAACTTATAGAACTTATCAAAACCCCTTTCTCACATGCCCCATAAACATTAGCAAAATCAAGATCATTAGAATAAAGATCTTTGATGTATTCAAATCCTAATAATTTTGCATCAAGTTTAGAGATCAAGGCATACCTTCTTGACAATGCATCGGCCACCACATTTTCTTTCCCTTGCTTGTACTTAATGATGTACGGAAAAGATTCAATGAATTCCACCCATTTTGCATGTCTCTTGTTGAGCTTTCCTTGTCCTTTGAGATACTTCAAGGACTCATGGTCAGTGTGAATTATGAATTCTTTGTAACCAAGGTAATGCTGCCATGTCCTTAGAACCCTCACCAATGCATAGAACTCCTTGTCATATGTAGGGTAGTTTAGACTTGCTCCACTTAGCTTTTCGCTAAAGAATGCTATGGGCTTGCCTTCTTGCATCAAAACTCCTCCAATACCTATGCCACTTGCATCGCACTCAATCTCAAAAGGTTTAGTAAAATTTGGCAAAGATAACAAGGGTGCAGAACTTAATTTGTCTTTTAGCAAGTTAAAAAGCCTCATCTTGTTCAATTCCCCACTTAAAACCAACATTCTTTTTGATGCATTCAGTTAAAGGTGCAGCTATGGTAGAAAAATTTTTAATGAACCTTCTATAAAAGCTAGCTAAACCATGAAAGCTTCTGCATCACTTACACTTGTGGGTGTTGGCCATTCTCTAATTACTTTTACCTTTTCTTGATCAACATGAATGCCCTTGTCATTGACAATATATCCAAGAAAAGTAATTTCATTAGTGCAAAAACAGCATTTCTTTAGATTAGCATACAACTTCTCTTCTCTAAGCACATCAAAAACACAAGTCAAATGTTGTACATGCTCATCTAAATTTTTGCTATAAACCAAGATATCATCAAAATAGACAACAACAAATTTGCCTATGAATGCTCTTAAAACATGATTCATCAATCTCATGAAAGTGCTTAATGCATTAGTTAAACCAAAAGGCATTACTAACCACTCATATAAACCATGTTTAGTTTTAAAAGCTGTTTTCCATTCATCACCTTCTCTCATTCTAATTTGATGATAACCAGATTTCAAATCAATTTTTGAAAACAAATATGAACCATGCAATTCATCCAACATGTCATCTAGCCTAGGAATGGGATGTCTATACTTCACCGTGATTTTGTTGATGGCACGACAATCAACACACATCCTCCAAGTTCCATCTTTCTTAGGCACTAACAAGACGGGTACGGCACATGGACTCATGCTTTCACGAACATAACCCTTCTCCATAAGCTCACTCACTTGCTTTTGGATTTCCTTGGTCTCCTCCAGATTACATCTATACGCTGGTCTATTTGGAATGCTTGCTCCGGGTATGAAATCAATTTGGTGCTCAATGCCTCTTTTAGGTGGCAAACCATTTGGAATTTCTTCTGGGAATAAATCTTCATAAACCTGCAAAAGATCAACAACAACACTAGGCAAACCATTGGTTATTTTGTTAGAAATATGCAAAATCTCCTTGTACATAAGTACAAGCATGTGTTGCCTCAAAAGCATAGCTTCCTTCACATCACTCATTTTTGCATAAACACTCATTTTTCTTTCATTTGAACCTTCCTTGTTTTCTCTCACCATGTGTTTCCCATTTTGGTCAAGAGAATTGGAATTTTTAGGTTCACTCATCTCACCTTTTTCTTTACTCTCAAAGGTTTCCCTTCCCAAAGAATTTCCCAATGAAGAACCCATTTCTTCATATTGTTGCTTGATGCGCATTTGGTCTTCAAAAATCTGTTTTGGGGTTAATGGTCCAAGGTTAAACCTTTTTCCATCCATAGTCAAAGTATACATATTTTTGAATCCATCATGATTAGCCCTTCTATCATATTTCCAAGGTCTCCCCAACAACATATGTCCGGCCAACATTGGTAACACATCACACAACACCTCATCCTTATATCTACCAATTTGAAAAGAAATTAGAACTTGCTTATTTACCTTTACAACTCCACTTTCATTAAGCCATTGCAACTTGTATGGTCTTGGGTGCTTGGTAGTAGGCAACTTCAATTTCTCCACTAGCAAAGTGCTTGCTACATTAGTACAACTTCCACTATCCACAATCATGTTGCACAACTTGTTAGAAATCAAACAATGAGTATGAAACAAATTTTCCCTTTGCTCCCTATGGACATCATGTTTATTTTGCAAACTCAATGTTCTTTGAACAACAAGATTATCTCCCTTAGCACATTCAACATCTGATGTGAATCCAAGTTCAAAGCCTAAAGAGATCCAAGATCCATTAATCATACAAGAAGGCCCAATCACAAGGTCCAAATCCAAGAAGCTTCAAGAAGCCATATTGGGTTTAATTAAGGACATTTGGAAAGCCCACGAATTTCAGCCCAATAAGGCATCCATGGAGGCCCAAGGAATAATATTTAACTTGTTTTTGTGTTAATAACAATTAGGGTTACATGTAGCCACCATATACAAGTTAATAGGGTAATTAATACCAAGTAATGGTTATTATTATGGGTAGTGGTTACTAAAGTTAATGGGGTAATCAATACCATGTAATGGCTATTAATGTGGGTAATGGCTATTAAGGCCATTTAAGAGTCAAAGTAATCCTATGTGTGTGAGTCTATTTTAGTAGTGTGAGCATGGACTTGTACTCTATATAAACAAGTCCTTTTCTTTCTTTTGTAGCATGAATGAATTTGATATATGAATTATAACTTTGTTTGAGTTTTATTGTGAGGAATTTTGTCTTTAATTTCTTGCATAAACTTTGTGACTTATCAAGCTTTATTCTAGCTTGTGGTGTCAAAATCTAAATCTTTGTTTTCTTGTTATTTATCAAACATTCTTGTTTGTGGCATAAGAGGAAATTCAAAGTCTATCTTAGTATCTTTATCCTTGTTGGTAAAGGGGTTAAGTAGCATCTATCTTCTTACTTCAATCTTTGAACGATCTGAATTTGTGGATTAAATTGGTAATTTCTAGTTTTCTTTCAATTCAACTTATCATAGTATTCTTGCTATTGGGGAGTTAATTGATGAAACCTACAATCCCATCATAAGTGGTATCAGAGCATTGGCTCAAGATTGAGGTTTGCGTATCCAAAACTATCTTTTAGTTCTCAATATCTTGTGTTCATCTTATATTTTGCACCTTTCTTGCTATCTATTATTCTTGTTATTTTTTTTATCTTTATTCTTCTTATCTCAAGATTTTGTTTGCAGATATCAAAAAAAAAAAAAAAATTTCGTCCATAAAAAAAAAAAAAAAAAAAATTCGTCCATAAAAAAAAAAAGTATATGTTATCTTTGATATTCCTATGTTATATCTCAGTTTACATTAAAAAAAAAAAATTGACTCTTCATATTCCATTGAGATCTATCTTTATAATTCTGTCTCTTTGTGTTCTTTGATAATCTATCTTTGTTTTTCATTTCTATTAGCCTATTTGTTACAAATTGTTCTTTTCTTTAAGCCTACCTTATTATTTTCTTGTTAGCCTACCTTATTTTTTATCATTGATTACTACATTCTTGAATTTTGTTTGATTGAGAAACTTAGTTCATCTAAGAAATCAAAAGGCAAATTTGAGAGGTAAAAGGCAAGAGTGTGAGATCATTAGAGAAAAAAGCCAAAATTGGGTGTAAACACGAGTGGTATACATCAATTTTGAGTGAAACACGTGAGGGAGTGTTGTGAGATTGTTTCTTTCTATTTTCTTTTGTTAAAATTTTAGGTTTTACAATCATGTCAAAAGACACAAGTTCTTCTTCTACAAATGATCATGTGATTCAAGCTATGCAACAACAATTCGAAAGAATGTTTAACATGATGGCGGGAGTCAATGAGAAATTGGAGAGGCATGATGGCATCCTTAACCAATTACAAGGAGTGCCTAAACAAAGGAGACGTCCACCAATTGACCAAGAGGACTATGAAGGAGAGGATGAATTGGATGATGATCAAGTCACCTTGGTGGGACAACAAATCAATCCTAGGAGACAAGCTAGGAGAGGACGTCCTAAAGATGATGTTGATCGCAACCTTGGAAGCATCAAAATGAAGATTCCTTCATTCCAAGGAAGAAATGATCCAGATGTGTACCTTGAATGGGAGAGGAAAGTGGAACTCATCTTCGAATGTCACAATTATTCGGAGGAGAAAAAGGTAAAACTTGCCGCTGTTGAGTTTAGTGATTATGCAATTGTTTGGTGGGATCAATTGTGCAAGGAAAGACGTAGATATGGAGAAAGACCCGTGGAGTCTTGGAGGGAAATGAAGCAAATCATGAGAAAGAGGTTTGTTCCAAGCCACTACTATAGAGAGCTTCATCAAAGGTTACAAAATCTAATTCAAGGATCCATGAGTGTTGAGGAGTATCACAAAGAAATGGAGAAGGCTATGATTAGAGCAAATGTGGTAGAAGATCGTGAAGCTACCATGGCAAGGTTTTTGAGAGGGCTAAACAAAAACATTGCTGATGTTGTTGATTTGCAACATTATGTGGAGATTGAAGATATGGTGAATTTGGCCATGAAAGTGGAAAGGCAATTGAAAGGAAAGAGGTATGATTCTAAACCAAATGTGGGTTCTTCTTCTTCTTGGAAAACTTCTTGGGGGAAAAAGGATAATAAACCTTTTAACAAGTCAAAAGTGGAAGAAAATAAACCTAAAATTGACTTGGGTAATAAGGGAAAGGGTGAGAATCAACTAGCCCAAACTAGGGGAATCAAATGTTTTAAGTGTTTAGGTCATGGGCACATTGCTAGGGAATGTCCAAATAAGAAAGCTATGATTCTAAGGGATGGTGATATTGAATCAGAGAGTGAGGGGGATAGTGATGATGATATGCCTTCTTTAGAAGATTGTAGTGATGTTGAATGTGCTAAGGGAGATAATCTTGTTGTTCAAAGAACATTGAGTTTGCAAAATAAACATGATGTCCATAGGGTGCAAAGGGAAAATTTGTTTCATACTCATTGTTTGATTTCTAACAAGTTGTGCAACATGATTGTGGATAGTGGAAGTTGTACTAATGTAGCAAGCACTTTGCTAGTGGAGAAATTGAAGTTGCCTACTACCAAGCACCCAAGACCATACAAGTTGCAATGGCTTAATGAAAGTGGAGTTGTAAAGGTAAATAAGCAAGTTCTAATTTCTTTTCAAATTGGTAGATATAAGGATGAGGTGTTGTGTGATGTGTTACCAATGTTGGCTGGACATATGTTGTTGGGGAGACCTTGGCAATATGATAGAAGGGCTAATCATGATGGATTCAAAAATATGTATACTTTGACTATGGATGGAAAAAGGTTTAACCTTGGACCATTAACCCCAAAACAGATTTTTGAAGACCAAATGCGCATCAAGCAACAATATGAAGAAATGGGTTCTTCATTGGGAAATTCTTTGGGAAGGGAAACCTTTGAGAGTAAAGAAAAAGGTGAGATGAGTGAACCTAAAAATTCCAATTCTCTTGACCAAAATGGGAAACACATGGTGAGAGAAAACAAGGAAGGTTCAAATGAAAGAAAAATGAGTGTTTATGCAAAAATGAGTGATGTGAAGGAAGCTATGCTTTTGAGGCAACACATGCTTGTACTTATGTACAAGGAGATTTTGCATATTTCTAACGAAATAACCAATGGTTTGCCTAGTGTTGTTGTTGATCTTTTGCAGGTTTATGAAGATTTATTCCCAGAAGAAATTCCAAATGGTTTGCCACCTAAAAGAGGCATTGAGCACCAAATTGATTTCATACCCGGAGCAAGCATTCCAATTAGACCAGCATATAGATGTAATCCGGAGGAGACCAAGGAAATCCAAAAGCAAGTGAGTGAGCTTATGGAGAAGGGTTATGTTCGTGAAAGCATGAGTCCATGTGCCGTACCCGTCTTGTTAGTGCCTAAGAAAGATGGAACTTGGAGGATGTGTGTTGATTGTCGTGCCATCAACAAAATCACGGTGAAGTATAGACATCCCATTCCTAGGCTAGATGACATGTTGGATGAATTGCATGGTTCATATTTGTTTTCAAAAATTGATTTGAAATCTGGTTATCATCAAATTAGAATGAGAGAAGGTGATGAATGGAAAACAGCTTTTAAAACTAAACATGGTTTATATGAGTGGTTAGTAATGCCTTTTGGTTTAACTAATGCACCAAGCACTTTCATGAGATTGATGAATCATGTTTTAAGAGCATTCATAGGCAAATTTGTTGTTGTCTATTTTGATGATATCTTGGTTTATAGCAAAAATTTAGATGAGCATGTACAACATTTGACTTGTGTTTTTGATGTGCTTAGAGAAGAGAAGTTGTATGCTAATCTAAAGAAATGCTGTTTTTGCACTAATGAAATTACTTTTCTTGGATATATTGTCAATGACAAGGGCATTCATGTTGATCAAGAAAAGGTAAAAGTAATTAGAGAATGGCCAACACCCACAAGTGTAAGTGATGCAAGAAGCTTTCATGGTTTAGCTAGCTTTTATAGAAGGTTCATTAAAAAATTTTCTACCATAGCTGCACCTTTAACTGAATGCATCAAAAAGAATGTTGGTTTTAAGTGGGGAATTGAACAATATGAGGCTTTTAACTTGCTAAAAGAGAAATTAAGTTCTGCACCGTTGTTATCTTTGCCAAATTTTACTAAACCTTTTGAGATTGAGTGCGATGCAAGTGGCATAGGTATTGGAGGAGTTTTGATGCAAGAAGGCAAGCCCATAGCATTCTTTAGCGAAAAGCTAAGTGGAGCAAGTCTAAACTACCCTACATATGACAAGGAGTTCTATGCATTGGTGAGGGTTCTAAGGACATGGCAGCACTACCTTGGTTACAAAGAATTCATAATTCACACTGACCATGAGTCCTTGAAGTATCTCAAAGGACAAGGAAAGCTCAACAAGAGACATGCAAAATGGGTGGAATTCATTGAATCCTTTCCGTACATCATTAAGTACAAGCAAGGGAAAGAAAATGTGGTGGCCGATGCATTGTCAAGAAGGTATGCCTTGATCTCTAAACTTGATGCAAAATTATTAGGATTTGAATACATCAAAGATCTTTATTCTAATGATCCTGATTTTGCCAATGTTTATGGGGCATGTGAGAAAGGGGGTTTTGATAAGTTCTATAAGTTTGATGGTTTTCTTTTTCGGGAAAACAAATTGTGTGTGCCGCAAAGTTCTTTAAGAGAGTTACTTGTGAGAGAGGCACATAGCGGAGGTTTAATGGGGCATTTTGGGATTAAGAAAACTTTGGATGTGTTGGGTGACCATTTCTTTTGGCCACACATGAAAAGGGATGTTAAGAGAATTTGTGAGAAATGCATTACTTGCAAACAAGCCAAATCCAAAGCAATGCCTCATGGTTTGTATACACCTCTTACCATACCAAATGAACCTTGGGTAGACATTTCTATGGATTTTGTTTTAGGATTACCTAGGTCCAAGGGAGGGAGAGATTCCATTTTTGTTGTTGTGGACAGGTTTAGCAAAATGGCACATTTCATTCCATGTCACAAGACGGATGATGCAACCCATATTGCCAATCTATTCTTCAAGGAGATTGTTAGGCTACATGGAGTGCCAAGGACCATTGTGAGTGATAGGGATGTCAAATTCCTAAGTCACTTTTGGAAGACTCTTTGGGGAAAAATGGGGACAAAGCTTTTGTATTCTACAACTTGTCATCCACAAACGGATGGACAAACGGAGGTGGTCAATAGGACACTTTCAACACTTTTGAGGGCTGTCATCCAAAGAAATCTGAAGAATTGGGAAGAATGTTTGCCACATGTGGAATTTGCTTACAATAGGAGTGTGCATGGTTCAACAAATTGCTCACCATTTGAAGTTGTGTATGGATTCAACCCAATGACTCCATTAGATTTGCTACCATTGCCATTGGACAAAGCTAATCTAGAGGGGAAACAAAAAGCTGAGTTCATCAAGACTTTGCATGAGAGGGTGCGTGCAAACATTGAGAAGAAGACACTCCAATATGAAAAGCAACACAACAAGGGGAGGAAGCAAGTCATTTTTAAGCCCGGAGAATGGGTGTGGGTGCACTTGAGGAAGGAAAGATTTCCTAACCAAAGGAAATCAAAGCTTATGCCAAGAGGAGATGGTCCTTTTAAAGTGCTTCAACGCATCAACAACAATGCCTACAAGCTAGAACTTCCAAGTGAGTATGGCAATGTTAGTGCTACATTTAATGTTAGTGACTTGTCTTTGTTTGATTTAGGTGATAAAGATGATGGAGCTGATTTGAGGACAAATCCTTTTGAAGAAAGGGGGAATGATGTGAATCCAAGTTCAAAGCCTAAAGAGATCCAAGATCCATTAATCATACAAGAAGGCCCAATCACAAGGTCCAAATCCAAGAAGCTTCAAGAAGCCATATTGGGTTTAATTAAGGACATTTGGAAAGCCCACGAATTTCAGCCCAATAAGGCATCCATGGAGGCCCAAGGAATAATATTTAACTTGTTTTTGTGTTAATAACAATTAGGGTTACATGTAGCCACCATATACAAGTTAATAGGGTAATTAATACCAAGTAATGGTTATTATTATGGGTAGTGGTTACTAAAGTTAATGGGGTAATCAATACCATGTAATGGCTATTAATGTGGGTAATGGCTATTAAGGCCATTTAAGAGTCAAAGTAATCCTATGTGTGTGAGTCTATTTTAGTAGTGTGAGCATGGACTTGTACTCTATATAAACAAGTCCTTTTCTTTCTTTTGTAGCATGAATGAATTTGATATATGAATTATAACTTTGTTTGAGTTTTATTGTGAGGAATTTTGTCTTTAATTTCTTGCATAAACTTTGTGACTTATCAAGCTTTATTCTAGCTTGTGGTGTCAAAATCTAAATCTTTGTTTTCTTGTTATTTATCAAACATTCTTGTTTGTGGCATAAGAGGAAATTCAAAGTCTATCTTAGTATCTTTATCCTTGTTGGTAAAGGGGTTAAGTAGCATCTATCTTCTTACTTCAATCTTTGAACGATCTGAATTTGTGGATTAAATTGGTAATTTCTAGTTTTCTTTCAATTCAACTTATCATAGTATTCTTGCTATTGGGGAGTTAATTGATGAAACCTACAATCCCATCAACATCACTACAATCTTCTAAAGAAGGCATATCATCATCACTATCCCCCTCACTCTCTGATTCAATATCACCATCCCTTAGAATCATAGCTTTCTTATTTGGACATTCCCTAGCAATGTGTCCATGACCCAAACACTTAAAACATTTTATTCCCCTAGTTTGGGTTGGTTGATTCTCACCCTTTCCCTTATTACCCAAGTCAATTTTTGGTTTATTTTCTTCCACTTTTGACTTGTTAAAAGGTTTATTATCCTTTTTCCCCCAAGAATTTTTCCAAGAAGAAGAAGAACCCACATTTGGTTTAGAATCATACCTCTTTCCTTTCAATTGCCTTTCCACTTTCATGGCCAAATTCACCATATCTTCAATCTCCACATAATGTTGCAAATCAACAACATCAGCAATGTTTTTGTTTAGCCCTCTCAAGAACCTTGCCATGGTAGCTTCACGATCTTCTACCACATTTGCTCTAATCATAGCCTTCTCCATTTCTTTGTGATACTCCTCAACACTCATGGATCCCTGAATTAGAGTTTGTAACCTTTGATGAAGCTCTCTATAGTAATGGCTTGGAACAAACCTCTTTCTCATGATTTGCTTCATTTCCCTCCAAGACTCCACGGGTCTTTCTCCATATCTATGTCTTTCCTTGCAAAATTGATCCCACCAAACAATTGCATAATCACTAAACTCAACAGCGGTAAGTTTTACCTTTTTCTCCTCCAAATAATTGTGACATTCGAAGATGAGTTCCACTTTCCTCTCCCATTCAAGGTACACATCTGGATCATTTCTTCCTTGGAATGAAGGAATCTTCATTTTGATGCTTCCAAGGTTACGATCAACATCATCTTTAGGACGTCCTCTCCTAGCTTGTCTCCTAGGATTGATTTGTTGTCCCACCAAGGTGACTTGATCATCATCCAATTCATCCTCCTCTCCTTCATAGTCCTCTTGGTCAATTGGTGGATGTCTCCTTTCTTTGGGCTCTCCTTGTAATTGGTTAAGGATGCCATCATGCCTCTCCAATTTCTCATTGACTCCCGCCATCATGTTAAACATTCTTTCAAATTGTTGTTGCATAGCTTGAATCACATGATCATTTGTAGAAGAAGAACTTGTGTCTTTTGACATGATTGTAAAACCTAAAATTTTAACAAAAGAAAATAGAAAGAAACAATCTCACAACACTCCCTCGCGTGTTTCACTCAAAATTGATGTATACCACTTGTGTTTACACTCAATTTTGGCTTTTTCTCTAATGATCTCACACTCTTGCCTTTTACCTCTCAAATTTGCCTTTTGATTTCTTAAATTAACTAAGTTTCTCAATCAAACAAAATTCAAGAATGTAGTAATCAATGATAAAAAATAAGGTAGGCTAACAAGAAAATAATAAGGTAGGCTTAAAGAAAAGAACAATTTGTAACAAATAGGCTAATAGAAATGAAAAAAAACAAAGATAGATTATCAAAGAACACAAAGAGACAGAATTATAAAGATAGATCTCAATGGAATATGAAGAGTCAATTTTTTTTTTAATGTAAACTGAGATCTAACATAGGAATATCAAAGATAACATATACTTTTTTTTTATGGACGAATTTTTATTTTTATTTTTATGGACGAATTTTTTTTTTTTTTTGATATCTGCAAACAAAATCTTGAGATAAGAAGAATAAAGATAAAAAAAAATAACAAGAATAATAGATAGCAAGAAAGGGGCAAAATATAAGATGAACACAAGATATTGAGAATTAAAAGATAGTTTTGGATATGCAAACCTCAATCTTGAGCCAATGCTCTGATACCACTTATGATGGGAATTGTAGGTTTCATCAATTAACTCCCCAATAGCAAGAATTCTATGATAAGTTGAATTGAAAGAAAACTAGAAATTACCAATTTAATCCACAAATTCAGATCGTTCAAAGATTGAAGTAAGAAGATAGATGCTACTTAACCCCTTTACCAACAAGGATAAAGATACTAAGATAGACTTTGAATTTCCTCTTATGCCACAAACAAGAATGTTTGATAAATAACAAGAAAACAAAGATTTAGATTTTGACACCACAAGCTAGAATAAAGCTTGATAAGTCACAAAGTTTATGCAAGAAATTAAAGACAAAATTCCTCACAATAAAACTCAAACAAAGTTATAATTCATATATCAAATTCATTCATCCTACAAAAGAAAGCAAAGGACTTGTTTATATAGAGTACAAGTCCATGCTCACACTACTAACATAGACTCACACACATAGGATTACTTTTACTCTTAAATGGCCTTAATAACCATTAACCACATTAATAGCCATTACTTATTATTGATTACCCCATTAACTTTAGTAACCACTACCCATAATAATAGCCTATTAACTTGTATATGGTGGCTACATGTAACCCTATTTGTTATTAACATAAAAACAAGTTAAATATTATTCCTTGGGCCTCCATGGATGCCTTATTGGGCTGAAATTCTTGGGCTTTCCAAATGTCCTTAATTAAACCCAATATGGCTTCCTGAAGCTTCTTGGAATTGTACCATTAATGGATCTTGGATCTCTTTAGGCTTTGAACTTGGATTCACATCATCTCACATTCTGCGTTCAAACTTGCGCAAATTGTGCATTCAACTAAATCAACTTGATTTGTGAGTTTAGAATGATGGAATATGATTTTAGGATGGTCAATACGCAATTGTAACATTGGGATCACATTTTGAAAACCATTTGCACGCAATATGCACGAGTTCTATTTTTGTGTTGAAACACGCACAAATTGTGCATTTAATTATGTCAATTGTATTCATGATTTTAACAAGCTAGAATATGTACCTAGCATTGTAAATATGCTGTTGGAACAATGGATAACATCTTTAAAACCATTTGTGCACAGATTTTGACGAGTTCACGTTTTGCGTTCAAACATCCGCAAACGCGCACAAGTTGTGCATTCAGTCCAATCAATTTGATTCATGAGTTTGGAATGATGGAATATGATTTTAGGATGGTCAATACGCAGTTGTAACATCGGGATCACATTTTCAAAACCATTTGCGCGCAATTTGCACGAGTTCTATTTGTGTGCCCAAACATGCAAAAATTGTGCATTTAATTATGTCAATTGCATTCATGATTCTAACCAGCTATAAGGCGTGCTTGGTAATATTTGAAATATGCAATTGCACGAGTTTATTGACAACATATTTAGAACCATTTGTGCACAAATTTGGACGAGTTGACATTTCGCGTTCAAACATGCGCAAATGTGCACAAATTGTTCGCTCAATTAAATCGATTTGATTTTTGGGTTTGGAATGGTGGAACATGGCTTTAGGACGGTCAATCTGCAAATTCTAACATTGGAATCACATTTTCAAAACCATTTGCGCGCAATTTGCACGAGTTCTGTTTTTGTGCGCAAACATGCACAAATGTGCGCAAATTCTATATTTAATTATGTCAATCATATTCATGATTTTAACAAGCCAGAATATGTACCTAGTCTTGTAAATATGCTATTGGAACATTGGATAGCATCTTTAAAACAATTTGTGCACGAATTTGGACGAGCTCTCACATTCTGCGTTCAAACTTGCGCAAATTGTGCATTCAACTAAATCAACTTGATTTGTGAGTTTAGAATGATGGAATATGATTTTAGGATGGTCAATACGCAATTGTAACATTGGGATCACATTTTGAAAACCATTTGCACGCAATATGCACGAGTTCTATTTTTGTGTTGAAACACGCACAAATTGTGCATTTAATTATGTCAATTGTATTCATGATTTTAACAAGCTAGAATATGTACCTAGCATTGTAAATATGCTGTTGGAACAATGGATAACATCTTTAAAACCATTTGTGCACAAATTTTGACGAGTTCACGTTTTGCGTTCAAACATGCGCAAACGTGCACAAGTTGTGCATTCAGTCCAATCAATTTGATTCATGAGTTTGGAATGATGGAATATGATTTTAGGATGGTCAATACGCAGTTGTAACATCGGGATCACATTTTCAAAACCATTTGCGCGCAATTTGCACGAGTTCTATTTGTGTGCCCAAACATGCAAAAATTGTGCATTTAATTATGTCAATTGCATTCATGATTCTAACCAGCTATAAGGCGTGCTTGGTAATATTTGAAATATGCAATTGCACGAGTTTATTGACAACATATTTAGAACCATTTGTGCACAAATTTGGACGAGTTGACATTTCGCGTTCAAACATGCGCAAATGTGCACAAATTGTTCGCTCAATTAAATCGATTTGATTTTTGGGTTTGGAATGGTGGAACATGGCTTTAGGACGGTCAATCTGCAAATTCTAACATTGGAATCACATTTTCAAAACCATTTGCGCGCAATTTGCACGAGTTCTGTTTTTGTGCGCAAACATGCACAAATGTGCGCAAATTCTATATTTAATTATGTCAATCATATTCATGATTTTAACAAGCCAGAATATGTACCTAGTCATGTAAATATGCTATTGGAACATTGGATAGCATCTTTAAAACAATTTGTGCACGAATTTGGACGAGCTCTCACATTCTGCGTTCAAACTTGCGCAAATTGTGCATTCAACTAAATCAACTTGATTTGTGAGTTTAGAATGATGGAATATGATTTTAGGATGGTCAATACGCAATTGTAACATTGGGATCACATTTTGAAAACCATTTGCACGCAATATGCACGAGTTCTATTTTTGTGTTGAAACACGCACAAATTGTGCATTTAATTATGTCAATTGTATTCATGATTTTAACAAGCTAGAATATGTACCTAGCATTGTAAATATGCTGTTGGAACAATGGATAACATCTTTAAAACCATTTGTGCACAAATTTTGACGAGTTCACGTTTTGCGTTCAAACATGTGCAAACGTGCACATGTTGTGCATTCAGTCCAATCAATTTGATTCATGAGTTTGGAATGATGGAATATGATTTTAGGATGGTCAATACGCAGTTGTAACATCGGGATCACATTTTCAAAACCATTTGCGCGCAATTTGCACGAGTTCTATTTGTGTGCCCAAACATGAAAAAATTGTGCATTTAATTATGTCAATTGCATTCATGATTCTAACCAGCTATAAGGTGTGCTTGGTAATATTTGAAATATGCAATTGCACGAGTTTATTGACAACATATTTAGAACCATTTGTGCACAAATTTGGACGAGTTGACATTTCGCGTTCAAACATGCACAAATGTGCACAAATTGTTCGCTCAATTAAATCGATTTGATTTTTGGGTTTGGAATGGTGGAACATGGCTTTAGGACGGTCAATCTGCAAATTCTAACATTGGAATCACATTTTCAAAACCATTTGCGCGCAAATTTGCACGAGTTCTGTTTTTGTGCGCAAACATGCGCAAATTCTATATTTAATTATGTCAATCATATTCATGATTTTAACAAGCCAGAATACGTACCTAGTCTTGTAAATATGCTATTGGAACATTGGATAGCATCTTTAAAACAATTTGTGCACGAATTTGGACGAGCTCTCACATTCTGCGTTCAAACTTGCGCAAATTGTGCATTCAACTAAATCAACTTGATTTGTGAGTTTAGAATGATGGAATATGATTTTAGGATGGTCAATACGCAATTGTAACATTGGGATCACATTTTGAAAACCATTTGCACGCAATATGCACGAGTTCTATTTTTGTGTTGAAACACGCACAAATTGTGCATTTAATTATGTCAATTGTATTCATGATTTTAACAAGCTAGAATATGTACCTAGCATTGTAAATATGCTGTTGGAACAATGGATAACATCTTTAAAACCATTTGTGCACAAATTTTGACGAGTTCACGTTTTGCGTTCAAACATGCGCAAACGTGCACAAGTTGTGCATTCAGTCCAATCAATTTGATTCATGAGTTTGGAATGATGGAATATGATTTTAGGATGGTCAATACGCAGTTGTAACATCGGGATCACATTTTCAAAACCATTTGCGCGCAATTTGCACGAGTTCTATTTGTGTGCCCAAACATGCAAAAATTGTGCATTTAATTATGTCAATTGCATTCATGATTCTAACCAGCTATAAGGCGTGCTTGGTAATATTTGAAATATGCAATTGCACGAGTTTATTGACAACATATTTAGAACCATTTGTGCACAAATTTGGACGAGTTGACATTTCGCGTTCAAACATGCGCAAATGTGCACAAATTGTTCGCTCAATTAAATCGATTTGATTTTTGGGTTTGGAATGGTGGAACATGGCTTTAGGACGGTCAATCTGCAAATTCTAACATTGGAATCACATTTTCAAAACCATTTGCGCGCAATTTGCACGAGTTCTGTTTTTGTGCGCAAACATGCACAAATGTGCGCAAATTCTATATTTAATTATGTCAATCATATTCATGATTTTAACAAGCCAGAATATGTACCTAGTCTTGTAAATATGCTATTGGAACATTGGATAGCATCTTTAAAACAATTTGTGCACGAATTTGGACGAGCTCTCACATTCTGCGTTCAAACTTGCGCAAATTGTGCATTCAACTAAATCAACTTGATTTGTGAGTTTAGAATGATGGAATATGATTTTAGGATGGTCAATACGCAATTGTAACATTGGGATCACATTTTGAAAACCATTTGCACGCAATATGCACGAGTTCTATTTTTGTGTTGAAACACGCACAAATTGTGCATTTAATTATGTCAATTGTAGTCATGATTTTAACAAGCTAGAATATGTACCTAGCATTGTAAATATGCTGTTGGAACAATGGATAACATCTTTAAAACCATTTGTGCACAAATTTTGACGAGTTCACGTTTTGCGTTCAAACATGCGCAAACGTGCACATGTTGTGCATTCAGTCCAATCAATTTGATTCATGAGTTTGGAATGATGGAATATGATTTTAGGATGGTCAATACGCAGTTGTAACATCGGGATCACATTTTCAAAACCATTTGCGCGCAATTTGCACGAGTTCTATTTGTGTGCCCAAACATGCAAAAATTGTGCATTTAATTATGTCAATTGCATTCATGATTCTAACCAGCTATAAGGCGTGCTTGGTAATATTTGAAATATGCAATTGCACGAGTTTATTGACAACATATTTAGAACCATTTGTGCACAAATTTGGACGAGTTGACATTTCGCGTTCAAACATGCGCAAATGTGCACAAATTGTTCGCTCAATTAAATCGATTTGATTTTTGGGTTTGGAATGGTGGAACATGGCTTTAGGACGGTCAATCTGCAAATTCTAACATTGGAATCACATTTTCAAAACCATTTGCGCGCAAATTTGCACGAGTTCTGTTTTTGTGCGCAAACATGCGCAAATTCTATATTTAATTATGTCAATCATATTCATGATTTTAACAAGCCATAATACGTACCTAGTCTTGTAAATATGCTATTGGAACATTGGATAGCATCTTTAAAACAATTTGTGCACGAATTTGGACGAGCTCTCACATTCTGCGTTCAAACTTGCGCAAATTGTGCATTCAACTAAATCAACTTGATTTGTGAGTTTAGAATGATGGAATATGATTTTAGGATGGTCAATACGCAATTGTAACATTGGGATCACATTTTGAAAACCATTTGCACGCAATATGCACGAGTTCTATTTTTGTGTTGAAACACGCACAAATTGTGCATTTAATTATGTCAATTGTATTCATGATTTTAACAAGCTAGAATATGTACCTAGCATTGTAAATATGCTGTTGGAACAATGGATAACATCTTTAAAACCATTTGTGCACAAATTTTGACGAGTTCACGTTTTGCGTTCAAACATGCGCAAACGTGCACAAGTTGTGCATTCAGTCCAATCAATTTGATTCATGAGTTTGGAATGATGGAATATGATTTTAGGATGGTCAATACGCAGTTGTAACATCGGGATCACATTTTCAAAACCATTTGCGCGCAATTTGCACGAGTTCTATTTGTGTGCCCAAACATGCAAAAATTGTGCATTTAATTATGTCAATTGCATTCATGATTCTAACCAGCTATAAGGCGTGCTTGGTAATATTTGAAATATGCAATTGCACGAGTTTATTGACAACATATTTAGAACCATTTGTGCACAAATTTGGACGAGTTGACATTTCGCGTTCAAACATGCGCAAATGTGCACAAATTGTTCGCTCAATTAAATCGATTTGATTTTTGGGTTTGGAATGGTGGAACATGGCTTTAGGACGGTCAATCTGCAAATTCTAACATTGGAATCACATTTTCAAAACCATTTGCGCGCAATTTGCACGAGTTCTGTTTTTGTGCGCAAACATGCACAAATGTGCGCAAATTCTATATTTAATTATGTCAATCATATTCATGATTTTAACAAGCCAGAATATGTACCTAGTCTTGTAAATATGCTATTGGAACATTGGATAGCATCTTTAAAACAATTTGTGCACGAATTTGGACGAGCTCTCACATTCTGCGTTCAAACTTGCGCAAATTGTGCATTCAACTAAATCAACTTGATTTGTGAGTTTAGAATGATGGAATATGATTTTAGGATGGTCAATACGCAATTGTAACATTGGGATCACATTTTGAAAACCATTTGCACGCAATATGCACGAGTTCTATTTTTGTGTTGAAACACGCACAAATTGTGCATTTAATTATGTCAATTGTAGTCATGATTTTAACAAGCTAGAATATGTACCTAGCATTGTAAATATGCTGTTGGAACAATGGATAACATCTTTAAAACCATTTGTGCACAAATTTTGACGAGTTCACGTTTTGCGTTCAAACATGCGCAAACGTGCACATGTTGTGCATTCAGTCCAATCAATTTGATTCATGAGTTTGGAATGATGGAATATGATTTTAGGATGGTCAATACGCAGTTGTAACATCGGGATCACATTTTCAAAACCATTTGCGCGCAATTTGCACGAGTTCTATTTGTGTGCCCAAACATGCAAAAATTGTGCATTTAATTATGTCAATTGCATTCATGATTCTAACCAGCTATAAGGCGTGCTTGGTAATATTTGAAATATGCAATTGCACGAGTTTATTGACAACATATTTAGAACCATTTGTGCACAAATTTGGACGAGTTGACATTTCGCGTTCAAACATGCGCAAATGTGCACAAATTGTTCGCTCAATTAAATCGATTTGATTTTTGGGTTTGGAATGGTGGAACATGGCTTTAGGACGGTCAATCTGCAAATTCTAACATTGGAATCACATTTTCAAAACCATTTGCGCGCAAATTTGCACGAGTTCTGTTTTTGTGCGCAAACATGCGCAAATTCTATATTTAATTATGTCAATCATATTCATGATTTTAACAAGCCATAATACGTACCTAGTCTTGTAAATATGCTATTGGAACATTGGATAGCATCTTTAAAACAATTTGTGCACGAATTTGGACGAGCTCTCACATTCTGCGTTCAAACTTGCGCAAATTGTGCATTCAACTAAATCAACTTGATTTGTGAGTTTAGAATGATGGAATATGATTTTAGGATGGTCAATACGCAATTGTAACATTGGGATCACATTTTGAAAACCATTTGCACGCAATATGCACGAGTTCTATTTTTGTGTTGAAACACGCACAAATTGTGCATTTAATTATGTCAATTGTATTCATGATTTTAACAAGCTAGAATATGTACCTAGCATTGTAAATATGCTGTTGGAACAATGGATAACATCTTTAAAACCATTTGTGCACAAATTTTGACGAGTTCACGTTTTGCGTTCAAACATGCGCAAACGTGCACATGTTGTGCATTCAGTCCAATCAATTTGATTCATGAGTTTGGAATGATGGAATATGATTTTAGGATGGTCAATACGCAGTTGTAACATCGGGATCACATTTTCAAAACCATTTGCGCGCAATTTGCACGAGTTCTATTTGTGTGCCCAAACATGCAAAAATTGTGCATTTAATTATGTCAATTGCATTCATGATTCTAACCAGCTATAAGGCGTGCTTGGTAATATTTGAAATATGCAATTGCACGAGTTTATTGACAACATATTTAGAACCATTTGTGCACAAATTTGGACGAGTTGACATTTCGCGTTCAAACATGCGCAAATGTGCACAAATTGTTCGCTCAATTAAATCGATTTGATTTTTGGGTTTGGAATGGTGGAACATGGCTTTAGGACGGTCAATCTGCAAATTCTAACATTGGAATCACATTTTCAAAACCATTTGCGCGCAATTTGCACGAGTTCTGTTTTTGTGCGCAAACATGCACAAATGTGCGCAAATTCTATATTTAATTATGTCAATCATATTCATGATTTTAACAAGCCAGAATATGTACCTAGTCTTGCAAATATGCTATTGGAACATTGGATAGCATCTTTAAAACAATTTGTGCACGAATTTGGACGAGCTCTCACATTCTGCGTTCAAACTTGCGCAAATTGTGCATTCAACTAAATCAACTTGATTTGTGAGTTTAGAATGATGGAATATGATTTTAGGATGGTCAATACGCAATTGTAACATTGGGATCACATTTTGAAAACCATTTGCACGCAATATGCACGAGTTCTATTTTTGTGTTGAAACACGCACAAATTGTGCATTTAATTATGTCAATTGTATTCATGATTTTAACAAGCTAGAATATGTACCTAGCATTGTAAATATGCTGTTGGAACAATGGATAACATCTTTAAAACCATTTGTGCACAGATTTTGACGAGTTCACGTTTTGCGTTCAAACATGCGCAAACGTGCACAAGTTGTGCATTCAGTCCAATCAATTTGATTCATGAGTTTGGAATGATGGAATATGATTTTAGGATGGTCAATATGCAGTTGTAACATCGGGATCACATTTTCAAAACCATTTGCGCGCAATTTGCACGAGTTCTATTTGTGTGCCCAAACATGCAAAAATTGTGCATTTAATTATGTCAATTGCATTCATGATTCTAACCAGCTATAAGGCGTGCTTGGTAATATTTGAAATATGCAATTGCACGAGTTTATTGACAACATATTTAGAACCATTTGTGCACAAATTTGGACGAGTTGACATTTCGCGTTCAAACATGCGCAAATGTGCACAAATTGTTCGCTCAATTAAATCGATTTGATTTTTGGGTTTGGAATGGTGGAACATGGCTTTAGGACGGTCAATCTGCAAATTCTAACATTGGAATCACATTTTCAAAACCATTTGCGCGCAATTTGCACGAGTTCTATTTTTGTGCCCAAACATGCAAAAATTGTGCATTTAATTATGTCAATTGTATTCATGATTTTAACAAGCTAGAATATGTACCTAGCATTGTAAATATGCTGTTGGAACAATGGATAACATCTTTAAAACCATTTGTGCACAGATTTTGACGAGTTCACGTTTTGCGTTCAAACATGCGCAAACGTGCACAAGTTGTGCATTCAGTCCAATCAATTTGATTCATGAGTTTGGAATGATGGAATATGATTTTAGGATGGTCAATACGCAGTTGTAACATCGGGATCACATTTTCAAAACCATTTGCGCGCAATTTGCACGAGTTCTATTTGTGTGCCCAAACATGCAAAAATTGTGCATTTAATTATGTCAATTGCATTCATGATTCTAACCAGCTATAAGGCGTGCTTGGTAATATTTGAAATATGCAATTGCACGAGTTTATTGACAACATATTTAGAACCATTTGTGCACAAATTTGGACGAGTTGACATTTCGCGTTCAAACATGCGCAAATGTGCACAAATTGTTCGCTCAATTAAATCGATTTGATTTTTGGGTTTGGAATGGTGGAACATGGCTTTAGGACGGTCAATCTGCAAATTCTAACATTGGAATCACATTTTCAAAACCATTTGCGCGCAATTTGCACGAGTTCTGTTTTTGTGCGCAAACATGCACAAATGTGCGCAAATTCTATATTTAATTATGTCAATCATATTCATGATTTTAACAAGCCAGAATATGTACCTAGTCTTGTAAATATGCTATTGGAACATTGGATAGCATCTTTAAAACAATTTGTGCACGAATTTGGACGAGCTCTCACATTCTGCGTTCAAACTTGCGCAAATTGTGCATTCAACTAAATCAACTTGATTTGTGAGTTTAGAATGATGGAATATGATTTTAGGATGGTCAATACGCAATTGTAACATTGGGATCACATTTTGAAAACCATTTGCACGCAATATGCACGAGTTCTATTTTTGTGTTGAAACACGCACAAATTGTGCATTTAATTATGTCAATTGTAGTCATGATTTTAACAAGCTAGAATATGTACCTAGCATTGTAAATATGCTGTTGGAACAATGGATAACATCTTTAAAACCATTTGTGCACAAATTTTGACGAGTTCACGTTTTGCGTTCAAACATGCGCAAACGTGCACATGTTGTGCATTCAGTCCAATCAATTTGATTCATGAGTTTGGAATGATGGAATATGATTTTAGGATGGTCAATACGCAGTTGTAACATCGGGATCACATTTTCAAAACCATTTGCGCGCAATTTGCACGAGTTCTATTTGTGTGCCCAAACATGCAAAAATTGTGCATTTAATTATGTCAATTGCATTCATGATTCTAACCAGCTATAAGGCGTGCTTGGTAATATTTGAAATATGCAATTGCACGAGTTTATTGACAACATATTTAGAACCATTTGTGCACAAATTTGGACGAGTTGACATTTCGCGTTCAAACATGCGCAAATGTGCACAAATTGTTCGCTCAATTAAATCGATTTGATTTTTGGGTTTGGAATGGTGGAACATGGCTTTAGGACGGTCAATCTGCAAATTCTAACATTGGAATCACATTTTCAAAACCATTTGCGCGCAAATTTGCACGAGTTCTGTTTTTGTGCGCAAACATGCGCAAACATGCGCAAATTCTATATTTAATTATGTCAATCATATTCATGATTTTAACAAGCCAGAATACGTACCTAGTCTTGTAAATATGCTATTGGAACATTGGATAGCATCTTTAAAACAATTTGTGCACGAATTTGGACGAGCTCTCACATTCTGTGTTCAAACTTGCGCAAATTGTGCATTCAACTAAATCAACTTGATTTGTGAGTTTAGAATGATGGAATATGATTTTAGGATGGTCAATACGCAATTGTAACATTGGGATCACATTTTGAAAACCATTTGCACGCAATATGCACGAGTTCTATTTTTGTGTTGAAACACGCACAAATTGTGCATTTAATTATGTCAATTGTATTCATGATTTTAACAAGCTAGAATATGTACCTAGCATTGTAAATATGCTGTTGGAACAATGGATAACATCTTTAAAACCATTTGTGCACAAATTTTGACGAGTTCACGTTTTGCGTTCAAACATGCGCAAACGTGCACATGTTGTGCATTCAGTCCAATCAATTTGATTCATGAGTTTGGAATGATGGAATATGATTTTAGGATGGTCAATACGCAGTTGTAACATCGGGATCACATTTTCAAAACCATTTGCGCGCAATTTGCACGAGTTCTATTTGTGTGCCCAAACATGCAAAAATTGTGCATTTAATTATGTCAATTGCATTCATGATTCTAACCAGCTATAAGGCGTGCTTGGTAATATTTGAAATATGCAATTGCACGAGTTTATTGACAACATATTTAGAACCATTTGTGCACAAATTTGGACGAGTTGACATTTCGCGTTCAAACATGCGCAAATGTGCACAAATTGTTCGCTCAATTAAATCGATTTGATTTTTGGGTTTGGAATGGTGGAACATGGCTTTAGGACGGTCAATCTGCAAATTCTAACATTGGAATCACATTTTCAAAACCATTTGCGCGCAATTTGCACGAGTTCTGTTTTTGTGCGCAAACATGCACAAATGTGCGCAAATTCTATATTTAATTATGTCAATCATATTCATGATTTTAACAAGCCAGAATATGTACCTAGTCTTGCAAATATGCTATTGGAACATTGGATAGCATCTTTAAAACAATTTGTGCACGAATTTGGACGAGCTCTCACATTCTGCGTTCAAACTTGCGCAAATTGTGCATTCAACTAAATCAACTTGATTTGTGAGTTTAGAATGATGGAATATGATTTTAGGATGGTCAATACGCAATTGTAACATTGGGATCACATTTTGAAAACCATTTGCACGCAATATGCACGAGTTCTATTTTTGTGTTGAAACACGCACAAATTGTGCATTTAATTATGTCAATTGTATTCATGATTTTAACAAGCTAGAATATGTACCTAGCATTGTAAATATGCTGTTGGAACAATGGATAACATCTTTAAAACCATTTGTGCACAGATTTTGACGAGTTCACGTTTTGCGTTCAAACATGCGCAAACGTGCACAAGTTGTGCATTCAGTCCAATCAATTTGATTCATGAGTTTGGAATGATGGAATATGATTTTAGGATGGTCAATATGCAGTTGTAACATCGGGATCACATTTTCAAAACCATTTGCGCGCAATTTGCACGAGTTCTATTTGTGTGCCCAAACATGCAAAAATTGTGCATTTAATTATGTCAATTGCATTCATGATTCTAACCAGCTATAAGGCGTGCTTGGTAATATTTGAAATATGCAATTGCACGAGTTTATTGACAACATATTTAGAACCATTTGTGCACAAATTTGGACGAGTTGACATTTCGCGTTCAAACATGCGCAAATGTGCACAAATTGTTCGCTCAATTAAATCGATTTGATTTTTGGGTTTGGAATGGTGGAACATGGCTTTAGGACGGTCAATCTGCAAATTCTAACATTGGAATCACATTTTCAAAACCATTTGCGCGCAATTTGCACGAGTTCTATTTTTGTGCCCAAACATGCAAAAATTGTGCATTTAATTATGTCAATTGTATTCATGATTTTAACAAGCTAGAATATGTACCTAGCATTGTAAATATGCTGTTGGAACAATGGATAACATCTTTAAAACCATTTGTGCACAGATTTTGACGAGTTCACGTTTTGCGTTCAAACATGCGCAAACGTGCACAAGTTGTGCATTCAGTCCAATCAATTTGATTCATGAGTTTGGAATGATGGAATATGATTTTAGGATGGTCAATACGCAGTTGTAACATCGGGATCACATTTTCAAAACCATTTGCGCGCAATTTGCACGAGTTCTATTTGTGTGCCCAAACATGCAAAAATTGTGCATTTAATTATGTCAATTGCATTCATGATTCTAACCAGCTATAAGGCGTGCTTGGTAATATTTGAAATATGCAATTGCACGAGTTTATTGACAACATATTTAGAACCATTTGTGCACAAATTTGGACGAGTTGACATTTCGCGTTCAAACATGCGCAAATGTGCACAAATTGTTCGCTCAATTAAATCGATTTGATTTTTGGGTTTGGAATGGTGGAACATGGCTTTAGGACGGTCAATCTGCAAATTCTAACATTGGAATCACATTTTCAAAACCATTTGCGCGCAATTTGCACGAGTTCTGTTTTTGTGCGCAAACATGCACAAATGTGCGCAAATTCTATATTTAATTATGTCAATCATATTCATGATTTTAACAAGCCAGAATATGTACCTAGTCTTGTAAATATGCTATTGGAACATTGGATAGCATCTTTAAAACAATTTGTGCACGAATTTGGACGAGCTCTCACATTCTGCGTTCAAACTTGCGCAAATTGTGCATTCAACTAAATCAACTTGATTTGTGAGTTTAGAATGATGGAATATGATTTTAGGATGGTCAATACGCAATTGTAACATTGGGATCACATTTTGAAAACCATTTGCACGCAATATGCACGAGTTCTATTTTTGTGTTGAAACACGCACAAATTGTGCATTTAATTATGTCAATTGTAGTCATGATTTTAACAAGCTAGAATATGTACCTAGCATTGTAAATATGCTGTTGGAACAATGGATAACATCTTTAAAACCATTTGTGCACAAATTTTGACGAGTTCACGTTTTGCGTTCAAACATGCGCAAACGTGCACATGTTGTGCATTCAGTCCAATCAATTTGATTCATGAGTTTGGAATGATGGAATATGATTTTAGGATGGTCAATACGCAGTTGTAACATCGGGATCACATTTTCAAAACCATTTGCGCGCAATTTGCACGAGTTCTATTTGTGTGCCCAAACATGCAAAAATTGTGCATTTAATTATGTCAATTGCATTCATGATTCTAACCAGCTATAAGGCGTGCTTGGTAATATTTGAAATATGCAATTGCACGAGTTTATTGACAACATATTTAGAACCATTTGTGCACAAATTTGGACGAGTTGACATTTCGCGTTCAAACATGCGCAAATGTGCACAAATTGTTCGCTCAATTAAATCGATTTGATTTTTGGGTTTGGAATGGTGGAACATGGCTTTAGGACGGTCAATCTGCAAATTCTAACATTGGAATCACATTTTCAAAACCATTTGCGCGCAAATTTGCACGAGTTCTGTTTTTGTGCGCAAACATGCGCAAATTCTATATTTAATTATGTCAATCATATTCATGATTTTAACAAGCCAGAATACGTACCTAGTCTTGTAAATATGCTATTGGAACATTGGATAGCATCTTTAAAACAATTTGTGCACGAATTTGGACGAGCTCTCACATTCTGCGTTCAAACTTGCGCAAATTGTGCATTCAACTAAATCAACTTGATTTGTGAGTTTAGAATGATGGAATATGATTTTAGGATGGTCAATACGCAATTGTAACATTGGGATCACATTTTGAAAACCATTTGCACGCAATATGCACGAGTTCTATTTTTGTGTTGAAACACGCACAAATTGTGCATTTAATTATGTCAATTGTATTCATGATTTTAACAAGCTAGAATATGTACCTAGCATTGTAAATATGCTGTTGGAACAATGGATAACATCTTTAAAACCATTTGTGCACAAATTTTGACGAGTTCACGTTTTGCGTTCAAACATGCGCAAACGTGCACATGTTGTGCATTCAGTCCAATCAATTTGATTCATGAGTTTGGAATGATGGAATATGATTTTAGGATGGTCAATACGCAGTTGTAACATCGGGATCACATTTTCAAAACCATTTGCGCGCAATTTGCACGAGTTCTATTTGTGTGCCCAAACATGCAAAAATTGTGCATTTAATTATGTCAATTGCATTCATGATTCTAACCAGCTATAAGGCGTGCTTGGTAATATTTGAAATATGCAATTGCACGAGTTTATTGACAACATATTTAGAACCATTTGTGCACAAATTTGGACGAGTTGACATTTCGCGTTCAAACATGCGCAAATGTGCACAAATTGTTCGCTCAATTAAATCGATTTGATTTTTGGGTTTGGAATGGTGGAACATGGCTTTAGGACGGTCAATCTGCAAATTCTAACATTGGAATCACATTTTCAAAACCATTTGCGCGCAATTTGCACGAGTTCTGTTTTTGTGCGCAAACATGCACAAATGTGCGCAAATTCTATATTTAATTATGTCAATCATATTCATGATTTTAACAAGCCAGAATATGTACCTAGTCTTGCAAATATGCTATTGGAACATTGGATAGCATCTTTAAAACAATTTGTGCACGAATTTGGACGAGCTCTCACATTCTGCGTTCAAACTTGCGCAAATTGTGCATTCAACTAAATCAACTTGATTTGTGAGTTTAGAATGATGGAATATGATTTTAGGATGGTCAATACGCAATTGTAACATTGGGATCACATTTTGAAAACCATTTGCACGCAATATGCACGAGTTCTATTTTTGTGTTGAAACACGCACAAATTGTGCATTTAATTATGTCAATTGTATTCATGATTTTAACAAGCTAGAATATGTACCTAGCATTGTAAATATGCTGTTGGAACAATGGATAACATCTTTAAAACCATTTGTGCACAGATTTTGACGAGTTCACGTTTTGCGTTCAAACATGCGCAAACGTGCACAAGTTGTGCATTCAGTCCAATCAATTTGATTCATGAGTTTGGAATGATGGAATATGATTTTAGGATGGTCAATACGCAGTTGTAACATCGGGATCACATTTTCAAAACCATTTGCGCGCAATTTGCACGAGTTCTATTTGTGTGCCCAAACATGCAAAAATTGTGCATTTAATTATGTCAATTGCATTCATGATTCTAACCAGCTATAAGGCGTGCTTGGTAATATTTGAAATATGCAATTGCACGAGTTTATTGACAACATATTTAGAACCATTTGTGCACAAATTTGGACGAGTTGACATTTCGCGTTCAAACATGCGCAAATGTGCACAAATTGTTCGCTCAATTAAATCGATTTGATTTTTGGGTTTGGAATGGTGGAACATGGCTTTAGGACGGTCAATCTGCAAATTCTAACATTGGAATCACATTTTCAAAACCATTTGCGCGCAATTTGCACGAGTTCTATTTTTGTGCCCAAACATGCAAAAATTGTGCATTTAATTATGTCAATTGTATTCATGATTTTAACAAGCTAGAATATGTACCTAGCATTGTAAATATGCTGTTGGAACAATGGATAACATCTTTAAAACCATTTGTGCACAGATTTTGACGAGTTCACGTTTTGCGTTCAAACATGCGCAAACGTGCACAAGTTGTGATGTGATCCTAGCTCCAAAGAGGAAGATTTCAAGATTTGTTCATGCTAATAAGGCAATGTTCATTCAAGAAAAGAACAATTAGCATAAATTCGTATTTTGTAGCATACTTCAGTATTTTAGCCATAAATCACTCTACAAAACTCTGATTGAGATGATTCAAGAAGCTGTTGAAAGCTAAGAAAGAGATATACAACTTTTGTGAAGATATTCAGAGTTAATTCGGCCTTATACCTGAGCTAAAATTATGAAAGATTATCAGATCGTGAATAAAACTGGGCAGACTGAATATACATCAGTAAATGGGCTGTATCTCACTCAATATAGATCCAAATGAAGTGATTCAAGATGCTGATGAAAGATAACAACAAGGGCTACAACTTTTGTGTTGTGGGCTTAAGTTAATTCGGCCATCATCGTATTGAAAAGTGTGCTACAATGTGCTGCATAAGTAAATCCGAATTTAACTAGGATTATATTTTCTTATTTAAGTAGAATTATATTTTCTTATTTAAGAAGGATTTTGTTTTCTTGTTTAGTTAGGATAATAATTAGGTTTTATTTAGGGTTTCTTTAAGCCTATATAAAGCCTTATTTTATGTAACCTAGAGGGTATGCAATCATGGATGATTAATAAAATTTAGAGAGGATTCTCTTTGGTTACTTGGTGGTTAACCATGTGACAACTTTTGTGACTTATCAATCTATCTTTCAGGCAGTAGATTGTGGCGTCTTTTTAATAACCTTTGTTGCTTGTTTGTTATTGTTCAAAAGGTTAAAGTTTTGATATAGCTTTGGTTGTTTGGACTAACTAAACATGAGGTGAAGGTTCTCTATGTCTGAATTGGAACTTGATTTGAACTTTCCTTGAGAGCGTGGGTTTGGGTTCATGTTGAACGGGTTCCTAGAGCAGGTCGTCTAGTGGGTTCGTATCACTTGGTATCAGAGCTTGGCTCAAATCAGGTTTTGTTCAATTCAATTCTACGTATCCTTAATTTACTTTTTAATTATTGTGGTTTTAAAATTTTTCTATTTGTGTCAAAAAATAAAAATGTTTTTTTTTTATGATTTTTGATTTGGTTGGTATTAGATTGATTTAATTGAATGATTTGTAACAAAGGGTCTTAGGTTTGATATACCTAAGGTTTTAGTTGGTCGTATCAATTAGATTTTATACCTTAAGTTTGATTTGATCAATTTGTAACGAAGGGTCTTAGGTTTGATATACCTAAGGTTTTAGTTGGTTGATACAAAGAGGGTTTAAGGTTACTAATCTTCTACCTTTCATTTTTTTATTTTTAGGATTTTAAATTTATTTTTTATTTATAAGTTAAAAAATACATATGTCTTGAATTTTTTTAGTCTATTTAAAATTTCTTTATTTTTTTTTTCTTGTGTGGTGTTCTTGAGTTTTTTTTTTTAAATAAAAAAATATAGATCCAATTGCATGGAAGATAAAGATTTGAGGACAAATCTTTTTGAAGAAAGGGAGAATGATGTGATCCTAGCTCCAAAGAGGAAGATTTCAAGATTTGTTCATGCTAATAAGGCAATGTTCATTCAAGAAAAGAACAATTAGCATAAATTCGTATTTTGTAGCATACTTCAGTATTTTAGCCATAAATCACTCTACAAAACTCTGATTGAGATGATTCAAGAAGCTGTTGAAAGCTAAGAAAGAGATATACAACTTTTGTGAAGATATTCAGAGTTAATTCGGCCTTATACCTGAGCTAAAATTATGAAAGATTATCAGATCGTGAATAAAACTGGGCAGACTGAATATACATCAGTAAATGGGCTGTATCTCACTCAATATAGATCCAAATGAAGTGATTCAAGATGCTGATGAAAGATAACAACAAGGGCTACAACTTTTGTGTTGTGGGCTTAAGTTAATTCGGCCATCATCGTATTGAAAAGTGTGCTACAATGTGCTGCATAAGTAAATCCGAATTTAACTAGGATTATATTTTCTTATTTAAGTAGAATTATATTTTCTTATTTAAGAAGGATTTTGTTTTCTTGTTTAGTTAGGATAATAATTAGGTTTTATTTAGGGTTTCTTTAAGCCTATATAAAGCCTTATTTTATGTAACCTAGAGGGTATGCAATCATGGATGATTAATAAAATTTAGAGAGGATTCTCTTTGGTTACTTGGTGGTTAACCATGTGACAACTTTTGTGACTTATCAATCTATCTTTCAGGCAGTAGATTGTGGCGTCTTTTTAATAACCTTTGTTGCTTGTTTGTTATTGTTCAAAAGGTTAAAGTTTTGATATAGCTTTGGTTGTTTGGACTAACTAAACATGAGGTGAAGGTTCTCTATGTCTGAATTGGAACTTGATTTGAACTTTCCTTGAGAGCGTGGGTTTGGGTTCATGTTGAACGGGTTCCTAGAGCAGGTCGTCTAGTGGGTTCGTATCAAGTTGTGCATTCAGTCCAATCAATTTGATTCATGAGTTTGGAATGATGGAATATGATTTTAGGATGGTCAATACGCAGTTGTAACATCGGGATCACATTTTCAAAACCATTTGCGCGCAATTTGCACGAGTTCTATTTGTGTGCCCAAACATGCAAAAATTGTGCATTTAATTATGTCAATTGCATTCATGATTCTAACCAGCTATAAGGCGTGCTTGGTAATATTTGAAATATGCAATTGCACGAGTTTATTGACAACATATTTAGAACCATTTGTGCACAAATTTGGACGAGTTGACATTTCGCGTTCAAACATGCGCAAATGTGCACAAATTGTTCGCTCAATTAAATCGATTTGATTTTTGGGTTTGGAATGGTGGAACATGGCTTTAGGACGGTCAATCTGCAAATTCTAACATTGGAATCACATTTTCAAAACCATTTGCGCGCAATTTGCACGAGTTCTGTTTTTGTGCGCAAACATGCACAAATGTGCGCAAATTCTATATTTAATTATGTCAATCATATTCATGATTTTAACAAGCCAGAATATGTACCTAGTCTTGTAAATATGCTATTGGAACATTGGATAGCATCTTTAAAACAATTTGTGCACGAATTTGGACGAGCTCTCACATTCTGCGTTCAAACTTGCGCAAATTGTGCATTCAACTAAATCAACTTGATTTGTGAGTTTAGAATGATGGAATATGATTTTAGGATGGTCAATACGCAATTGTAACATTGGGATCACATTTTGAAAACCATTTGCATGCAATATGCACGAGTTCTATTTTTGTGTTGAAACACGCACAAATTGTGCATTTAATTATGTCAATTGTATTCATGATTTTAACAAGCTAGAATATGTACCTAGCATTGTAAATATGCTGTTGGAACAATGGATAACATCTTTAAAACCATTTGTGCACAGATTTTGACGAGTTCACGTTTTGCGTTCAAACATGCGCAAACGTGCACAAGTTGTGCATTCAGTCCAATCAATTTGATTCATGAGTTTGGAATGATGGAATATGATTTTAGGATGGTCAATACGCAGTTGTAACATCGGGATCACATTTTCAAAACCATTTCCGCGCAATTTGCACGAGTTCTATTTGTGTGCCCAAACATGCAAAAATTGTGCATTTAATTATGTCAACTGCATTCATGATTCTAACCAGCTATAAGGCGTGCTTGGTAATATTTGAAATATGCAATTGCACGAGTTTATTGACAACATATTTAGAACCATTTGTGCACAAATTTGGACGAGTTGACATTTCGCGTTCAAACATGCGCAAATGTGCACAAATTGTTCGCTCAATTAAATCGATTTGATTTTTGGGTTTGGAATGGTGGAACATGGCTTTAGGACGGTCAATCTGCAAATTCTAACATTGGAATCACATTTTCAAAACCATTTGCGCGCAATTTGCACGAGTTCTGTTTTTGTGCGCAAACATGGACAAATGTGCGCAAATTCTATATTTAATTATGTCAATCATATTCATGATTTTAACAAGCCAGAATATGTACCTAGTCTTGTAAATATGCTATTGGAACATTGGATAGCATCTTTAAAACAATTTGTGCACGAATTTGGACGAGCTCTCACATTCTGCGTTCAAACTTGCGCAAATTGTGCATTCAACTAAATCAACTTGATTTGTGAGTTTAGAATGATGGAATATGATTTTAGGATGGTCAATACGCAATTGTAACATTGGGATCACATTTTGAAAACCATTTGCACGCAATATGCACGAGTTCTATTTTTGTGTTGAAACACGCACAAATTGTGCATTTAATTATGTCAATTGTATTCATGATTTTAACAAGCTAGAATATGTACCTAGCATTGTAAATATGCTGTTGGAACAATGGATAACATCTTTAAAACCATTTGTGCACAAATTTTGACGAGTTCACGTTTTGCGTTCAAACATGCGCAAACGTGCACAAGTTGTGCATTCAGTCCAATCAATTTGATTCATGAGTTTGGAATGATGGAATATGATTTTAGGATGGTCAATACGCAGTTGTAACATCGGGATCACATTTTCAAAACCATTTGCGCGCAATTTGCACGAGTTCTATTTGTGTGCCCAAACATGCAAAAATTGTGCATTTAATTATGTCAACTGCATTCATGATTCTAACCAGCTATAAGGCGTGCTTGGTAATATTTGAAATATGCAATTGCACGAGTTTATTGACAACATATTTAGAACCATTTGTGCACAAATTTGGACGAGTTGACATTTCGCGTTCAAACATGCGCAAATGTGCACAAATTGTTCGCTCAATTAAATCGATTTGATTTTTGGGTTTGGAATGGTGGAACATGGCTTTAGGACGGTCAATCTGCAAATTCTAACATTGGAATCACATTTTCAAAACCATTTGCGCGCAATTTGCACGAGTTCTGTTTTTGTGCGCAAACATGCACAAATGTGCGCAAATTCTATATTTAATTATGTCAATCATATTCATGATTTTAACAAGCCAGAATATGTACCTAGTCTTGTAAATATGCTATTGGAACATTGGATAGCATCTTTAAAACAATTTGTGCACGAATTTGGACGAGCTCTCACATTCTGCGTTCAAACTTGCGCAAATTGTGCATTCAACTAAATCAACTTGATTTGTGAGTTTAGAATGATGGAATATGATTTTAGGATGGTCAATACGCAATTGTAACATTGGGATCACATTTTGAAAACCATTTGCACGCAATATGCATGAGTTCTATTTTTGTGTTGAAACACGCACAAATTGTGCATTTAATTATGTCAATTGT
>CANTUR010000625.1:600000-778006 GCA_947683625.1 Mallotus nudiflorus
TTCTTACCAGTCTGCCACCCTTTTGACTCCAAACGCAGAGAGACCTGAATGAATCTATAATGTCTAAAAGACAAATTGTTAGTATGATGCATGCATGCATGATGCACATGCTATACAATAAGTAGCAAGTAATAAGTCAAGTTAGGTGTACATACATCCTTCCAACCTTATTCCTCACACACACACATTCAATGGTGAGTCTCTTTTCCTAGGATTTTTTGTCTTGGCCTTTAATATCAATAAGGGATATCAAGAGCTGACACACATGCCAAATCTCTCAAAATAGTAAAATATAGAAATAGTATTTTTAGGTATAAAAGATTAGCCTAATCCTTATTAGTGCAAACGAGCTTTTAAAGTATGGGCTTGGGCCTTTATAAATAAAAATACCTCATGCTAACATTCACAAGAAATTTGGGTAGATCCTAGGGGAAGTTACTAAGCCATTATATATAGTTGGGGTCTAGTGAAAGGTCAAGGTTCCCTTAGTCAGATGCCCTCCTTTAAGACTTGAGTTACAGGCCAAGGTCAGAGGGGCCTGAAATCCTTTGCAAACTCGAGAGAAGACTACCCCCCCTTTAAGACTTGGGCTACAAACTCTGGTCAAATGAGCTTGGTAATCTCTCTTGAACATAGTTAAGGCTAAGGGTGATGGTTAGCCAATTTACAATCCCATGAAGCTAGTAGAATCATGGAACCATAAACCAATGCCATTGGTTAATAGGGACATGCAAGATGAATGCAAGAATAAAATAATAATTAATAAAATAATTCTAAAGAACACAAGTAGAATTAGTATCTCTTGTCCCCAGTGGAGTCGCCACTGTAGACGGTGGGGTTTAGCGTGTGTCCAAGATTTTAGCAACCATGATACTGTTTAAACTCAGGGTTCTAGAGAACACACTAATCACTGTCATAAAGACATGGCGTGGAGATGAGGAGTTGCCAACCAGGGTAATAACTGGGACAATTGAAAAGGTGGTACTTGATTCCCTAAAAGAAAACTAGCACTATAACTAGGAGATTCTGGATACAAAATACCAACTTCTTTCAATCTTGTGTTCTTTTAAAATTACTTTATGAATTGCTATATTATCCTCTATTTACATTCAATTTCATATAAACCCTTATTCTAGTAATTAACTCCAAGGCAAACTAGTAATGAAATATACAAGTAAATAATGCATTCATCACAATCCTTAAGTTAGTCTAATCTACATTGATTTTAATTAAATGAGCTAAATCTACATGTCTTTTTAATAAGTGAGCCTAAAGGGCCTAATTCTATATGTTTTAATTCTAAGGTGATCTTAAATCTACAAGTTATGAAAAAGGCTTGAATTTAATGGGCTAAGTCTAATTAATTTTATTAAATTAGGTGGGCTTATGTCTAATTTACTAACTTAGCCTAAGTTATCTCTACCCTCAATATAATTAATTGTAGGCCTAATGATTCATTTAATTAATCAACCTAATCTTACTTAAATTAGTAAATTTATGAATAAAGTGAATCTAATTATTTAAATGGATTAGAATATAATATGGGCTTAAGGCCCAAAACACATAAAAATAAATAAACAAGCCCAAAAACAATTAATAAATATCAAGCTAAACAAATAAAAAGATCAAACAATTAATTTAACTTATGCTAAAACCCTAATTTAATTAAAGTGACCATAACCAATAAAATAAAATAATCAATTAAGCAAAACCAATTTTACCAACTTAATTCTAATTTAATAAAAAACCTAAGGATTTCTATAACCATTAATTTTAATTAATTACCTAATGAAAACCCTAATTTTACTAATCGATTAAATTAAAACAAAAAACACACAAACACACACACACCAAATTTCATTATTCCCACTATAAGGGCTATTACAATAATCTATTGCAAATAGGAATGAAAACTAATACAACCAAAAAAACACAAAATAAAATAACCAACACAATAATAGCAAATAAATAAGTAAGACTTTAAAAAACTATATTCAAATACCAAATTTAATCCATGGCATTCCATGAATCTTCATGAGTTTTGTTCTTGTTCAATCACATGCTATTCCATGGCTTAGGTTACTCCCACTATAATTATGAACACAAAAGCAAACTAAATAATGATTAGAGCTTAAATAAAAATTAAATAAAATTAAAATCAAACTAAATAATCAAATAAAAATAAAAGAAAAGGGTAGAAGAAGGGATGATTGAATGTTATCAATCACCGTTGCTTTTAATGGATTTTCAAAACTTGATATCCTCCTCCTCAAAATTCTATTGCTCTTGCTTTAAAAACAAAGAAAATTTAAAGAAAAATATTATATGTATTGCTTCAAAGAAAAATATGGAGATAACTTTTTTAAGCAAAAAAGGAGATAACATAAAGAGAGCCCTCGATAAGGAGAGCTTAAACTATCCTTGTGTAGGAAAAGAGCCCAAAAACCCTAATCTTACGTACTTGAGAGTTCCAGTTTTAAAAGGACTTAATTTCCTGAAAATCTAAAAAATAAATTTTACGAAATTTTTAGCCAATCAAAATCCAAGAAAGATATTTTCAATAATTAAAAAAATTGAAAAATAGTGTGGGACTCGATCGAAATAGTACAATTTTGATCGTAATTGTAGAATTTCGATCCATAAAATTTTTTTTACATTTAATTACAAAAAGACCCTTGAGAGAATTTAAAATTTTCAATTAGGTCCTTAAAACATATACAATTTAGTCCTTGAAAAACATTAAACCCTTTCTTTGAAAAATGCATTCAGACTTTTAAGGTTTCAAACTTCAAATATTGAAGACTTATTTATGATATTTTCATCATTAGAGTCCTTTGTCGCATCCATACTTTATCATCCTGAAATTGGGTGCTTACAGTACCCCCAAGATAGGAGAGGAATTTGACAAGGAAGATAGGATGGTCAGTACTATTCAGCTTTAAAACCTGCAAGTCATGGGGATAGACATATGGTATAAATCTGATGATCCTGAAATCATTGTTTGAGACCAGAACAACAGTACAAAAGCAAATAAGCAAGCAACTGAGAAGCCCTCACTAGTAGTTAATCATGTAACTCGCAGCGGACTGGTCTATTAACCTCATGAGAAAAAGAAGGAACCCTTAAGGAGAAACACTTACCAGACATGATCATCGAGACTGATATCTGTGAACTGATGAAAAACATGGAGATAGAATCTGAGAGTAAAGCTATCAATCATGCTCAAGCTGCTGCCATCCTCGAATTGAGCACTGATGACATACTATTTGAAGATATTGCTGATGATGATCTATGTAATTTTTCTTTGTTTGAAAATGATAATGTAATGAACTCTAAAGTTAATGCAATAAAATATGATTTTGCTTACTTGTTTGATGTCTTTCTTGATGGTAGTGTGCATTGCATTGATCAAAACATTACCATATTTGACATTCATTCCATATGCACTTAATCATTTAACATTGGCATGGAATTTGAACCATGCATTTTGTATATGTCAAAAGATGTTACCCCTGAAGAGAGGCAAGAAATTGAAAAAATATTAATAAAATATTCAGAAGTATTTGCCTGGACATACAGATATGCCTGGTATTAATAGAGACAATGCTCAACATTTCATTCCTACTAATATAAGGGTGCAAACCGGTAAAGCAGAAACTGAGAAGACTCAAACTAGAATGGGCCTAACTAGTGAAAGAGGACATCGAGAAACAGATCAAGGAAAAATTCCTAGAGGTAGTAGACTATCCATAATGGTTAGCAAATGTGGTACTAGTACCGAAAAAAGATGGAAACATTAGAATCTGCATCGACTATAAATATTTGAATAAGGCTTGCTAGAAGGATGATTTCTCACTACCCCATATAGACATACTAGTTGATAGCGCCACCATATGTGTAATGTACTCCTTCATGAATGGATTCTCTAGGTACAATCAGATCCTAATGGCCATTATCGACAAAGTAAAGACATCTTTCATAACATAATAGGGTACTTACTGCTATAAAGTAATTATTTTTGGACTAAAGAATGCAGGGGCAACCTACCAGAGAATGGTGACTATAATGTTCCATGACATGATTCATAAAGAAGTGGAGGTATATGTTGACGACATGATGGTCAAGTCAAAAACCAAGGAAAAACACCCTATAATCTTAAAAAGTACAATCTTAGGCTAAATTCAAAGAAATGCATCTTTGGGGTTACTTTAGGAAAGATACTGGGATATGTTGTTAGTCCATATAGGATTGAAATTGATCCAGACAAAGTAAAAGCCATAAGAGAGATGCCAGCGCCAAAAACAGAGAAAGAAATAAGGGGTTTCTAGGGAAACTATAGTTCATTAGCAGATTCATTCCTAAGTTGACATAAGTATGTGAACCAATCTTCAAGCTACTCAGAAAAGATAAGCCAATTGAATGGAATGAATAGTGTCAACTAGAATTTGACAAGATCAGAAGCTACCTAGCCAACCCACCAATTCTAAAACCACCTAAACTAGGGATACCTTTAACCCTATATCTAGCCATCATAGGGAATGTAATCAGTGCAATGTTAGCCCAGGAGGGAGAAATGAAAGTAGAATATACAGTCTACTACTTAAGTAAGAAGATGCTGCCATATTAGGAGAAGTACAACCAAGTTGAACAGATATTTCTGGTAATGGTATAGGCAATGAATAAACTCAAACACTACTTTCAATCCTTCATAATTCAGGTCATGTCTAAAATGGACCTAATGAAATACCTCTATGAAGTTCCCTCTCTAGTGGGGAAACTTACCAAGTGGCTTATATTGCTAATAGAATTCGACGTATAATATCTAACTAAGAAGGTAGTAAAAGGGAGAGCAGTGGCTAAATTTATAGCTCTCAACCCCATTCTAGACTCAGAAGAAATCCAATTGGACTTCCTAAACAACCTTAGCTCAGCCATTAAGATCCAAGAATGGCGCATGTAGTTTGATGGAGTAGTTAATCAATTCGGCACAAAATTTGATATTATACTACAATCTCCAAAAGGTAAAGTAGTACCAATTACCAAAAAGCTTGAGTTTAGAGTCACAAATAATGAAGTAGAATATGAGGCAAGCACACTCAGAATGGAAGCATTGATAGCCCTGGATGTCATAGAAGTCAAAATCTTCAGAGATTCCATATTAGTAATTAATCATGCCATCGATTAGTGGGAACTGAAAGAGCAACACTTAAAGCTTTATCTGGACCACTTACGACTTCATACTATGTCCTTCCAAAAATGCAGATCCATTCATCTCCCTAGGATTCACAACCAGATGGTAGATGCACTTGCTTCCCTAGCATCAGTATGGCAAGGACCATCCAAAATGCCCGTGAAGCCTCTAATCCTACTAAGATTAGGATAGCCTTGTCATAAAGACTGTAATATAGCAAAGATAGAAGCAACTGAAAAGCCCTGGTTCTATAAAATTCAAAGATCATAAAGACTATAATATAGCAAAGATAGAAGCAACTGAAAAGCCCTGGTTCTATAAAATTCAAAGATATCTGAAGGAATGAGCCTATCCTAATCAAGTAGATGAATGAGATAAAGCAATCATTTGATGACTAGCATCAAAATTCACATCGCACTAGGGTGTGTTATACAGGAGAACCTCATATGGTTTACAACTTCGATGCCTAGATGAAACTGAGGCTACAAAAGCAGTAGAAGAAGTACACAAGGGTGTTTATGGTCCACATATAAATAGAGCAATCTTGGCTAAGAAGCTAATCAGATAAGCATTCTTCTAGATGACGATGATGGAAGGCTGTATCAAATTTGTAAGGAAATGCTATAAGTGTTAAATCCATGAGAATGTCAGCAACCTTTCCCCAATATAACTACACTATATATCCTTTCCAAGGCCCGAACTACACTACATCTCCTCTCCATGGCCCTTCTCAGTAAGGGGACTAGACATAATTGAGGAAATCCACTCGACAGCCTCAAACAGACACAAGTTCATCCTAGTGGCAATGGACTACTTTACAAAATGGGTCAAAGTAGAAATGTTCATAAGGATAGGAGCCAAGCAAGTGGCTAAGTTCATCAAAAGAAACCTGTTATGTTGATATGGGATCCCCCATCATATCATCTCTAACAACGGTGTCCAATTCCAAGGGGAAGTTAGAGAGCTACTAAGGAGTTATAAGGTGGAATGTCACAAATCTTCTCCTTATCGACCATAAGCAAACGGACCTGTGAAAGCTATAAACAAGAACTTCAAAAATATTTTGTCAAATATGACTCAGACTTATCGAGATTGGGTAGATAGATTGCCACATGCCTTATGGGGGTATCGAACAACTGTTAAAACTTCAATAGGAGTAACTTCTTTCTTATTAGTGTATGGATCAGAAGTAGCTCTTCCAATCAAAATAAAGAGCAAGTCTCTTCAGGTAGCAATCAAATCTAAATTACCAGAAGTACAATGGGCTCAACAGAGGCACAATAATCTTACTCTCTTAGATAGTCAAAAGCTCAAGGCTCTATACCACACATAGTTATATCATGCTCGACTAGCCAAGTCCTTCAATAGAAGAGTAAAACACAAAAGTGTGAAAGTAGGAGACTGGGTGCTAAAGCAAACAAAATAGAATGTTCTAGACCTTAGAGAGAAATTCAGTCCAAATTAGGAAGGCCCAAACCTAGTCAAACATGTCTTATCAAAAGGAATAGTCAAGTTGATGGATTATAAAGGCAATGAATTCTTCGAACCTATCAATACAGTTCACCTAAAAAAGTACTATATTTAAGGCATAAAAAAAATCAATCATCCTGCTAATTTGAAAACCTAAAAAGGCATCTCGGGTAAAAGTTAGGGACTTCCTACTGAGTTGAAAACCTAAAAATGGCAGCTCAAGCAAAAATTAGGGAAAGAAAGAAAATACTTAACTAGAAAACCTGAGAAGGCTAGTTAAGGATAGGGGTAACCTTAAATTCAAAATTTGTACGAATGCACCTGTAAATGATTGCACTAAAATGATAATGATTGCCAATTTATGCAAAATGACTTTAAAAGGTGCAACACATTTTATCATCATGAAATTGCATCAAGCATACTTTGCATTTTCCTTTATTACGTGACCATGAATCTAAGCTCACTCTTTAAGATTAGCCACTATTATATAGCCAAAAAAAATCCCAGCTAGGTGTGAAAAGCTCTAGAAGGAGACACTCTAGGAAAAAAGGAAGAAAAAGAAAACCCAACTAAGTGCGAAAAGCTCCAAAAGGAGACGCCTTAGGCATAAAAGAAAAAAAAGGACAGATGATAGTAATGGTAAACATAATAATCAATAATACACAATAGGAAGCATATACAGTCATTATTGTACATGCTTTATACAACATGTGGGAAAAATGCCCAGATACAACACTCAAAGTCCACAACCTCGAGAAAATAATACAATAAAGCAAACCATAGGCCAAAAGTCCTACCCCTAGCTCCTAAAACAACTACATCGACCGTGGCTGCCATTAAAAGCAAGCAATGATCATGCTCAAGCATCCTCCTCATTAGATCCTGACTCATCCTCGTTCGCCACAAGGGACAATAGCCGTGACTCTAACTTATTGATATAGTTACAATAAGCTACATGCTCCCACTTCCATTCACAACTAGAAAGATGGTGCTCAACTTGCATTACATATTGCATATCATACACTCATACATAAAACATGTGTATAAAAAAAATAGGTACAATAAAGAAGGCATACCCTCTGAGTAGTAGCAAACTCCAAAAAATACTACTATGCACTCCCTGCAATAGTATACCGATATTGACCAGAGGAGACAGGAATATACAAAAGCAAGCAAATAGGTTAACCACCACTTACTAAATAAATCAACAAAACACAGGTAAGAATAAGTGGAGAACACGAACATGGGTAACATTAGCTGGAACAACACCTAACTGAGGAAAGCTAGGTCTAGGCAAATAGAATCTTACTACCATACTAGGGATATCCATCCTAAGTAAAGACAAAGATGGCTGAACTGTCAAGTCCCCAAGAATAGTACTATTAAAAGCCATACCACTGGCATGGGTATTTGCCTCAATACAGAATGTACCCTCATCCTCCTCAAAATGAGATCCGGATCTCCTTCGATGTCATTGCAGATAAGTTCTCATAACTCATGTCAATTATAGTTTATTACTAATAAAGTTTGCTACATACTTGCACCAAAATAGGAATAAAGGCTTATCAAATCAAAAGAAGTGACTCTAAATGACCAGCGTGATGGCCTAATCCTATAACTTGAAGGATGAGATGTATCCGCCTAAGAAGGGGGAGGTGAAGGAAAGCTCCAAGTAGCTATAACATTAATTAATTGATGGATCAATACATCAGCATAAGGCAAACCTGCACTCTCCAAAAGGCTCTCAAAGGGAAATCCCATCATAACTATATCAAGATCATTACCACAAAGCTCATGGCCCCATAACATGTCGCTAAGGAAAGGGACATGAACTCTCCTTATATATGGGCCATCCCACCAATGACGGACTCACCCGCCCAAATACCATACTCTACCGAGAAGGCAGAGAGCAACACTCGTCTCTCTGTCAGCTGCCATATAGCCACCATCTCTATCATCTAATGAGACCTTGTCACCCACCAGCAAAGAAAGATCTTATCAAAGGGAAATAATAAATAAAAGATCCCTAAGAAAGAAACAACCAACACAATAAGAATTAGACATACTTAATCAGGGGATAGCTTCCCTATATGATCCTGAGCTACTGTGCAATCCTTAATCAAATCAATAGTCTTCCTGGTCCAGTGAGGATAATGAGGGAGCCATCCTCCTGAAAATGCTTGATGGTAGGATGAGGGAGAATCTTAAACTCATATGCCAAGATTTATCAAAATTAGAGGTTCAAAAATAACAAACCCAAAAGCAAAAGAATAGACAATAAAATACTCACATCTAGCATAAACAAGCATCTATAGATCCTTAAACTCATATGCTTATTCATGCTATGTCAAGGCCTAAGTATATATGAGCCAAGGCAATAGTGTCCCAGTAATAGCCCGACAAGCCATCTAGATCTCTCAAGATAGATAGCAATCGTTGATCTCCCACACTTAAAGGATTTGGGAAGATAATAGCACTCAATAAATAAAACAAAAAGCAGTGAGCTAGCTGCTTTACTAATATAAGACCATCATCATACAAAGTCTACATGGAAGAAACAAACTCCATGTATTGAGTGAGATACAAGCAACCAAACTTCATAGGTATGATTACCCTAAACAAATCCATTGTGAGGCTCCTCCTTGCCACAACAGTAGAACGGTCCTCCTCACTGAAAGAAATAAGCTCTCTAAAAGAGCTCAAGCCTATAATAACAATAAAATCTAATAGGGAAATAGTCATCTCCCCAATAGGCAAATTGAAAGTATATGCTATGTCTATCCAATGCTCTATTAATGTATACATGGCAATATGACTCGACACATACGAGTCATAAAACAATGTAACAATCACCCCATCAAAGCCCTTCTTGGCAACCAACAACATCACATATATCGGGAGACCCTAATAATACATGCTGACTCTATTGAAACTACCAGGTAGCATAGTGACATACATACGGGGCTATAAATAGTAACTACGCTATCAAACATTTGCATAACTACTAAATACTAACACATCTCTCTCTCTGTCACTTAATAGGATAAAAACAATAAAGGCTAAATTGAAAAGCATCGTAGTAAGTAGACAATCATAAAAAGAAAACAAAGCAAAAGCTATCAGCCATTAGCATTCACAATAAGAGCTACAGAACTACAACTACAATAACCTCATATAGCAAAATAAATAGTAAAATAGTTGACGAACAAGCTTTAGAAAATAAGGCAAAGAGGGACCTACCTTGCGATGATGATGCACCTAAGCGTGATGAATAATAGGGATTGGATCTCCACGAGAAAGCCTAGATGGTTAAGAACTCTGAGTACCAGATGTGCTAGTCCCTGCTGCGGACGTCCCACCTTTAGTAGCCTCTACAAAGTCACCCTCAAGATCAAGATCAAAATCAATAAAAATGTCCTCTGACCCTTAGGAATGTAAGGGAATTCCATTTTACGTAGAAGAAAATGGAAGTACATAAGCAAAAAATAGAGCAAATAGCATCCAAAACATAAAAAAGGATAAGAAAGTTAGAAAACACTTAAAAAAGTCTAGACAAAGCCTCCCAAGACCTTTGAAATAGCCGTTTAAATAGGCCCAAAGGGGGGAAGCATGTGACCACGCACACAAGCACATGATCACGTGCCTCCCATGTACAGTCACATGTACTTCCTGCTTCCACGTACTCGTCTACTCGTCTATGGTTTTGCATGCACTTTGAGACTTTGCACACTCACTTCTAAAGTCCTAAACTTCCATTTGAGCATAAGACATGTACCAAACTCACATAAAAGTACATTGATGTGGACTCCATCTGTCTAAAGACACTATGCATGCATGACTTTTGTTAAGAAACTCAACATCCTACAAAAGAAGAAGAGCAAGGAAAATTCACTGTAAGGATATCTTACTCTAAATCAGTAAAATAACATCCTGAGTATGACAAATCACTGCATCATTATTGCATCATCATTGAACCATTATTGCATCATCACTACTACCTTATTCATTACTTAGAAGTATCTTTGCATTGCTTAAAAGCACTCACATTGCTTAGGAACAACTCTTATACCATTTAGAAGTACTCTCATATCACCTCATATTTCTTTGAAGCATTCATATTGCTTAAAAGCACTTTCACTGCTTTGAAGCATCTTCTCATTGCTTAGAAGCATCCTTATATTGCTTAGAAGCATTTTCTCATTGCTTAAAAGCACCATCACATTGCTTAAAAGAACCATCACATTGCTTAGAAGCACTTTCACCACTTAGAAGCATTTTCTCATTACTTAGAAGCATCCTCACATTGAGAATCCATAGTGCTTAGAAGCATTCTCATTTGCTTAGTAGCATGATCCTTTCACATGACACCTAAAAAGGTTATAGTCACATGTTCATTTGCGTGATACCTAAGAAGGTTATATTCGCATGTTCATTCACGTGACACATAAGAAGGTTATAGTCACATGTTCATTCACGTGACACCTAAGAAGGTTATAGTCACATGTTCATTTGTGTGACACCTAAGAAGGATATAGTCACATGTTCATTGGTGTGACACCTAAGAAGGTTATAGTCCCATATACATTTTGCTTAGTAACACATTCATTTGCATGACACCTAGAAAGGTTATAGTCGTATCTCTTTTTTCTTAGTAGCATCCTCATTTATGTGACACCTAAGAAGGTTATGGTCATATAAATCCCAGTGCACTTTGAATGAAGCACAAGCTTGCACATGTCCCAAATACCACCTTGTGTGACAACCAAGTCATAGAACAACATCAATAAACAAAACACAACAACAGTAATCAAATCTTGATAAAACGTCTAAAGATAACCTATAGGTAAGTACCTCTCTCCCTAACAAAATATTGTTTGCATCTTTGCATTTTGCTTCATGTGTATTGACACTAGCGCTAGGTGGTTATGCAACACCTGTGAAGTAAGGGGGCAACTGTCATACCTTAAATTTGACTATCCCCAAAAAGGTTCAATGTTGAAATGAATCCCCGAGATGACTAGAGTTTACTCATTCATAATGCCTTTAAAGTGTGCAGCCTTAAAAAAACCTAACCGACCCCACTAGTATGCAAAATCGATCACAGAGCCTTTAAGTTATGCTTCGACCTTACGAAATATGAATTATTAAAACAATGGAAGATTTTATTTCAAGAAAACTCCTCTCAAAATGCTCAGCTCATTGGGCTAGTGTGCATTTTGTTAGACTGGGACCTGGCTTAGTGAAAAAACAAAAATCAATTTTGATAAAATGAACTTTAGAAACACATCTAAAAAGCTCCAAAACCTTCAAAAGTGGTCCCAGAATGGTCCAACACAACTCGAGTATCAGTACGTATCATTCATAAGTGCGTGTAAACACCCCTAGGTGTCATGTATTAAAATTAAATCTAAATTTGGCATAATCGACTCTGAAAACATGTTTGGAAGGCCTAAAAACCCTAGGAACCAACCTTGGAATAGCACGCATAGAACTCGGGAAGTGTTCATACAGCATCAAAGTGTGTGAAACACACAAGTGCACCACACTCCAAGGGCATGACTGCACTCTAAGGGCATGACCACACGCATTTGGCATAGTGACATGCAAAAATCCCTTTATATGCACGTGACCATGCCTACACCACCCCATTCTGCACTTTTTTTCATATAAATAGACCCCTCTACATCCCATTTTGGAGGGGGGAGTAAGTAAAAACACACACACACTCTCATAAATTAGTCCAATCAAAGGCACTGGAAACCCTTTTCCTGATAATTTTTGCTCTCCCATAACCTTTTCCTTAGGTTGTTAGATCCCTTTTCCACCAAACTAAGCCTCATCTTTGTCAAAGCATGCTTCAAAGGTATATAATCTAGCATCATTCTACTATCATTTTGAACCTCTCGATGAGGAAAGCCTGATAATCTCTTGAAGCTAAAGCTTTAAAGTTGACGCAAGCTTAATCAAGTTTGTGGACTATACAATCATTTTAGTGCATTTATTTTATCGTATTGCATTTTATTTTACTATCGCCAACATTTGGGAATACTGTTGTGCTTTTGTGATGAGATTGGCAATCTTGCATGCAATATGAATAATATATGCTTTATTGTACTCATTTTATATCATCATTCTACATCCTCTATTTTTGAAATCATGAAATCACATCGTAAATATCAATAATATGAAAAAGCTCATGTCCTAGAATAGAGTCATCATGGTCTCGATCCAGTAATGACCTCATACATCCTTTATATTATCATCATTTATCATCATAGCATAAATAATCACTATAAGCATGATCATCCTATCATTCATCGAGCAAGCTATATAAATGTTTGTGTTATCCTTGCAAATAAATCATATTAAATTTACTTTTCCACAGTCTTTTCCTTTTCATATTTATTTTATCAAGAAAGTGATGTAATAAATACATTTTCAACTTTATTATCTTGTACTTCTAATGTGTTGTGTGAATGCTATACAAATTGTCATTACTGAAACTAGGGTGTTATAGTAGCTATACATCGAATATAGTATAATGAGAAATAGTCAAAAAGTAGACACAATCCCTCAAACCTGAAAATCTTTATTGGGGAAAATACTCGTTGAGTGACCCGATGTTGTCCCTTTCTTTTCTCAATTTTTAAAAAATCAAGTGGTGACTCCATAAAATTAAAAATGTCTCATCCCCCAAGACTAATCACTTGTCCTTATTTGGTAAAGTTTCCATATCCCTCAAAAATGGAAAGACCCACTACACTGTCTAACAAAGTACAAAAAGAACAAACTAACTAGGTTACTCACAACTGCCTTGGTGCTATAGATCTCGGAGTTCTCTAAAATAAATAAATTTTATTTAAAATATGCTCATAAAAATAAAATAAAATAAATTCATGAAAATTCTCAAAATTATGGAAATTATGGCATTGATGAAACTAACTTGACCAAAGACACCAAATCAATTAAAACTAGAAATTCGACACAGGTCAATGTCACATTTTACTAGAAATTTATCAAAAATTCAATAAACTCTACTCTGTAAAATGGACATCTCTATACTAAAAGTAGAGTCATTCCTAGACAAACATACACTTCGAATGTTCACATAATCACCCAATCTTAGGTTGGGCCCTTGAACTGCACTAAATGCTCAATTGAGAACCACAATTCACAGAAATAATAAAATAATATAATTTTCTTTAAAATCACCAAAAATCATAAAATCTCATTTAAATACCATAAATTCATTTATTTTTATAACAAAACATAAAATATATTCATTTTGAACCTTTCAATAAGGAAAGCTTGATAGTCCCTCTAAACTTTGTTGCTATCATAGGCTTGAGCTTTTCTAGGGAGCCTATTCCCTTTAGTGAGGAGAAGTGTTCTTCTATGGTGGTGAGGAGGCACCTTACCATGAATTTGTTTGGGGTGCCTGCCCCTATGAAGTCTAGTTGTCTATACCTCACTCATTACATTGAGTTTGTTTCTACTTGCGGATGGTGTTTGATGCTAATCTTGTTTTGGCAAAGCAACTGGCTCATTGCTTCTTGTTCTACTTATTGAGTGTTGTCATCTTCCTGAATCCTTTAAGTATAGGTAGTCTGTAGTTGTTGCTTGTCTTGAGAGACCTAGACAACTTATCAAGGTACTACTAGGGTACGACCACTTTTACTTACATGTACTCAAGTTTGGATGTAGCATGCCTAGGTGGCTTGAGAATTTGCAGATGCCTATTTATGCTGGATGTGAGTGAGAGTTCTTGTATCTGTCCTTTTGCTCTTTATCTTTATCTTTTTTTTTTATTTTGAGTTTTGATTTTAATATATCTGGCCTTATGAGTTTAGGATTCTTCCTTATCCAATCGTCAAGCATTTACTAGAGGATGGTTTTCCTCATATTTTTATTGAATTAAAAAGACCATTGACTTGATTAAGGATTATGCAGAGGCTTAAGACTACATGGGTCGGTTGTTGCCTGGATAGGTATGTTTACTTCCTACTGTGTTAGTTGTTTAATTTTCTAGAGATTCTTTATTCACTTTTCCTTTTAAGTAGATTCTCCTTCATTGGTAGGCAATGAGGTCATATTGGTCAGTAGAGATGGTGATAGCATAGTAGCTGACAAAGAGACAAGTGTTGCTCTATAACTTTACTAGCAAAGTATGGTATCTAGGTAAGTGAGTCCATAGTTGGTGGGATGTTCCATTTGCAAGGAGAGTCACTATTCCTCCTTTTGGTGACATGTTATAGAGTCATGAGCTTAGTGCAAATGAACTTGCTACTACCATGATAAGACATCCTTCTGAGAGTCTCTTACAAGGTGTAGGATCTCTTTATGCTAATGTGTTGATCCTACAGTTGATTGATGTTAGGGCTAGTGGCACCTTTCCTTTTCCTCTAGCTCATTAAGCAAATGAGGCTTATCCTTCAGATTTGAGAACTAGGCCATCGCATGGATCATTGAGAGTTGCTTCTTCTGATCTAGTAGGCTTTTATTCCTATTTTGTATAAGCATGTAACAAACTTTGTTAGTAATAAGTTGTAATTAACATCATTATGAGGACTTACCTATAGCGATGGGGATCTCACTAGAAGAGATTAGGATCTACTGTTCTTGGGGACTTGACAGTTAGGCCATCCTTGGATTTATATAGGATGGACATCTTTGGTAGAGGAGTATATCTTGATTTACCTTATCCTAGCTTTCCTCATTCGGATGTCATTCCTCTTGATGCTTCCCTTGTTCATGCTTTATTTCTCTTATTTTGCCTATTTGATGACTAGTGCTTAACTTATTTGCTTATTTTTTTATAGATCCCTATCTCTTCTAACTAGTACTAATATACTATTGTAGGGAGTGCATAGTAGCACTTTATAGAGTTTATGAGCAACCAAAGGGTATGCCTTTTTTATTATACTTGTTTATTTATGTATATGTTTTATGGATGCATGTATGAAATGCAATTTTCATGCATTGTAGGCTAAACACCTCCATGCTAACAGCAAGTGGGAGCAGGAGCATATAGCTTATCATGATTGTATCGGTAAGCTGGAGTCACAGTTGGCATCCTTCATGATGAATGATGAGGAGCCTGGATCAGATGATGAGGATGCTTAAGTAGGATTAGTGCTTGCTTTTAATAATAGCCATAGTTGATGTAGTTGCTTTATGAGCTAGGTGTAGGGCTTTTGGCTTTAATGTATCATTTTCTCGAGGTCATGAACTCTAGGTGTTGTATCTGGGCATTTAGCCAACATGTGTTGTATGATATATGTATGACAGTTGTAGTATATATGCTTCTTGCCATTACTATGCCTAGTGATTGTTTACCATTACTATTGTCTACCTCTTTTATTTTTCCCTCTTTTGCCTAAGGTTCTTGTTTGTAACTTTGATGGCCCCATTTGCTGGTAGTCGATGAGGAGAAGATTTATGATGTTCTACCTTATAACTTATTAGTAGTTCTCCAACTTCCATTTAGAATTGAACATTGTTGTCAAAGATGATGTGATGGGGGATCCTATATTGATAGAATAGATTTATTTTGATGAACTTAGCCATTTGCTTAACTCCTATCCTTATGAATAATTTTGCTTCCACCCACTTTATGAAGTCCACTACTACTAAGATGAACTTGCATCTGTCAGGTGGATTTCCCTAATAATGTATAGTCCCCATGCTGAGAAGGGCCATGGATAGGAGATGTAGTGTAATTCTATTTGGAGAAGGTGGCTGACATTCCCATGGATTTGACACTTGTGGCATTCCCTTACAATTTTGATATAGTCTTTCATCATCTTCATCTAGAAGAACCATTGTATAATTAGCTTCTTAGCTTGGGTTGCTCCATTCATGTGTTGACCATAAACACCTTTATACACCTCTTTTATTGCTCTTACAACCTTAATTTCATATAGACATCAAAGTTATAAACCATATGATGTTCTTCTGTATAACACACCCTGGTGGGATGTGAATTTTAATGCTAATTGGCAAATGACTGCCTTATCTTTTTCACTTACTTGATTGGGATAGGCTTGTTCCTTTAGATATCTCTAAATGTCATAGAACTAAGGTTTTTCAACTATTTTTCTTTGCTATTCTATAGTTATTATGACATGGTTGTCCTAATCTGAGTGGGATCAAAGGCCTCATGTGCATTTTGGATGGTCCTTCCCATACTAATGCTAGGAAGCGAGTGCATTTGCCATCTGATTGTGGTTCTTGAGGAGATAAATGAATCTACATTTTTGAAAGGACATGGTGACCAATTTTGAGTGATCCAAGTAAAGCCTTAGGTGTTACTTTTTCAATTCCGACTCTTCTATGGCATGGTTGATTATTAGCATTGAATCTCTAATGATTTTGACTTATGTAACATCTAGGGCCATTAGTGCTTCTATTCTGAGTGTGCATGCCTCATATTTTGCTTCATTATTTGTGACTTTGAATTCAAGTTTTTTAGTAATTGGTACTACTTTTCCTTCTAGAGATTGTAATATGATACTAACTCCTATGCTGAATTGATTAACTACTTTGCCAAAATACATTTGCCATCCTTGAATCTCGATGGCTAAACTAAAGTCATTCAAGAAGTTTAGTTGGATTTCCTTTGAGTCTGGAATGGGGTTGAGAGCTAGAAATTCAACCATTGTTCTTCCCTTTACTGCCTTCTTAGTTAGGTATTACACATTGAATTCTATCAATAGCACGAGCCACTTGGCAAGTTTTCCCACCAGGGGGGAGCTTCGTAGAGGTACTTTGTTGGATCTATTTTAGACACGGACTAAATTCTATAGGATTAAAAGTAATGTTTGAGTTTCTTTATTGCCCATACCATTGCCAGACATATATGCTCGACTTGGTTGTACTTTTCCTTATACAACAACATCTTTTTACTTAAGTACTAAATTGTGTGTTTTACTTTTGTTTCTCTATCTTTGGCTAACATTGCATTTCCTTCAATTGCCAGATACATAGTTAAAGGTATCCCTATCTTAGGTGGTTTCAAAACTAGTGGGTTAGCTAGGTAGTTTCTGATTTTGTTGAATGCTAACTGACACTGCTCATTCCACACAACTGGCTAATCTTTTTTGAGTAACTTGAAGATTGGTTCACACACTATTGTCAACTTAGCGATGAGTCTGCTGATGAATTGTAGTTTCCCTACAAAACCTTTGATTTCTTTTTCTATTTTTGGCATTGACATCTCTCTGACTGCTTTTTCTATATCTGGATCTATTTCAACCCCATTCTAATTGACAACACACCCTAATATCTTTCCTGAAATGACCCTAAATATGTATTTCTTTAGATAAAGTCTGAGGCTATACTTTTTGAATCTTTTAAGGAATTTTTTAAGATCAGAAGAGTGTTCTGCCCTAGTTTTTGATTTGACTATAATGTTATCAATGTATAGTTCCACTTTTTTATGTATCATATTATGGAACATTGTAGTTGCCATTCTTTAGTAAGTTGCTCTTGCATTCTTTAAATTGAAAGGCATTACTCTATAGTAGTAAGTTCCCCATTATGTTATGAAAGCTATCTTTACTTCAATGATGATGGCCATTAGGATCTGATGTACCCAAAAAAACCATCATGCAGGAGTACATTGCACATATGGCAGCTCTGTCAACTAGTATGTCTATATAAGGTAATGGGAAATAATCTTTTAGGTAAGCCTTGTTTAGATCTCTATAGTCAACACAAATTCTAACCCTTCTATCTTTCTTTGATGTTGGCACTACATTTGTTAACCATTATGGATAGTCTACTACCTTTAGAAATTTTTCCTTAATTTGCTTTTTGATGTCTTCTTTCACTATTTAGGCCCATTCTGGTCTAAGTCTTTTCAGTTTCTGCTTTACTAGTTTACACACATCTTTAGTAGGGATGAAGTGTTGAGCAATGTCTTTGTCAATACCAAACATATCATCATATGTACAAGCAAATACTTTGAATATTTTATTAATATATTTTCAATTTCTCTCCTCTTTTTAGGAGTAACATCTTTGAAATATATAGAATGCATGGTTCAGATTCCATGCCAATGTTAAATGATTCAGTGCATATGGAATGAATGTCAAATGTGCTAATGTTTTGATTAATGCAATGAATACTACCATCAGGAAAGACATCAAATAAGTAAGCAAAATCTGATTTCATTGCATTAATTTTAGAGTTCATTACATTATTAGTTATAAATAAAGAAAAAGTGCAAAAATTAAGGAAGCAAACTTTCTTTGGATCAGTTGCTTAATAGATGGTTCTATCTTCAGATCACCCACTATTTGTATGTCTCATCAGTTACATTGTCCCCACTACTAGCAATAAAATGGTGGACAATTCTCTTCCTCTATGTCATTTTAAAGTGATCCATAAACCTTTGTTGTGTCCTATCACTAGAGAAATCTACAAGCTTATACATGATGTTTCTCACTAAACTGTCTCTTTACTAGTGTTAGAAAGTAGTGGATGCATGACCTGAATCCTGATATTATCATGCGATTGGCATATGTGCAAAGAGTCACATGTTCTAGCTTCCACTATTGACACATCCATCTCACTTGGTATTCTAGTGTATCCTTCATGCATTTAACCTAGCCTTAGGTTGTGATGTGGGCTGAGCATTTGTGAAGATCCTTGTAGTGTCTCTCTAGGTGATTCTTGGGTTGGTATCTCATCCAGTTACTTGTAGGTTTGTCAAGCAGACTTAGCTTTTCTTACAACCATATTTGAAGCAATAGGGGGCTCCTAGTGAAGTTTGGAATTTTCCCATTTTTGAGGTCATTTAAACATTGAATGGTCTCTGCTAAAATCAATAGGAAGGGAGTCATTCTATATTCTATTCCTTTAATGACTTGGAGTATCCTATAACGTCCTAGCCCATCATTCAAGAGGGTGAAATATTACATAAATAGGTAGCATGCAAATAAGAGTGCCTACATTAAGGTACCAGTCTTCTTGGTAGTGCAAGCAGTCAGGACTTGTATAGGAATCAATTGTTTACGCTTAGTGACTAATCCATTAAGCTTTTGTGAGCTTAGATTAAGAAAAGCAGCACCAAGTCCTGGGTACCTAATACCTGTGCTAGTAAAGACTACTTCTTCAGTCTTGATGGGGATTCACCCTACTATGGCATTGAATTCCTTATATACTGGGCATAGTTCTATGGTGTTGAATCAAAATATATGCTCTTGAGGGTTCTAGAATGACACAATAGTATTCAAGCGTTCACGGTCGAGGTACACATATTGGAATGTCTTGATGTATAGCATTATGTATGGTTGTAAGCTCTTCCAGTCAGCCTTTTATGGAGGAAATGTCTAGTGATGTTGGTTTAGATTGGGGGATTTTTGACCATCATGCCATCCTCGAGCAAGTCTTGGATCCTAGCTCTTAGTTTTCCATTGCATCAATGAGAAGATTCAGCTTTGTGATCACTCATGTTTGAATGTTGTATTCATGTACATTTATCAAGGTTAGCTAAATGAATGATGCATGACATATGCCTATAAAAGAAAAGGGTAAGCATGTATGCATGGTGTGGATGCAAAATCCTATAATGAAAGAGGACCATTGTTGCAAGAAACAATGGTTAGTTTATGCTATCTACATATATATTATGTATGCATGATTAATCTTAGAAAGTTTGTTAGTATTTCCTATATAGTGAACAAAACAATCACAAGCAACCTCTCACTTCCAACCTTATTTCTCCATGGGGTCATTCAGTTTCTTTCCTAGGTGGGTTTCAAACCTATAATCATTAAGGGACTATGGTTCCTCTCTCGAAACTAGGCTATTTCAATTTATGTGGATCAAAACCAAAGTGTAAACTAAGGAATGATACCAAAATGTACTTGAGGTAATCATATGATGTCAATATGGGGTTCAATTTTTAGGCTTCAGATGATGTCTAGAGCCCGTATGCACCTGTATGTAGAGGGCCAAGGTTAATCAAAAGGAGCCTAAGTTCTTAACCCTATATTGATATTCAGTATGTTTATCAAGAGTCATGAAAGTATCATTCAATAGTTATAGTTTGATTTTGTTGATATAAATGTCCATAATCTAGTTGAATTCCTAAACCATTTTTTTCGTCTAATAAGAATAAATGGACGATGTTTTATAGGTTTTGTCATTAAGGGTTGTTGTTATTTGTTAGTTCGCATAAACTATCCAAGCTGAGGCACATGATTCTTATCATTCCTTATGCTTTGGGCTCACAAAAAGTAGACAAGAATCACATGGATTTAAGTATAAACATTCTATAAAAACTAACATCACAACGTCATTCAGTGATAGACACTATAAGAGTTATGTCATTTATGAATATCAGGTCAAACGTATGGCGTTAGGACAAAGGTAGCATGCGCAGCTTGGTGGAATCCTAATGGATGTTACTACTGGCTTATTTATATAAGCTAAGTTAGGGTGAAAGGCTAAGGGTTCCTTTAGTGAGAATGCCCCCATATGACTAGGTTTACAAACTTTGATAAGTGAGTCTAGCATTCTTTTAATAACTCAATCCCTCCCCTTTAGGAATTAGGTTATAGACTCTAGTAAGATGAGTTAGGCAAATGCACAAGTAAAGACTAAAGGTGATAATACCTATCTTTGTCACCTCATGACTAGAGTGGAATCTTGCTGGCAAGGTCATTCAATATTATCGAGGTTTTAGGGACTAGTGGTGCACGTGTGATGTGTAATGCAAATGTAGTGGTAAGGTGCTCTATATGATTGAGTATTGCATAATGAGAAATAGTCATTTTTGAGTTGATCCCTCTTACATACAAAGATCCCCAGTGGAGTCGCCATTGTGAGTGACCGTGGTTTCCAAGGGACATGGCAACTTTATCAAATAGGGACTATGATTAGTCTCAAAAGGGATGAGACTCCTTTTTTATTTTATAGAGTTGCCACCTAATTTTTAGAAAATCAAAAAAAGAAAAGGGACAACATCGGGTTAGTCAATGAGTATTAACCCCAGTAGAGTTTTCTTAGTTCAAGGGGTCACATCTACTTTTTTACTATTTCTCATTATACGATATGTAATGTATGGCTATCGTAACAGCCTAGTCTTAGCAATGACAATTTATATAGCATTCACACAGTACATTATATAATGGAAGATAATAAAGCTAAAGATACCATTATTACATTGCTTTCCTGAAGCGGGTAGAATTGTATAACCCTAGTCTCTAGGACTTAGCATAAAGTAAGTAGGGTGTCGAACACTCGAGAATTTGGAATAACCTTGTATTAATAAGTAGACAATTAGATGGATAGGCGAAGTAAAATCAAAATGATAATGAGAATTTAAAAATAAATAACTATTCTAATACTAACTATTTTAATTATTACTACAAGTTCTTAATAAAGAATATAAAGGAGAATTACAATGTTAGTCAAATAAGGATTAAGTAAATATTCTTATTATATATTGATTGGAAATTATTCTAAAGTCTTTAAATACAATTCTCATTGTCAATTTAAAGTCTCTAAAGGTAACTCTCATTATCAATTAGAAGTATTTCCTTTTAGAGTCTGCAAGCCCTCTCATTGTATTGCTGAGGTAAGATGAAATTATAAATCACATTATACTAATAAATCCTTAAAAGCAACTCTCATTGTTGATCAAGGATGATTCCATCTAGAGTCTATAATTACTCTTGTGTCTTTATAGAGATGGACAAAAATCAATAAGTAATTATACTAATTCTTTTTCCTTAAAATGAATTCCTTGTCTCCAACTAAATCCAATTTTTTAAGTAATTCATTTATATGTCCACTAAATTACTCCAACTCTCATTGTAAGTAATTTTGATTAAAACAAGTTACATCTAGTGATTAATCATAAATAACTTAATTAAGCACTAATTGAAATTAAATCATAAAACTAAGTTAGAAATGTATAATCCCTATTCGATCAATCATTATAATTCCTTCAAAGACTTAGCCAATATACATGGTTAATTCAATGAAAAGATAATCAAATACAATATAGAAAAGAAAAGATTGAGTTAATAAACCCTTTAAATATCTTCTAATATTTCTTGGCCGAATTGATCTTCTTTCCTTCTTGGTTGGCTTTGTCTTCTAAAAATGAACTCCAAAATAAGAAACTAAGTAGTAATTTTCTATTGATCAAAGTAATCTTTTTCAATCATCCCTCTTTTCAGATGGATTCCTCATCATCCTCCTTTTATAGGTCACAAATGATGTATATATAAACCTTAGAGGTAGCTACAATAAGTTATAATTGGAAAGGCACCCTTTGGCATGAAGGATCGCAACCCTATGCAGATATAGTAACTTTAAGGGAACTTTTGTCCATCTAAATGACATTATCTTCTACAAATCCCTTCATGAAAGTTCTAGATCTATGAGTTATCTTTCTAACACAACTTTAATAACCATAATTGGATGTCTGTAGGGGAAATTATAACTAAAATACAAAAACTACACAAAGCTAGAAAATGATGGCCTTCTTGGACTGACTCGGCACTAAGTCATGAGTCGGCATCAACAGGCTCTGTTACAAGTCAACATGCAATAACAACTCAACACAACTTAATTCTTGGCAAGGCAAACTCTCAATCATGACTCATTCCACTAGTGATAACTCGACACGAAGGGTCACTTTGAGGACTCGATCCACTGATAACGACTCAGCACAAACTCAAATTGACTTCCCTTTGCTTTGGTAACTTCACATTTCATTCAAATCATTCCAAGGTATTTTCGATGAACTAATTGGACCTAAAAACACATATAAAACATACAAACAAACCTAGAAAACAATTGGAAATAAAAATAACACTTGTATAACTAAAAACACACAATCATAACTAAAATCAAATAAAAATAACTACTAAAATATCCTAAATAAGTATGCATATTTGCATTTTATCAAACTACCCCACACTTAGACTTTGCTTGCCCTCAAGCAAGTATGATCAAATATGTAAAAGTTAACAAAATTTTCATTTACTCCATAGTAAACGTGGCCTCATTATCAAGTCATTTTAATCATGAATGAAGTTAGAAAAGGACAATTCAATAAGTGAATTTTCAATGCTCAACAATGATAGAATAAATAAGTCTTATAGCATAGGGAATAAGTTTACCAATATATCTCAATCTACTAAGAATAAAATAAAAAATGCAAAGTCAAAGTTCTAACCAAGCTACTTGGCCAAAATAGTCATGCTTCAAACTTAGGAATTCTAGAGGCAAAAAAAACCTTGAGACAATGTTAAGCACACATATCAACATACTTTTCTCATGGCATTTTTAGACATTTTATTCGTAAGCATACTTACTAGAAGTACTCTTTCTAAATGAATGCAAATGAGGAGTAAACACAAATGCACTCAACTTACTCGAGATCCATTTACTTATGACATTATACATCTCTTTCTGAATGAATACAACTAAGGAGCATACTCAATTGCACACAACTTACTCAAGATGCATCAACTTACAAGCATTATTAATATTTTAGTTTTCTTCTTTTTCTTTTTTTTTTAAGTCTTTATCCATTATTGAAAAGCAATTTTCATATGTATTATGGCTATAGTTTCCCTAAGGTTACATAAGTCTCTAGAAAATCTAAGCTTAAATGATTACTACCTAGCCTTAAGCATAATTAGCAAGTTGACTCATGCATTCTTTAAACTTCAAAAATAATAAAAAGAGATAAAAAAACATAATCTTACTACTTATACTACATGAAACTTAAACTTCTACCAATTGAGCAATAAGAAATTCATTATTAATAAAACATATTGACTTCATCAAAATTAAAAAGACTATTAAGAATGGCTACTTATTAAATATAACACAAACACATAAACATAAACATATATAACATCCTAATATATATATTATAAATTAAAACTAATATCCCTTCCCCCACACTTAATAGCATGCATTGTCCTCAATGTAAAGAAAAGAAAGTAAGGGAAAGGATATAAATACTCCCTTAGAAATACTCCTTAGTTATCGATTGGAGTAGTGGGTGGAGACTCAATGGAGTATCCAGATTGAGCAAAGTATTGGTTCAACTTGTACTCTATTTTTCATTGACAATGAGCCAATTGTTTTTGGTGAAACTCCATCTTATTCAATTATACTTGCATGGAAATTTAATTGTTTAGAATTTGGTCCCAAATGAGAGGGTGATCACGTGAAGATCTTGGTGCACTTTGAAGAGGATAGGTTAGCAAAGGAACATCTTCAAATGGTTAATAGCGAGGAAGTTCTTCTTTTGAATTAGTTTCTGTGCGATATTCAAAAATGATTGGAGGTTCCTCAACCCAGGATGACCCAGCAAGTCCACACCAATAAGAACGTGATCGGGCGAGAATAAATTAGAATCCTGCATCAACGACTTCCCCTCTTATAAAAGCATGGTTAGAAAAATAATAGCATTCAAGCTTGCGAGTAAAACCAACAAGATCAACATTCAAAGCCTTAGCTACTATTGTGATCACATGTCCATATGTTAAGGGTGAATCCTTACATAGAGCACAAGACAACAATCGATTGAATATCCAATAAGTCTAACAAATTTGCTTCTTATTATGAATACACCATATAAGAAACATTTCTTATGCAGAAACCATATTGAACTCAGACTTGTGAAAAAAAACACATGTTAGGACCTTATGCAACAACTAGTATTTCATGTCTTTAATGAACATGGCCTTGGCTTTTTTAGGTTGGAAAGGGGCTTGCAAATTAGTTAAAAATGTCCAAAATTCATTCAACTTGAATTTAGATGGGGGATCATATAACCCATCCTTTTTAAAACTAAACACATAATGCATGAAAGAATAGGTTAATTAGTGTTTCTTTCCTTCCATCCTAAATTCCAGAATTTGGGAATTATTCTCATTAACATCCAAGGTAGTGTAAAATTTAGTAATTAAATCAATATAAGTGTCCTTATGCATAGAAACAAATTTCTTAAGGCCACGTTGAGTTAAAATTTGATCAAACACCTTAAGCATACCCACATTGTTCAAGAGAGAGTTAGGAATATACTTATAACCTAAGATTTCTCTAAACCTAAGTGTTGTCAACTTAGCACCTTCTGCATGGGAAAGGATTAGAAACTTAGCTTTATAAGTCTTGCTCAGATTTTCTTCCTCCTTTTAATGGGATTCTTCAATGTGTGGCCTCTTGGATAATGATCCTCCAGTCTTTCTCATGGTGTTAGTGTTGATTGAATAAAGTTAAGAAGTGTAGAAACATGTAGAGAGTAAGAAACAAAAATGGAAAAATATAAGAAAGAAAATGGAATAGGAAAGGTGGTGTTGGTTTAGGTAGGGTTTGGAAATAAATAAATGAAGAGTCTTGTGTTTATGGAAGAGAGAATAAAGAAGATGAAGGAATAAGAGGTCAGGTCTTGTGTGTATTTAAGTATGAAATTCATATGGATATTTGAGAATGGAAGAGATGTGGATTGGGTGGTTAAAAGGGTGTATGTATAGATAATATAGGGGTGTAAGATGTAGGGGTGTAAGTGATAGTGAAAGGGTGTGGAAGAAGTAAGTGAAAAGGTGTGTAGAGATGTGAAAAGGCATTAACATTTTTGGGAAAAAGACAACTTTTCAAATTTAAAGTTGTATTTTAAATAAATAAATAAACATAAAAAATATAAAAAGGAGTTCATTTATATATGCTATAAGTGTATATAACTGAATGTGTAAAATGCACATTACTATACAGAAGGGATGAGTCATTCCGGGGTGTCGAGTCATCACGGATGCAATCTGTAACGAGTCATTCTATAGGAATGACTCATTATGTTTTCCTGTGTGATGAATCAAGTCATTCTTAGTGTAATGAATTGGCACAGAATGTTTCTATAACCACTCGTTACAGTGGAACGAGTCGTGACAGTCCTTCTAATGTGAAATACAATTTCAAAATTATCAACTAAGCAATATATGTAAAATAAATGCATGAAAATCAGATAAGAAACTAATTATAAACTAAATGGATACTAAAAATAAGAATACCTAAGTGAAGAAATGTGAATAAATAAGATTAATTAAAATAAAAAGAAATGATATAAAATTAAAAAGGAAATGTGATTTCAAAAAAAATAACTTTATAAGTATAGAAACCTAAAGTAAGTTTGCTAACTAAATGAAATGAAATAAAAACATAAAATATAAAAATGTGTAAAATAAAATTAAAAAAATGTGTTTAGTCTTACCATGCTAAATTTAAAGGTCTATAGCTTGACCTTACCTTGATTTCATTAAGATGTAGAAAGGGAGATAGATCGGGTTGGAATAATTGCATCACCGATCAAGTAAGGTTTTAGACGATGTCCATTAACCTTAAAGATTTCCCCTTTATTATTAGCAATTTCCATTGCACCATGAGGATATACCTTAACAACTTTAAATAGACCTAACCATCATGATTTCAACTTTCTCAAAAATAACTTCAGTCTTGAATTAAAAAGGAGAACAAGCTCACCCTCATGAAATTCCTTATTAGTTAAATGCTTATCATGCCACAACTTAGTATGATCCTTGTATAGTTTAGCATTTTCAAAAGCATTAATTCTCAATTCATCTAATTCATTGAGTTAAAGTAACTTTTTCTCACCTGCCTTCATCATATCAAAATTTAGGGCTCTTATTGCCCAATATGCCTTGCGCTCAAGCTCGATGGGTAAATGAAAAGATTTCCCATAGATCAATTGATAAGGAGTAAGGCCTATTGGAGTTTTGAAGGCTGTCCTATATGCCCACAATGCATCATCAAGCTTCAATGCCCAATCTTTCCTTGAAGAAGGCACTATTTTCTCAAAAATCCATTTAATTTCTCTATTACTCATCTTAACTTGCCCACTCATTTATGGATGATATGGAGTAGCAACCTTTTGTGTTACTCCATATTTTTTCAAGAGAGCTTCAATCACATGATTACAAAAATGGGAACCTCCATCACTTATTAATGCTCTAGGGGTTCCGAATCTTAGAAAAATTATCTTCTTAAGCATTTTCTTAACTACTTTAGCATCATTAGTCAAGGTTGGCAACGCTTCTACCCACTTAGAGACATAATTGACCATGACCAAAATATATTTGTAACCTAAAGAACTAGGAAATGGACCCATGAAGTCTATTCCCTAAACATCAAAGATCTTGACTTCAAGAATCCCTTTTAAAGGCATCTCATTTTTCTTTAATATATTTCCCATCCTTTGATATCTATCACATGTAAGCATATATTCTCTAGCATCCTTAAATAAAGTAGGCCACCAAAATCCAAATTAAAGTACCTTAGATGCTATCCTTGAAGCTCCAAAATGTCCTCCAACATCGAAAGAATGATAATACTTCAAAACATGTTGGACTTCATCTTGAGGAATGCAGCGTCTAATCAAGCCATCCGCACACCTCTTATAAAGCAATGGTTCCTCCCAATAGTAGAATTTGTTGTCATGTAAACATTTTTTCCTTTATCTATAATCCATACCATAAGGAAGAACACCACTAACAAGATAATTTGCAATATCCATAAACCATGGAAGTTCCTTGGAAGCAATATTAAGGAGATGTTCACCATGAAATGTCTTATTAATTGGCAGACCATCATCATGCTTCTTCAGTGCTTCTTGATTTAACCTTGATAGATGATCTGCAACTAGGTTCTCACTCCCTTTCTTATCTCTTAATTCCTAATCAAATTCTTGAAGCATTAAGATCCGTCTCAGGAGTCTAGGTTTTGCATCCTTCTTGCTTAAAAGATACTTAAGAGTAGCATTATCTGAATAAACAATCACTTTTTGCCCCACAAGGTATGCTCTAAACTTATCAAATGCATAAACAATAGCAAGCAACTCCTTTTTTGTAGTGGTATATTTGATTTGGACGTCATCGAATAGCTTGCTAGCATAGTAAATCACATAGGGCTTACCCTCCTTTCTTTGACCCAAAACAACCCCCAGTGTGAAGTTACTTGCATCACACATCACTTCAAACGATTAATTAGGTGGTTGCAAAACTGGTGTTGAAATAAGAGCCTTCTTCATTGTCTCGAATGCTTTTAGGCATGCATCATCGAACTAAAAAATGGCTTCCTCAGCAAGCAATTTACATAATGGTTTTGAAATCTTAGAAAAGTATTTGATAAACCTTCTATGAAAGCCTGCATGTCCAAGAAAGCTTTTTATATCCTTAACACACTTCAGAGGTGGTAAATTAGCAATCACTTCTATATTTGCTCTATCAACTTCAATCCCTCTCTTTGAAAATAAATGACTAAGAACGATTCCCTCTTGTGCCATAAAATGACATTTTTCCTAATTCAAGACCAATCCATACTTAATACACCTATTAAGAACTTTAGATAGATTATCTAGACAATTGGAAAAGTTAGTACCATACACGCTAAAGTCATCCATAAAAATTTCTACATAATTTTCAAGTAGATTACTAAATATGGAAAACATGCATCTTTGAAAAGTTACGGGTTCATTGGATAAACCAAAAGGTATACACCTAAAAGTAAAAGTACCACATGGAAATGTAAATGTGGTATTAGCTTGGTCCTTATGGTGTATAGGAATTTGATAGAATCCACTAAGTCCATCCAAATAACAAAAATAAGAAAAATTAGCTAACCTCTCAAGAACTTGGTCAATAAAAGGCAATAGGAAGTGATCCTTCCTAGTTGGTTTATTTAGTTTTTGACAGTCTATACATATATGCCATCTTGTAATAGTTCTAGTAGGTATCAAGTCATTAGATTCATTCTTAACAATGGTTAAGCCTCCTTTCTTTAGTACAACCTGAACGGGGCTCACCCATTTACTATCACTAATGGAATATATGATTTCATTATCAAGTAGCTTAGTCACTTCTTTTCTTACCACTTCTTTGAGAGTAGGGCTTAATCATCTTTGACCTTCAATGGAAGGCTTAGTATCAAAGAATTCTATGCATACATATATAAGGACTAATACCCTTCAAATCATTTATAAAATAACCAATAGCATTCTTATGACTATTCAATTCATCACATAAAGCTTCAATATTATTACTAGGCAAGGATGAATTAACAATAAAAGGAAATTTAAAATTAGAGTTGAGAAATGCATATCTCAATTTTGATGGTAGAGGCTTGAGCTCTAACTCAACTTCTTCACTTGATGTAGTGTCTTTCGGTTCATCCTTTCTTTTTAAAGGCTCAAACCTTGGTGACAAATGTAAAGGTTGATATTCAGTCACTTCTATAAGATGCTCATTAGTTTTTTGCACTATGTTTGTTTCCATAGAATCTTGCTTCAAATACTCATGAATCACTTCTTTAATGCACTCATCAATAATGTCTATAGATTCAATTCGGCTTGCTACTTCCACCGGTGTGGACTTCATGATCTTTTGCACATCAAACTCCATGTACTCATTATCCACTTCCAATGTGATATTTCCTCTCCTCATATCAATAATTTCTCCTGCTATCATTAAAAATGGTCTTCCAAACAAGATCAAAATCTCAAGATCTTCCTTCATTTCCAAAACAAAAAAATCAATTGGAATCATAAACTTCCCCACTTTAGTTGGCACATTTTCAAGAATGCCAAGTGGATATGTAACAAATTTATCTGCCATGGAAAGACACATATTGGTAGGCTTGAGCTCATCCAAATTTAGCTTTTTATAAATAGAATAAGTCATAAGGCTAACACTAGCACCAATATCACATAATGCTTTATCAAAATGAGTACCTCTGATTACACAAGGGACCATGAAACATCCAGGATTCTTAAGCTTTGGGGTGACTTGGAGTACATAGCCTTGGACTCTTCAACAAGGGATATTAAACCATAATCTTGAAACTTATTCTTATGATTAATAATATCTCTAAAAAATTTACCCCATGCTGGCATATCTCTTATTGCTTCCACAAATGGTATGGTAATGGTAAGTTCCTTAAGGTAACTGAAGAACGAACTTACTAAATTGTTTATCCAAATTGCGCTTTATGTACCTTTGAGGAAAAGGAAGTGTTTTAAAGTCTACTTTGACTTCATTCTCTTTGGGTGGTATGGTATCATCTCCATTCATGCTTTTCATTGCACACTTATCATCTTTTGTACCACTGACTTTCGCTTCTTCAATCCCTACCTCATCATTATCAACCATAATTATTTTTTTCTTACTAGAACTCCCTTCAACCTCCTTACCGCTTTTTAAAGTAATTGCTTGGCAAGTCTCCTTTTAAGCATACTCTGGTTGGCCAGAAAGCTTCCTTAAGGGTCTCTAGTATTTGAGGAAGAGGCTTATTGGGCAATTTGTGTTTCAAGGATGTAGTTATGAGCAGTAATTTGTTCAAGCTTAGAAGCTAATTATTTAAGTTGCTCCTCATTTTGTTTGTTGATGGTTATTTATTGGTTAACAAACTGCTCTATAAGATTCTTAAGATTGGGTTTAGATTAGTTAGGCTTACAGGATTATTGCTTAATGGAAAATCTAGGTGGGTTTTAGGGTTTGGTGTTTGAGTTGATTTAGGGCTTTAATTGGGAGGACATGTTTGACCATGAGAATTCAGGGTGGTTTCTCCATTGGGGGTTATATGTATTTAAGTTGAGTCCCAATCTTGGGTTGTAACTACCTTGGACATAATTCGCATCCTTATTAGCACTCATATTGCATTGAGAATATGAATGAGGTCCTCCATAAGTCTCACAAACAACATTAGCACATTTTAATGAATTAACCTAAGATTTACATACCAAATTGGTGAGAGCATCTACCTTTGCATTCAGTATTTTAATTGTGTCAAGCTCCAAAACTCCTCTTGCTTTAGCCATTGTGGTTTCCTCACCCATGTACCCTTGAGATGCAAGTTCCTCCAGGAAGGTTACAGCCTCGCTAGCCATTTTATCCATCCATTTCCCACTAAAAGCTACATAGACAATGTTTCTATTTTCATCCGTCAATCTGTTGTAAAAGATTTGAGGAATCATCCATTCCGACAAACAATGATATGGACATTGCCTTTAAAGTTCCTTAAACCTCTCCTAAGCTGAATAGATTGTCTCACTTCCACTTTGTTTGAAAGTGGTAATCTCATTTTAAAACTTGGTCATCTTGTGTGGTGGAAAATATTTGTGCATAAATGCTTGTTTCAATTGATCCCTTGTTGTGATTGATTCATTTAGCAAACTAGCAAGCCAAAGTTGTGCTTTGTCTTTGACTAAAAATGGAATGAGTCTTAGCCTTATTGCATCATCAGTCATGCCATTAATCTTGAAGGTTGCACATATATTGAGGAAAGTCAAAATATAGGCATAAGGATCTTCTCCTTATAAGCATCTAAACTGATTATTTTGCACCATTTGGATAATACCTGGCTTGATCTCAAAATTGTTATTAGTAATAGCTAGAGCCACTATTCCACTAAAACTACCCAAGATATCGGGCACCGCAAAATCGCCTAATGTCCTTCACTCTGGTTGAGCCATTCTATTCAAATTAAGTAGGTTCTCTCTTCTTTGTCTTTATTCTCTGCATAAAACATGTAAAGTTAAATCAATTTTAGGATCAAAGAACAAATTACTATCACTTGTACTTCTAGTAAGCATCTACAAATGTAAATTCAAAGTTAAGTAATTTAAAAATTAACAAATAACAAGTAAATAATTTAAAAATAAAACAAAACCTAAAATAACCTTTTTCTACCATAAGTTAATAAAGATTATTAATCAAATTCCTCGGCAATGATTAATAAAGATTATTAATCAAATTCCCCAGCAATGATGCTAAATTCTGAAGTGGGTAGAATTGTATAACCCTAGTCTCTAGGACTTAGTATAGAGTAAGTAGGGAGTCAAACACTCGGGAATTTAGAATAACCTTGTATTAACAAGTAGATAATTAGATGGATAGGCAAAGTAAAATCAAAATGATAATACGAATTTAAAAACAAATAACTATTCTAATACTAACTATTTTAATTATTACTACAAGTTCTTAACAAAGAATATAAAGGAGAATTACAATGTTAGTCAAATAAGGATTAAATAAATGTTCTTATTATATATTGATTGGAAATTAGTCTAAAGTCTTTAAATATAATTCTCATTATCAATTTAAAGTCTCTAAAGGTAACTCTCATTATCAATTAGAAGTATTTCCTCTTAGAGTCTGTAAGCCCTGTCATTGTATTGCAGAGGTAAGATGAAATTATAAATCACATTATACCAATAAATCCTTAAAAGCAACTCTCATTGTCAATCAAGGATTATTTCATCTAGAGTCTACAATCACTCTCGTGTCTTTGTAGAGATAGACAAAAATCAATAAGTAATTATACTAATTCTTTTCCCTTAAAATGAATTCCTTGTCTCTAAGCAAATCCAAATTTTTAGGTAATTTCAATTATATGTCCACCAAATTACTCCAACTCTCGTTATAAGTAATTTTGATTAAAGCAAGCTACATATGGTGATCAATCATAAATAACTTAATTAAACACTAATTGAAATTAAATCATAAAACTAAGTTAGAAATTTATAATCCTTATTCAATCAATCATTGCAATTACTGCAAAGACTTAGCCAATATACATGGTTGATTCAATGAAAAGATAATCAAATACAATATAGAAAAGAAAAAGATTGAGTTAATAAAAACATTTAAATATCTTCTAATATTTCTTGGCCGAATTGATCTTCTTTCCTTCATGGTTGGCTTTATCTTCTAACAATGAACTCCAAAATAAGAAACTAAGTAGTAATTTTCTATTAATCAAAGTAATCTTTTTTCAATCATCCCTCTTTTTAGATGGATTCCTCATCATCCTCCTTTTACAGGTCATAAATGATGTATATATAGACCTTAGAGGTAGTTATAAGAAGTTACAATTGGAAAGGCACCCTTTGGTATGAAGGATCATAACCCTATGCAAATTTAGTAACTTTAAGGGAACTTTTGTTCCTTAAATGAAATTATCTTCTAAAAATCCCTTCATAAAAGTTCTAGATCTATGATTTATCTTCCCAAAAAAACTTAAATCAACTCAATTTGATGTCTTTAGAGGAAATTATAACTAAAATACAAAAACTGCACAAAGTTGGAAAATGATGGCCTTCTTGGACTAACTCGGCACCAAGTCATGAGTCGGCATCGACAGGCTCTATTATGAATCAGCATGCAGTAATGACTTGGCACAACTTAATTCTCAATAAGGCAAACTCTTAATCATGACTCAATCCACTAGTTACAACTTGGCACAAAGGGTCTCTGTGATGACCCGATCCACTAATAACGACTCAACACGAACTCGAATTGACTTCCCTTTGCTTTGCTAACTTCACATTTCATTAAAATCATTCCAAGGTATTTTCCATGAAATAATTGGACCTAAAATCACATATAAAACATACAAAAAAGCCTAGAAAGCAATTGGAAATAAAAATAACACTTGCATAACTAAAAACATATAATCATAACTAAAATCAAATAAAAATAACACTTGCATAACTAAAAACATATAATCATAACTAAAATCAAATAAAAATAACACTTGCATAACTAAAAACATATAATCATAACTAAAATCAAATAAAAATAACTACTAAATAAGAATGCATATTTGCATTGCATCATTTCCTAATAAAATACACATAAAATAAAAAAAAATTGCAAAAAAGTGAATCTAACTTAGATATAATGAACCTGTAAGGTTAGCACGACTATGCATGTAGCTTGCGAGATCTCATGAATAACGGGATAAGCAATTAACACTCAGTCACTTGAAAGAGTAGGCAAAATGTACACAATCATGTAGATTTCCAGTGTTTATTTATACTATGATGATATGTGATGATAATATAGGGAATGTATTGTGACATCATTGGACCGTGAACATGATGACTTTAGTTTAGAATATGAATTTTTCACATTATTTATATTTATGGCGTGATTTCATGTTTTGAAATTAGAGGGTGCAAAATAATGACATGAGATGAGCAAATAGAGCCTAAATTAGTCATAAAGCATGCAAATTGCCAATCTCATCACGTAAGCATAATAATATTCACAAATGTTGGCGACAATAAAATAAAATGGAGTATAATAAAATGGATGTGCTAAAATGATTATATGGTCCTCAGATTTGACTGAGCTTGTATGAGTTTTAAAGCTTTAACTTTGAGGGATTATCAAGCTTTCCTCATCGAGAGGTTCAACATGATGTGTAGAATGGTGCTAATTTGTATACCTTGGAAGCATGCTTTGATAGATATGAGGCTAGGTTTGGTGGAAGGGGGACCTAACCTAAGAAAAATGTAGTGGGGGAGCTTAAACTATTTAGAAGTAGGTTTCCAGTACCTTATAATGGATAGATTTTTTAGTGTGTGTGTTTCCTCTTGCTTCCCCCTAAAAAAAAAGGGGTGTGGGACACCTATTTATAGTGCAAAATGTGAGGAAGAGGGGGGTATAGGCATGGTCACACATGTGCCCCTAGGACATAGCACATGGCAGCATGAAGTATGCATGACTACACGCTTAGCGCATGGTCATGCGTTGGTGTGTGCACTTTTGTGTGTTATACACTCAATTTTGAGCTTTATTCGGCTATTCTAAGGTTGGTTTCTTTGGTTTTGGGCCTTCCAAATGCATTTTTGAAGTCTATTTTTTCTAATTCAGCCTCAATTTTAACATGTGACACCTAGGGGTGTATACATGCACTTCTAAGCAACTCGTGTAGTTTTGGACTATCTCGGGACAACTTCTAAAGGTTTTGGAGTCTTCTATATGTGTTCCTAAAGTTTGTTTCATGAATTCAGCTTCAATTTTAGCGCATGACACCTAGGGGTGTTCATGGCTACACATGCACTTCTAAACAGTTCATGCTAACACTCAAGTTGTTTTGGACTATTCTAGGACAACTTCTAGAGGTTTTAGAGCCTTTCATATGTGTTTTCAAAGTTTGTTTTATCAAAATTAATTTTCATTTTAATACTAGCTTTGCAAGTTGTTCATTCCAAGGGAAGATTACTCGAAATAAGCCTCTTATTATTCCAATAATTCTTATTTCATAAGACTAAAGTGCAACTTAATGACTTAGTGATCGATTTTGCACACTGATGGGATCAGTTAGGGTTTTAAGGTTGCAAACTAATTGAATATAGCTATTATTATTATTATTATTAATATAGCTATTTATTATTATTATTATTATTATTATTATTATTATTATTATTATAATATAAACAACAACAACAACAATAATAATAATAATAACAATATAAAGATAATATTAATAATAACAATAATGATAACAGCAAGGTAGTAGTAGTAATAATAATAATAATAATAATAATAATAATAATAATAATAATAATAATAATAAGAAATAGAATAGCATTATTATTGTTGTTATTATTATTATTATTATTATTATTATTATTATTATTATTATTATTATTATTATTATGTAAAAAAAAAAAAGAAGAAGAAACCATTGACTAATGGACACGTGCGGTCTATCAGTCCTTTAAAATGAAGTGACCTGCATAATTGAAGGAGAGCAGCGGGAAGAATGGGCATTTGGGTGGTAAATTTCTTTTTAATTCCAAAACTTTTTCTCTCTTCCATTGAACACCCAAATGACATCTGATTGACCTTAAATTTGAACCATACACTTGTCTCATCCTCCTCTTCCTTCTAGTATGTTCATTTTGCAAGAAATGGCTCAGATTAGTGTAGAATTATCATTGTTCAATCAGCCTTCTACCTTAATTTTGCACTATTCTGGTAGTTTTCTGGCTCATGGTCACTTCCTTTACGTTCTTTACATTACTAGAAGTCTGTATCCATCAATCTCGTGTTCGATCTCCTCCATTTTGATTTTCTATTAATTTTTAGGTAATTTCTATATAATTTTTTATCCTTGAATTCTATGCATGTTTTGGTGCATTTGAGACTAGAAATGCGTTCTACTAATTAGTAGAAACATTTTGATATATTCAGTTTTTTCGGGTGACACTTTTCAAGTAAAAAATCCATTGGGTGCCACCTGAACTCTAGCAAATGAACAATGTTTAACCAAGATAAATGTATGATACTATTTTTAATAAATAGTATAAATTGTGTTTATCAATTTTAGTAACTAGACCAGAGTCCAATTCCTCACGGATTTTGAAATAAAAATTCTGGAAGCGTTTTGGTGGAAATTTCTTAATTTCCATTTAAATTGGTTAAATTGTTAGAAATAAATTCCTTTAGCTTCATATGTCATATTTAGGATATTTCCAAGTCCACTTTATTAATTCATTCTTTTTTATAATTTTTTTTTGGAATTTTGGAGAATTTTATTTAATATGTATAAATAAGCTTTAAATAAATATCATTTATTTTAGAGGGTTCCGGAGCATGAGTCATGGCATTTGGATAGCCAAGAACACATCGACTGACATGCTCCACCTACTAATTTTAATTTTAAAAGGACTTTAATTTCCTAAAAATTTAGATAAATATTATTTGTCAAATCAAAATTTAGTAAACAAAATTTTATTTATTGTAAAAAATAAAATTAAATTAAAAAATGGACGAAACATGTTTAATTATGATCGGAATTACAAAATTCCAATCCTTTTTTAATTTTTAATTATGAAAAGACCCTTGAAAGAATTTAGAATTTTCAATTAGGTCCTAAAAAATTAAGTTCTTAAAAACTAATTAAACTCTTTTTAGAAATGCATTCAGAATTTTGAGGTTTTAAAATTCAAATGTTGAAGATCTATTTATAAAATTTTCATCATTAGAGTCCTTTGTCACATCCATACTCAACTATCCCAAAATTGGGTGCTTACACTCCCAAAAGAAGAAAAATATGGAAGAATTACCAAAAGGATACCCTGCTCGAAATCATCAAAATAACATCTGTAGCACAACAAGTAATGACATAATCATTACTATATCATTATTGCATTATCACTGCATCACCATTGCATCATCAATGTGTCATCACCTCATCATCGTTGACTAAGACTAAAAGAGAAGGATGCATTACATCAACCATAAGAATCATGACAATCTAGTTCTTGACACTAGAAGAGGTTATAATGGCATGATTCTGTTTGCCTGACACTTGAAGAGGTTATAGTGGCATGATTCTGTTCACCTGACACCTTAAGAGGCTATAGTGGCATGATTCTATTCACTTGACACCTGAAGAGGTTATAGTGGCATGATTTTGCTTACCAGACACCTGAAGAGGTTATAGTGGCATGATTTTGCTTACCAAACACCTGAAGAGGTTATAGCTATAGCATTTTTTTATTCACCTGACACCTAAAAAGGTTATAGTGGCAGTATCCTAATGATCGAATTATAATAATGCAGCACTCAGGTAAGTACCTCTCTTTAGAAAAGATTGTTTACATCTTTGCATTTGCTTCACATGTGTTGACACTAGCGCTAAGTGGTTATACAACATAAGCAAAGCAGGGGGCAACTATCATACCTCAAATTTGACTATCCCAAAAAAGGGTCCAATGATGAAATGAACCTCTGAGATTACTAGAGTTTACTCATACATAACACCTCAGAAGTGTACAACCTTAAAAACCTAACCGACCTTAATAGTGTGCAAACTCGATTATCAAGCCATTAAGTTATGCTCTAACCTTATGAAATATGGATTATCAGAATAATGAGAAGCCTATTTCAAGAATTCCTTTCTCAAAATATTCAACTTATTGGAGTGATACTCATTTTGTTAAACTAGGACCTAACTTTGTGAAAAAAAAATAGAATTTGATTTTAATAAAATAGAATTTTGAAACACATCTGGAAGGCTCCAAAACCTCCAAAAGTGGTCCCTAAATGGTCCAACATAACCCGAGGATCAGTGCGTGTTGCTTAGAAGTGTGCGTAAGGCCATAAACACCCCTATATGTCATGCGCTAAAATTGAAGCCGAACCAAATAAAATATAACTTTGGAAACACATTTAGAAGGCTCTAAAACCTCTAAGAGTGGTCCTAAAATAGTCTAAAATAACATGAGGATTAGTGTATATCGCTTAAAAGTGTGCTAAATACCTCTAGGTGTCACGCGCTGAAATTAAGGCTAAATTTGATAAAATAAACTTTGGAAATGCATCTGAAAGGCCTAAAAACCTTAGGAACCAACCTTAGAATAGCACGCATAAGCTCTAAATGAAGCGCATCAAGGGCAAAAGTGCACATAACCGCAAGTGGAAGCACACACACACTCAGGAAATTTGTTCGATCGAAGGCTTTGGAAAACCCTTTCCATATAGTTTTTACTCTCCCACTGTCTTTTTCTTGGGAGATTAGACCTCCTTTCCACTAATCCAAGCCTCATCTCTATCAAACCATGCTTCAAAGGTATACAAACTAGCATCATTCTATTGTCATTTTGAACCTCTCAATGAGGAAAGATTCATAATCCCTCGAACCTAAAGCTTCAAAACCCACACAAGCTTAGTTGAGTCTGAGGACCACATAATCATTTTAGCATGTTTATTTTATCATATTGCATTTTATTTTATTGTCACTAGCATTTGAGAATATTGTTATATTTGTGTGATGAGACTAGCAATTTTGCATGCTATATGAATAATATATGCTTTATTATGCTCATTTCATATTGTAATTCTGCATCCTCTAGTTTATATGAAAGTTCATACCTCGAAATAGAGTCATCATGTTTTTGGTCCAGTGATGACATCATGCACCCCTTATATTATCATCATAGCATAAATAATCACTATAAGCATGCATGATCATCTACATTTCACTTATTGTTTCAAATGATCAAGCAAGCTATATGAATGGTTGTATTTACCTTAGATATTCATTAGATTTACCTTTTCACAATCCTTTTTTTCCTTTTATATGCATTTTATTAGGAAAGTGATGTAATAATATCTTTAGCTTTATTATCTTCCACTATCTGGTGAATTGTGTGAATGCTATACAAACTGTCATTACCGATACTAGGGTGTTGCGATAGCTATATATCAAACATTATATAATAAGAAATAGTTAAAAAGTAGATGCAATCCCCCAAACCTGAAAATATCTACTGGGAACAACACTCACTAACTAACCTAATGTTGCCCCTTTCATTTTCTTAATTTTCTAAAAATCAGGAGGTGACTAAAAAAAATGTCTCATTCCTTCCGAGACCATTCATCTGTCCCTATTCAGTAAAGTTGCCATGTCCCTCAAAAATAAAAGATCCATATAGAACTAATTCATCTCAAAACCAAGAGACATAAAATGCAATAAAAATTCAAAATCTAGGTCGCTCACAGGACCACTTTTGGACTGAGGCACCTTTTGGTTATTCAAACCAAACTTTGAATATCACAGTGTGAGCCACCATGGTTTCTGAGAGACATGGAAAATTTACCAAATAGGGACAAATGATTGGTCTTAGGAGGGATGAGAAGCCTTTTTTTATTTTATGAAGTCCCTACCCAATTTTTAGAAAATTGAGAAAAAAAAGGAACACCATCAGGTCACTCAATGAGTATTACCCCCAGTAAATTTTTTCAAGTCCGGGGGATCACATCTACTTTTTAACTATTTCTCATTATATGATATTTAATGTATAGCTACCGTAACACCCTAATCTCGAGAATGATAGTTTATATAGCATTCATATAGTACATCATATAATGGAAGACAATAAAGCTAAAGATACCATTATTACATCACTTTCTTAATAAAATAAATGTAAAAGAAAAAAAGATTGCAAAAAATTTGATATAAGTTAAATATAATGAACCTGTAAAGTTAGCACCACTATGCATGTAGCTTGCCCAATCTCATGAATAATGGGATAAGCAATGGACACTCAATCACTTCAAAGAGTAAGCAAAATGTACACAATCATGCATGTTTTCAATGATTATTTATGTTGTGATGATATATGATGACAATATAGGAAATGCATGGTGACATCACTAAACCATGAACATGATGACTCTAGTTCGAAATATGAAATTTTTATGTTCTTGATATTTACGATGTGATTTCACATTTTAAAACTAGAGGATGCAAAATGATGACATGAGACAAGCAAAACAAAGCCTAAATTATTCATATAGTATGCAAATTTCTAGTCTCATCATGCAAGCACAATAATATTCATAAATGATGGCGACAATAAAATAAAATGCAGTGTGATAAAATAGACATGCTAAAATGAATATATGGTCCTCATATTCAATTGAGCTTGTATGATTTTAAAGCTTTAGCTTTGAGGGATTATCAAGCTTTCCTCGTCGAAAGGTTTAGAATGATGTGTAGAATGATTCTAGTTTATATGCCTTTAAAGTGTGCTTTGATAAAGCTAAGGCTAGGTTTGGTGCAAGGGGGACCTAATAACCTAAGAAAAATGTAGTGGGGGAGCTAACACTATCTGGAATCGGGTTTCTAGTACCTTCGAGCGGATAGATGTTTGAGTGTGTGCATGTTTGCTCTTACTTCCCCCCAAAAATGGAGTGTGGAGACACCTATTTATAGTACAAAACATGAGGATGGGGGGATATAGGCATGTTTATGTGGACATTCCTAGGATGGAGAGCATAGCTATGTAAAGTGCATATGACTACACGCTTGGCACGTGGTCACAGGTGCTTATGCATGGTTATGCACACTTTCATGCATTATGCACTCAATTCGGGGCTTTACCGGGCTATTTTAGGGTTGGTTCCTAGGGTTTTTAGGCCTTCTAGATGCATTTTTAAAGTTCATTTTGTCTAATTCAGCCTCAATTTTAGCACATGACAGATAGGGGTGTATGTGCACACTTTTAAGCGATGCGTGCTAATCCTTGGGTTATTTTGGACTATCCTGGGACCACTTCAAAAGGTTTTAGCATCTTTTAGATGTGTTCCTGAAGTTTGTTTAACCTAGTTTGGCTTTAATTTTGTACGTGACACCTAGGGGTGTTCGTGGCTATATGTGCACTTATAGGCAAGGCACACTAACCCTTGAGTTATCATAGACTATTATAGGATAGCTTTTGGAGGTTTTAGAATCTTTTAGATGTGTTTTTCAAGTCTGTTTTATTAAAATCAATTTTTATTTTTTACGAAGTTAAGTCCCTGTATGATGAAATGAACACCGACTTAACAAGTTGTGCGTTTTGAGGGAAGATTGGTGGAAATAAGCCTTTTATTGTTCTGATAATTTGTATTTCATAAGATTAGAGCACAACTTAATGACTTAATGATCAATTTTACACACTGATGGGATCGGTTAGGGTTTTAAGGTTGCACACTTTAGAGGTGTTACAAATGAGCAGACTCTAGTCTTTTCGAAGATTCATTTCATCATTGGATGTTTTCTGGGGATAGTCAAATTTGAGGTATAATAGTTGCCCTTATTTCATGTGTATTGCTAAGCCACCTGGCTCTAGTGTCAATACACATGAAGCAAATGCAGAGATGCAAAAACTCATTTATTGAGGAGAGAGGTACTTACTTGAGTGTTATGTTGTTGTGATTCGATTGTTGGGATACTACCACTATAACCTCTTTGAGTGCCAAGCAAATAGATACTACCATTGTAGGCGAATAGATACTGCCACTACAAGCAAATAGATACTGTCACTATAGGTCAATGGATACTGCCACTATAGGCAAATAGATACTGCCACTATAGGCAAATAGATATTGCCACTATACATGAATAGATATTGCCATTATAGGTGAATAGATACTGCCACCATAGGCAAATAGACACTACCATTATAAGCAAAAAAATAGTACCACTATAGGCAAATAGATACTACTACTATAGGGAAATAGATACTGCCACCATAGGTAAATAAATAATGTAATTCTAGGTAAATAGATATTACCACTATAGATGAAAAAATACTGCCACTATAGGCAAATAGATACTGCCACTCTAGGCAAAAAGATATTGCCACTATAGGCAAATGGATATGATACTTCCACTATAGGTGAAAAGATACTGCCACTATAGGCAAATGGATACTACCACTATAGGCGAATGGATACTACCACTATATGCGAATAAATACTACCACTATAGGTGAATAGACATTGCCACCATAGCGAATAGATACTAACACTATAGGTGAATAGATATTGCCATTACAGGCAAATAGGTACTACCAATATAACCTCTTTGGGTGTTAGGCGAATAGACAAATACTGCCACTATAACCTCTTTGGGTGTCAAGCGAATAGATAGATACTACCACTATAACCTCTTCGAGTATCAGTGAACAAATAGATATTGCCATTATAACCTCTTCTAGTGTTAGGAGAATAGATATTACCACTATAACCTCTTCGGGTGTTAGCGAATAGATAGATTGTGATCATTGTGATTGATGTAATATATCCTCTTTTAATCTTAGTTAGTGATGATGCAAAGATGATGTACCAATGATGATATCATCACTTTTCTTATTACAAATGTTATTTTGATAATTTTGAGTAGGATATCCTTTTGGTGATTCTTCCCTATTTTTCTTCTTTCGGGAGGTGTTAAGTTTTTTTAAAATGGTGAAGCTACATGCGGTGTCTTTAGATAGATGTGGTCCATATCAGTGTACTTTTATATAAGTTTAGTGCATGTTTTATGCTTAAATGGAGGTTTAGGACTAGTAAAATGAGTGTGTAAAGTCTCAGGGTGCATGTATAATTGTACAGGAGCGCGTGGAAGGGGGAAGTCCATATGGAGTGCATAGTCATTCGTTGAGTATGTGATAATGCACTTAGTGCTTGGCCACATGCCTTCCCTTCTCTTGGTCTCTTTAAGACACAATTTTTGAGTTCTAGGAGGCTTCTTCCACTCTTCTCTGAGTGTTTTTTATCTTTTTTTACCTCTTTTGAGTTTCGGGTGTTTTTTGATTTTGAATTTTTTTCTCTACATAAGAGGGAGTTTTTTTAACATTCCAAGGGTATGAAGGATATCCTTTTAGATGTCAAGAGTGATTTCATAGAGGCCACTAGAGTTGGGACTTCTGCTATAGGGACTAGTATTGATAGTCTATCCAATACTTAGGGTCCTCAGCCATCTAGGCTTTTTTAAGGAGATTTGATCCTTGTGGTTCTTAGTCTGGAGACTTATGCTTGGGTTTGTCATCATCACCATGTAGGTCCTCCTTTATCTCCTATCTTTCTTGAAGTTACTTAGTTGTGTGTGCTACTTTACTATTTGTTAGCTTTTGTTATATTTGTTATGTTTTTCAATTGAGGTTGTCATAGTTGTAGGTTTATAGTTCTTGCTGTGACTATTAATCTATAGTTTTATTATAAGTGTTCGTAACCTGATAGCTCTTACTTTATTTTTGGTTTTAATTGTCTACTAGTGCTTATCATGATGCTTCTTTTTAGCTCTTGTTATTATCTTGATCTTATTAAATAGAAGAGAAAAAAGATGTGTCAGCATTTATTAACTGTGTAGATTCTTAATAGCATACATGTTGTTTGTAGCCTTATAGGTTTGTTACTATGTTGCTTAGTAGTTTTAATAGGTTAGCACATACTATAAGGGTCTTCCGCCATATGTGAAGTAGATGGTTGCAAGAAAGGGTTTTAATGGGATTATCACTGCATTTTCTTATGACTCATATACATTGAGTCATATTGCTATGTATGCATTGATAGAGCGATGGATGGACACAATGCATATTTTTCACTTGCCCATTATGGAGATAACCATCACTCCTCTAAACTTTGCTAGTATCATGGGCTTGAGCTTTTCTAGGGAGCCTATTCCCTTCAATGAGGAGGAGTGTTTTCCTATGGTGGTAAGAAGGCACTTTACCATAGAGTTGCTTGGGGTGCCTACCCCTATGAAGTCTAGTTATCTATACCTCACTCATTACACTAAGTTTATTTTTACTGTGCAGATGGTGTATGATGTTGATCTTATTTCAGCAAAGCAACTGGCTCATTGCTTCTTGTTTTACTTGTTGAGTGCTATCATCTTCCCAAATCCTTTAAGTATAAGTAGTTTGTAGTTGTTGCTTGTCATCAGAGACTTAGACAACTTATCAAGGTACTATTGGGGTACAACCACTTTTACTTACATGTACTCGAGTCTAGATGCAACATGATAAGGTGGCTCGAGGATTTATGGATGCCTATTTGTGCTAGATATGAGTGAGAGTTCTTGTGTATATTTTTTTCTAATTTTTTGAGTTTTGATTTTAATATATTTGTGCTTATAAGTTTAGGATTCTTCCTCATCTGACCATTAAGTAATTATTGAAGGATGGTTTTCCTTATTATTCTTATTGAATTAAAAAGGCCACTGACTTGATTAAGGATTCTGCAGAGGCCTGAGAGTACATGGGTCGGCTGTCGCCTGGACAGGTATGCTTGACTCCTATTGTGTTAGTTGTTTAATTTTCTAGAGATTATCTATTCACGTTTTCCTTTTAAGCAGATTCTCCTTCGCTAGTGGGCGGTGAGGTCAAATTGGTCGGTAAAGATGGTGATAGCATGGCAAATGACAGAGAGAGGAATGTTGCTCCTTAGCCTTACTGGCAAAGTATTTTATCTAAGTAAGCGAGTCCATTATTGGTGGGATGTTCCATTTGCGAGGAGAGTCCATGTTCCTCCTCTTGGTGACATGTTATAGAGTCATGAGCTTAATGCATATGAGCTTGCTATTGCCATGATAGGACATCCTTCCGAGAGTCTCCTCGAGGGTGTAGGATTTGTTTAGGCCAATGTCTTGAGCCCATAGTTTATTAATGTTATGGCTAGTGGCACCTTTCCTTTGCTTCCAGCTCCTTAGGTGGATGGGGCTCATCCTTCATATTCGAGGACTAGGCCATCATGTGGATCATCGAGAGTTGCTTCTTCTGATCTAGTAAGCTTTTATTCCTATTTTGTATAAGCATGTAACAAACTTTGTTAGTAATAATTTATAATTGACATCATTATGAGGACTTACCTATAGTGATGGGGATCCACTGAAAGAGATCAGGATCCATTGTTCTTGGGGACTTGGCAGTTAGGTCATCCTTTTTATCTAGGATGGACATCTTTGGTAGAGGAGTGTATCTTGATTTACCTCATCCTGGCTTTCCTCAGTCGAATGTCATTCCTCTTGATGCTTCCCTTATTCATGCTTTTTTCTCTTATTTTGCCTTTATTTTACCTATCTGATGACTAGTGCTTGACTTTTTTGCTTGTTTTTTGTAGATCCCCATCAATTCTAGCTAGTACTAGTATAATATTATAAGGAGTGCATAGTAGCACTTTATAGAGTTTATGAGCAACCAAAGGGTATGCCTTCTTTATTATACCTATTTCTTTATGCATATGTTTTATATATGTGTGTATGAAATGCACTTTTCATGCAATGTAGGCTAAACACCTCCATGCTAGCCGTGAGTGGAAGTGGGAGTATACAACTTATCGTGATTATATCAATGAGCTAGAGTCATGACTATCATCCTTCGCAATGAATGATGAGCAGCCTAGATCAGATTATGGGGATGCTTAAGCATGATTAGTGCTTGCTTTTGATAGTGTCCACAGCTGATGTAGTTGTTTTTATGAGCTAGGTGTAGGGCCTTTGGCTTGTGGTTACTTTGTTGTATCATTTTCCTAAGGTCATGGACTTTGGGTGTTGTATCTAGGCATTTGGCCCGCTTATGTTATACGATATATGTATGATGATTATAGTATATATGCTTCTTGCCATTACTATGCCTAGTGATGTTTGCCATTGCTATTGTCTGCCTCTTTTATTTTTCCTTCTTTTGCCTAAGGTGTTTCCTTTTGGAGCTTTTCACACTTAGCTGGATTTTTTTTTCCTCTTTTGCCTAGGGTGCCTCCTTTTAGAGCTCTTTACACCTAGCTAAGCTTTTTTTTTGTAAGGCTTCAATAATAGTGGCTAATCTCAAGGATAGAGTTCAAAAAAGATAACAAGAACTGTGGTCATGTAATGAAAGAAAATGCAAGGCATGTTTGATGCAATTCATTATGATAAAACATGTTCTAATTTTTCAAAGGTATTTTGAATAAATTGGTAATCATTCTTATTTCATTGAAATCATTTAAGAAAAGCACAGGTGCATTCATACAAATTTCAAACTTGAGGTTACCCTTGTTCTTAACTAGCCTTCTCAGGTTTTCTAGTTAAGTGTTTTCTCTTTTTCCTTAATTTTTGCCTAGGTTGCCCATGCAAGGCTTTTAACCAAGCAAGAAGTCCCTAATTTTTTCCTGAGCTACCATTTTTAGGTTTTTAACTCAGTAAGTTTTTTCCTATATGTAGTACTTCTTCAAGCGGTCTATATTGATAGGTTCAGAGAATTCATTACCTTTAGAATCCATCAGGTTGACTGCTCCTTTTGATAAGACATGTTTGACCAAGTACGGGCCTTACCAGTTTGGTTTGAACTTCCCTCTAGGGTTTGGAATGCTCTGCCTTGCTTGCTTTAATACCCAATCTTCTGCTTTCACAATTTTGTGTTTCACCTTTCTGCTAAAGGTTTTAGCTAGCCAAGCCTGATACAACTTGTATTGTATAGAGCCTTGAGTCATCAACTATTTAGGAGAGTGAGATTATCGTGCCTCTGCTGGGCCTATTGTACTTTTAACAATTCCAATTTGAATACTACCCAAAGAGACTTAATTTCAATTTCGATTGGAAGTGTTGGTTCTGACCTGTATATTAGTGAGAAAGGAGTTGCTTTGGTTGAAGTTCTAATTTTTGTTCAATACCCCCATAAGGCATAAGACAATTTGTCTGCCTAGTCTTGATAAGTCTAATCATCTTTAACAAAATCTTCTTAATGTTCTTATTTGCAGCTTCGATGGCCCCATTTGTTGTGGTCAGTAAGGAGAAGATTTGTGATGTTCCATCTTATAACTTCTTAGTAATCCTCCAACTTCCCTTTAGAATTGAACACCGTTGTCAAAGATGATCTGATAGGGGATCCCATATTGATAGAATAGATTTCTTTTGATGAACTTAGCCACTTGCTTAACTCCTATCGTTATGAATAATTCTGCTTTGACCCACTTTATGAAGCAATCCACTACTACTAAGATGAACATGTGTCTGTTTGAGGCTGTTGGGTGGATTTCCCTATTTATGTCTGGTCCCCATGCTAAGAAGGGCCATGGATAGGCGATGTAGTGTAATTCTATTAGGAGAAGGTGGCTGACATTCCTATGGATTGACACTTGTGGCATTCCCTTACAAATTTGATACAATCTTTCATCATCATTATCTAGAAGAACCGTTGTAGAATTAGCTTCTTAGCTAGGGTTGCTCCATTCATGTATGGACCACAAATACCTTCATGTACCTCTTTTGTTGCTCATGCTACCTCAATTTCATCTAGACATCAAAGTTGTAAACCATCTAAAGTTCTTTTGTATAACACACACTAGTGCGAAGTGAATTTTGATGCTAATTTCCAAATGACTGCCTTATCTTTTTCAGTTACTTGATTGGGATAGGCTTGTTCCTTCAGATATCTCTAGATGTCATAGAACTAGGGTTTTTTAACTATTTTTTCTTTATTGTTCTGTAGTTATTATAACAGGGTTGTTCTACTCTGAGTAGGATTGAATGCTTCATAGGCATTTTGGATGGTCCTTCCCACATTAACGCTAGGGAAGCAAGTGCATCTGCCATCTGATTGTGGTTCGTAGGGAGATAAATGAATTTGCATTTTGGAAGGACATGGTGAGCAATTTCAAATGATCCAAGTAAGGCCTTAGGTGTTGGTTTTTCAATTCCCACTCTTCTATGGCATGGTTGATTATTAGCATTGAATCTCTGAAGATTTTGACTTCTGTAACATCTAGGGCTATCAGTGCTTCTATTTTGATTATGCATGCCTCATATTTTGCTTCATTATTTGTGACTCTGAACTTGAGTTTTTTGGTAATTGGTACTACTTCGCCTTCTGGAGATTGTAATATGACATCGACTCCTAAGCCGAATTGATTAATTGCTCTGTCAAAATACATCTGCCATCCTTAAATCTAGATGGCTAAACTAAAGTTGTCTAAGAAGTTTAGTTGGATTTCTTCTGAGTCTGGAATGGGGTTAAGAGCTAGAAATTCAGCCACTACTCTTCCCTTTACTGCCTTCTTAGTTAGGCATTACACATTGAATTATGTCAATACCATGAGCCACTTGGCAAGTTTTCCCACCAGGGGGGAGCTTCATAAAGGCACTTTATTGGATCCATTTTAGACATGGACTAAATTTTGTAAGACTAAATGTAATGTTTGAGTTTCTTTATTGGCCATACCATTTCTAGGCATATCTGCTCGACTTGGTTGTACTTTTCCTCATACAACAACATCTTCTTACTTAAGTACTAAACTGCATGTTCTATTTTTTTTCTCCATTTTAGGCTAACATTGCATTTCCTTCAATGGCTAGGTACATAGTTAAAGGTATCCTTGTCTTAGGTGGTTTCAAAACTAATGGGTTAGCTAGGTAGCTTCTAATTTTATTAAATGCTAACTGACACTGCTCATTCCATACAATTGGCTAATCTTTTTTGAGTAACTTGAAGATTTGTTCACACATTGTTGTCAACTTGACAATGAATTTGCTAATGAATTATAGTTTCCCTAGAAACCCTTTGATTTTTTTCTATTTTTGGCATTGACATCTCTTTGACTACTTTTGCTTTGTCTGGATCTATTTCAATCCCATTCTGATTGACAATCTACCCCAACATCATTCTTAAAGTGACCCCGAATATGCATTTCTTTAGATAAAGTCTGAGGCTATACTTTTTAACTCTTTTAAGGAATTTTTTGAGATCATACAGGTGTTCTCCCCTAGTTTTTGATTTGACCATCATATCATTAATGTACACTTCCACTTCTTTATGTATCATGTCATGGAACATTGTAGTTGCCATTCTCTGGTAAGTTGCTCTTGCATTCTTCAAAACTGAAGGGCATTACTCTATAGCAATAAGTGCCTCATTCTGTTATGAAAGCTATCTTTGCTTTAACAATGATGGCCATTAGGATCTGATGTACTTAAAGAATCCATCATGAAGGAGTACATTGCAAATATAGTGGCGTTGTCAAATAGTATGTCTATATAAGGTAATGGGAAATCATCTTTTAGGCAGACCTTGTTTAGATCTTTGTAATCGATGTAGATTCTAACCTTTCTGTCTTTCTTCGATACTAGCACTACATTTGCTAACCATTTTGGATAGTCTGCTACCTCTAGAAATTTTTCCTTTATCTACTTTTTGATGTCTTCTTTCACTACTTAGGCCCACTCTGGTCTGAGTCTTTTTAATTTTTGCTTTACTGGCTTGCACCCATCTTTAGTTGAGATGAGGTGTTGAGCAATGTCTTTATCAATACCAAGCATATCATCGTATGTCTAGATAAATACTTTTGAATATTTTATTAATATATTTTCAATTTCTCTCCTCTCTTCAAGAGTAACATCTTTGAAATATGTAGAATATGTGGTTCAGATTCCATGCCAATGTTAAATGATTCAGTGCATATGGAATGAATGTCAAATATGCTAATGTTTTGATTAATGTAATGCACACTACCATAAGGAAAGACATCAAACAAGTAAGAAAATTTTGATTTCATTGCATTAACGTTAGAGTTCATTACATACTAGTTTCAAATAAAGAAAAAGTGCATAAATTAAGGAAGCAAACTTTCTTTGGATCAATTGCTTAATAGATGGTTCTGTCTTTCGACCACCTACTATTTATATGTCTCATTAGTAACATTCTCCCCACTACTAGTAGTAAAATGGCAGATGATTCTCTTCCTCCATGTCATTTTGAAGTGATCCATAAACCTTTGTTGTGTCCTATCGCCAGAGAAATCTACAAGCTTAGAAGGTACGTTGTTGACCATTTGCATGATCAAACTCTAAATTTTGGACTTTGATAAAGAATTTTTATACTAATAATTTCAATTAAGTGTGTAGGGAATTTTATACCATGCATATACCAAACATATACACTTTTGGATAAATAGTGACTTTTTAGGCAAATTGAACCTCTAAGATTCAAAAAGGCTTTTGACATCTTTGGAGCTCTTAAATGAAAAAATGAGCTTCTTAACATTTGAATTAGACATCTTGAGCTTTCTAAATTAGGCTTATTTTTCAAAATCCAAGTTCATTTGCTAATGCAAATTTTGAGTTGAAATCCACATATATGTCAGCAATCTTAGACTGCACATCTCTTAGTATTTTGGACATATCTTGAGTTACAGAAGTCCAATTAAGGTGATTCAAAATGATATGAAATATATGTCAAATATATACAACTTTAATGAAGAAAATATTGGCAAATTAAAATTTCTTCAGGAGCAGATCACGGCTTCAACTTGTGTATAGCTGTCTGACAGTATTCTGCATTTTAGATTGCACAACCCTTAGCAATTTGGACATATCCTGAGCTACATAAGCCAATTTTAGGTGATTCAAAATGATATATAAAGATAATTCAAATATCTACAGCCTTAATGAAGAATTATGGGCAAATTAAAATTTATTTAGGAGAAAATTATGGCTTCAATTTGGGTATAGCCATCTGACTATAGTCTGTATTATAGATTGCACAACCCTTAGTATTTTGGACATATCATTTGCACCTCCAACAGCTATATTTTTTAGTATAAATACCTCTACAGCTGAATGAAAATTAAAAAACTTGTTTATCATTCATTATTTCTTAAGCATTCATTGAGCTCTCAAATTCTCTTAAATAATTCTTTATTTATATAACTCTTATGAGAGTTGGGTGTGTGTTAGAAATAGAATTTATCTTCATCTTAAATCTTGGGTTAGATTAGAAGGGAAGTGAGATTTATTTTTAAAGGAATTGGTTTAAGTGTTATCCATTGAAATACTTGGGTTTTAGTTTTTTGAGTCAGCCTTGAAAACTCATATTGTAAGGTTATAAGAGTGAGCCATAAAACTCTTGTATAGTCTCAATCTTGTGAATAAGATTGTGGGTGATTGAAAATCCTAAATTGGGGATAAGTTACGTGGAGACGTAGGATTGTTGTTGAATCTGAACTCCTTAAATTTTTGTGTTCTTCATTCTTCCTTCTCAACTTCTATTTAATTCTTGTAAAAAATTCTTTTAATTTCTTATTTTTATTTGATAGTCCTATTCACCCCCCCTCTAGGACTCTTTTTAATTAGTATCAAAGCTAGAATTCTAAGTACTTCATTATTAGAATACAAGATCATAGGGAGTGAATCATAAAACATCTCTTCTCTTAAACCATTTTTTGATGATTGTGACTATCAACATTGGAAATTCAAAATGGAATTATATCTTAATTGTGATTCCATTAAACTTTGGGACATTGTCCTAAGAGGTTGGGAACTACCTACAACTATTATTGATGGTATGATAACTACTCTTGGAATAAGCCAATGGAGTATTGATCAAAAGGAAGAAAATCATAAAAAATAAAAAGGCTATGATTACTTTAGTCTCTTCAATGACAAGAGAAGAAGGAGGCAAGCTTCAACATTGTATGTTAGCCAAAGAAATGTGGGAGACCTTAGAAAACCACTACGAAGGCAACATTCAAGTAAGAAGTAAGAAGGTTCAACTTCATATGTATGAATATGAACTCTTCAAAATGAAGCCTTATGAATCAATCACGAAAATGACAAATTGTCTCAGTGCTCTCCTCATAACCCTCAAGAAACTTAGAAAACATTTCTCTAAGGAAGAAGTAAATAATAAGATTCTAAGAATCCTACCTAAAAAGGATTGGGAATCTCATGTTATTTCAATTGAGGAAGCTCAAGACATCTCCACCCTATCAACCAATGTGCTCATTGGTAAGCTCTTAACACATGAGCTCACTATCAAGCAAAGAGGTGAAGAACAAAAAGAGAAAGAAGAAAAGAAAAAGAGCATTGCTCTAAAAGCTCTTCAAGAAGATAGTGAAAAGGAAAGAATCAAAGATTTTAGTGATAAAGATGGTGACATTGCCATCACTAGGAACTTCAAGAAGTTTTTGAGAAAGAAAAACTTCTCAAGAATAAGGGACTTTAATAAGAAGCTCAAAGGAGATGGGAAGAAGAAAATAAAAGAGGTTACTTACTATGAATGTAAGAAACCGAGACATATTAGAAGTGAATGTCCCAAACTCAAATTTAAAAGAAAGGGAGCAAAAGATAAGAAGAAGGCATTCAAAGCTACTTACAATGATTCCTCCGAATCTAAAGAGGAAAAGGAACAACAAGAAGTTGCTAATCTTTGCTTCATGGCGATTGAAAACAAAAATGAGATGTGCTTGAAATCCATAAGAACAAAAAGCAAGTGGTATCTCGATAGTGGATGTTCAAGGCACATGACAGGAGATAAAGAGCAATTCAACAAACTTGATGCTAAGGATGGAGGACACGTTACTTTCGGAGATAATGCAAAAGGAAAAATCATTGGCATTGGAGAAATAGGTAATCTTCAATCCTTATCTATACATTATGTGTTGTTTATTGATGATCTTAAACACAATCTGCTTAGTATAAGTCAATTATATGACATGGGAAATAAAGTAACTTTTTATCCTAAAAATTGCTTTGTTAGTAGTCTTGATGAAAATAAAATAATTTTTAGTGGTGAAAGAGTAGACAATGTTTATGTCATTGATTTGAATAAAATTGATAACAAAGATATAAAATGCTTAGTGTCTATCTCCCATGACACATGGACATGGCATAGAAGATTAAGACATGCAAATTTTGAGCTTTTAAATAATCTTTGTAAACATGAACTTATAATTAGTTTACCTAAGCTTGAATTCACTAAAGATAAACCTTGTGATGCTTGTCAAAAGGGAAAACAATCCAAGTCCTCATTTAAGCTAAAAAATGTAATGTCCACCTCTAGGCCACTTGAACTTAAACATATGGATTTATTTAAACCAACTAGAGTTGCTAGTCTTGGTGGAATGCACTATTCTTATGTAATGGTTTATGATTACTCTAGATACACTCGGGTCTGTTTTCTTGCTCATAAGAATGATGCATTTAAAGCTTTTAAATTTTTTTTTAAAAAGAGTTCAAAAAGAAAAAGGATTTTGTATTTCATCTATTAAAAGTGATCATGGAACCAAATTTGAAAATGAATTTATCAAAAACTATTGTAATGAAAATGGTATCTCTCATACATCTTCATCTCCTAAAACCCCTCAACAAAATAGGGTAGTTGAAAGGAAAAATAGAACTCTTGTGGAAATGGCTAGAAAAATGCTTCAGGAGTATAATTTATCTTTATACTTTTAGGCGGAAGTTGTTAACACATCCTGTTATATTTCAAACCGAGTTTTCAAAAGACCAATTTTAAATAAAACATCTTATAAGCTATAGAACAATAGAAAACCCAAAATCTCATATCTAAGAGTATTTGGATGTAAGTGCTTTATATTGAACACCAAGGATAATCTTGGAAAATTTGATTCCAAAGCCGATGAAGGAATTTTCCTAGGCTATTCCATCTCTAGCAAAGCATATAGGGTTTTTAATAAGAGAACTCTAGTAGTTGAAGAGTCAATGCATGTGGTATTTGATAAATCAAACTCACTTGATCCTATAAAGGATGTTTGTAGTGTTGATGATCTTATAGGTGACAATGAGATTATGAAAACACAGGAAGAAAATGCTAGTAAGCTTTGGAACTTGAAGATCTAGCTAAGAAGGAAAATAGGGAGACATCTCAACCTACCTTGAAGGATGAACTTCCAAAGGATTAGCAATTCAAGAAAGCTCACCCTCAAGACCTCAACACTATAAAAGGGGTAACTGCTAGATCTCAATTAAAGTCTACTATTAATTTAGCCTTCATTTCTTAAATTGAACCCAAAAATATTGATGATGCTTTGTGTGATGAATTTTAGGTCCTTGCTATGCAAGAAGAGTTAAATCAATTTGAGAGAAACAAGGTTTGGAACTTGGTTCCTAGACCTAAACTTCATCCTATTATAGGCACCAAATGGGTGTTTAAAAATAAGATGAATGAACAAGGTGTCATAACTAGGAACAAAGCTAGACTAGTAGCTAAAGGATATCATCAAGAGGAAGGCATTGATTATGATGAAACTTTTGCCCCCGTTGCAAAGTTAGAAGCTATTAGGATGGTACTTGCATTTGCATCATACATGGATTTTAAAATTTATCAAATGGATATTAAAAGTGCATTTTTAAATGGTTTTATTGAAGAGGAGGTATATGTTGAACAACCTCTGGATTTTGAAAATTTTAACTCTCCAAATCATGTTTTTAAATTGTCAAAAGCATTGTATGGATTGAAACAAGCTCTAAGATCTTAGAATGAAAGATTGAGTAACTTTTTACTAGAGAAAGGTTTCTCTAAAGGAAAGGTTGACACAACTCTTTTTATAAAGAAATCCAAGCATGATTTATTAATTGTTCAAATTTATGTTGATGATATTATTTTTAATACTACTAACCATTGCTTATGTGAGGAATTTTCTAAGCTAATGCAAGGAGAATTTGAGATGAGTATGATGGGAGAACTCAATTTCTTTCTTGGACTTCAAATCAAGCAATGTAAAAATGGGATTTTCATTAATCAAACCAAATATGCAAGGGACATTCTTAAGAAGTTTGGCATGGATGGAGCTAAATCAAGCAAAATTCCAATGAGCACCATAACCAAACTTAACAAGGATGAGAATGGCAAACCGATTGATGAAAGCGATTTAGAGGTATGATCAGATACCTTCTTTATTTAACCGCCAGTAGACTTGATATTATGTTTGCTACTTGCTTGTGTGCTAGATTTCAATTGAGTCCTAGAGAGTCTCATTTGAATGCTATTAAAAGAATTTTCAAATATCTTTGTGGTACAATGCATTTAGGACTTTGGTATCCAAGAAGTTCTTCCTTTGACTTGATTAGTTATTATAATGCTGACTTTGCCGGTAGCTTACTAGATAGAAAAAGCACTTCCGGAACTTGTCAAATTTTAGAAAATTGCTTAGTTTCTTGGTTTAGTAAGAAACAAGTTTTGGTTGCCTTGTCCACTACTGAAGCAGAATATGTGGCTGCTAGTTGTTTTTGCACCCAAGTTATATGGCAAAAACAACAGCTTTTGGACTATGGCATTGATATTAATCACATTCCAATTAAATGTGATAATACAAGTGCTATAAACCTTAGTAAAAATCCTATTCAACATTCTAGAACTATGCATATTGACATTAAACATCATTTCTTACATGATCATGTGAAAAATGGTGATATTTTTTTTTATTTTGTTGATACTAATCATCAATTAGCAGACATCTTTACCAAGCCTCTTTGTGAGAAAATATTGAATTTTATTAAGTATGAACTTGGTATGATTGATGGCTCAAGCTTGTCTTGATCACTTGTTAAATTGATGAATTGATGTTTAGATTCTTATGTGATCATGTGCTTTAAAAAAATAAAAAATAAAAAAATTATTTCCAGTGTCATATATATATATTTTGTTTTAAAAGTATTTTCTTTAGCAAATTTACTTCATATACATGATATATTGTATTTCCCATTTGCATGATCTTTGTATTAATTTTATTTGATTTAAATTTATTTCATAAAAATTTGTTATGCATGCACAATAATAATGTAAGTGTGGCTAGTTTTGTTCTTGTGATAAAAAGTCTTGCTTTGCTTACTTTGTTTATATATAACATGAATTTTTTTATTTATGCATGACTATAGGAAAATTCATATTCATGTATAAATTCTTCTTGGGAATGGTTTTTATCTTTAAAAATGAAATGACTTTCATAAAGATTTTGAGTATCTTTGCTTTCATTTTTTTGATTATTGATCTTTTATTCCCTCTGGTATTATTGGCTCCCTTAGGTCTATTTCCCTTTATTTCTCTCTCTTTTCTTTTTGTCTTTGATAAAGGGGGAGAAGAAGCTATATGTGCTTAGGGGATAAATAATTGTGTTTGTATTTAAGATATGCTAAGTACCATATGATTATGTATAATTGATTGACTAACAAAACTTTCTATAATCATGTGATGTTTCAATATAGCATATGTACTATTTTTTGATGCATTATAGTAGGACTATATGCATATATGTTTGAAATTATTTCCTTCATGTTGTCTAACATTTTTTAATGATCATGTTATCATCATTTGTTATGTTAGGCCATGTTCTTGTCCCTCCTACTATATTTTATGTTGTTTATATTTTTAAGAAGGATAATAAAATTTATTTATATTTCTTATCATGTCTAAAAAGGATAAGAAATAAAGAAATATATTTTGTTAGAGGAATAGATTTGTTAAACCCTTATACATGCTATGATAATTCATTTATATACTCTAATACATGATAAATATTGAAATTATGCATATGTTAAGGGGGAGAAAAATACTTTCTCATTTTGCATCTATTTAATTTGAATGGGGGAGGTATTTTAATTAGATTGCTTATACATGTTATTTATTTTTGGCACACTCATACATATTATTTATTATCTTTTAAAATTGGTTGTCAAAGCCAAAAAGGGAGAGATTATTGACCATTTGCATAATCAAACTCCAAATTTTGGATTTTGACAAACAATTTTTATACTAATAATTTCAATTAAGTGTGTAGGGAATTATATACCATATATATACCAAGCATATACAATTTTGGATAAATAGTGACTTTTTGGGCAAATTGAACCTCTAAGATTCAAGAAGGCTTTTAATATCTTTAGAGCTCTTAAATGAGAAAATGAGCTTCTTAAAATTTAAAGTAGACATCTTGAGCTTTCTGAATTGGGCATATTTGTCAAAATCCAAGTTCATTTAGTTATGCAAATTTTGAGTTGAAATCTACATATACGTCTGCTATCTCAGACTACACATCTCTTAGTATTTTAGACATATCTTGAGTTACAGAAGTCCAATTAAGGTGATTCAAAATGATATGAAAATATATATCAAATATCTAAAACTTTTATGAAGAAAATATGAGCAAATTGAAATTTCTTCAGCAGCAGATCACGGCTTCAACTTGTATATAGTTGTTTGACAATATTCTACATTTCAGATTGCACAATCCTTAGTAATTTGGACATATCATGAGATATAGAAGTCAAAATTAGGTGATTAAAAATGATATGGAAAGATAGTTTAAATATATACAGATTTTATGAAGAAAGTATGGGTAAATTAAAATTTATTCAGGAGAAAATCATGGCTTCAATTTGGGTATAGCTATTTGACCGTAGTCTGCATTATATGTTGCATAACCCTTAGTATTTTGGGCATATCTTGAGTTAAAGAAGTTCAATTTAGATTATTCAAATTGATATGAAAAGGTAATTCAAATATCTATAGTTTTTATAAAGAAAGTGTGGGCAAATTTAAACTTCTTAAGGAGCTAATTATAATTTCAATCCATGAATAGTTATCTGACAGCATCAGTCTTAATAATTCAAAATATAGACATTAGACACATCGTTTGCACCTCCAACAGCTATATTTTTTAGTATAAATATGTTTAGAGCTAAATGGAAGTTAAAAAACTTATTTATCATTCATTATTTCTTAAGCATTCATTGAGCTCTCAAATTCTCTTCAATAATTCTTTATTTGTATAACTCTTATGAGAGTTGGGTGTGTGTTAGAAATAGAATTTCTCTTCATCTTAAATCTTGGGTTAGATTAGAAGGGAAGTGAGATTTATTTTTAAAGGAATTGGTTTAAGTGTTTTCCATTGAAACACTTGGGTTTTAGTTTTTTGAGTGAGCCTTGAAAACTCATGTTGTAAGGTTATACAAGTGAGCCATAAAACTCTTGTATTGTCTCAATCTTATGAATAAGATTGTGGGTGATTGAAAACTTTAAATTAGGGATAAGTTAGGTGGAGACATAGGATTGTTGTTGAATCCAAACTCCTTAAATTTTTATGTTCTTCATTCTTCCTTCTCAACTTCTATTTAATTCTTGCAAAGAATTCTTTTAATTTCTCATTTTTATTTGATATTCCTATTCACCCCCCCCTATAGGACTCTTTTTATATATGTTGTTTCTTAGTAAACTATCTCTTCACTAGTGGTGGAAAGTAGTGGGTGCATGACCTGAATCCTGATATTGTCATGTAGTTGACATATGTGTAGAGAGTCATATGTTCTAGCTTCCACCATTGACACATCCATCTCACTTTGTTTTTTGGCATATCCTTCATACATTCAACCTATTCTTAGGTTATGATGTAGACTGAGCATCTATGAAGATCCTTATAGTGTCTCTCTTGGTGATTCTTGAGTTGGTATCTCATCTAGTTACCTGTAGGTTTTTTGAGAAAATATAGCTTTTCTTACAACCAAATATGAAGCAATAAGGGGTTCCCAGTGAATTTTGGACTTTTCCCATTTTTGAGGTCATTTAAATGTTGAATGGTCTATATTAAAATCAATAGGAAGGGAGTCATTCTACATTCTATTCCTTCAATGACTTGGAGTATCCTATAATCTCCTAGCCCATCATACGAGAGGGTGAAATATTGCATAAATAAGTAGCACGTAAGGAGGAGTGCCCAAATTAAGGCACCATTCTTCTTGGTGGTACAAGCAGTTAGGACTTGTATAGGAATCAGTCATTTGCACTCGGTGACTAATTTATCAAGCTTTTATGAGCTTAGATTAAGAAAATTAGTACCAAGTCCTGGGTACCTAATATCTTGGCTAGTCAAGACTATTTTTTCAGTCTTGATGGGTATTCACCCTACTATGGCATTGAATTCCTCATATACTAGGCATAGTTCTATGGTGTTGAATCGAAATATATGGTTTTGAAGGTCCTAGAATTACATAATAGTATTCAACAGTTCATGGTCGAGGTACATATACTGGAATGTCTTAATGTATAGCATTATGTATGGTTGTAAGCTCTTCCAGTCAGCCTTATCAAGTTTATGGAGGAAATGTCTAGTGATGTTGGTTTAGATTTGGGGATTTTTGACTATCATGCCATCCTTAAGAAAGTCTTGGATCCTAGCTCTTAGTTTTCCATTGCTTTAATGAGAAGATTCAGCTTCGTGATCACTCATGTTTGAATGTTATATTCATGTACATTTATTAAGGTTAGCTAAAGGAATGATGCATGAAATGTGCCTATAAAAGAAAAGGGTGAGCATGTATGCATGAAGTGGATAGAAAATCCTATAATGAAATATGACCATTGCTATAAGAAATAATGGTTAGTTCGTGCTATCTATATGTACATTATGTATGCATGATTAATCTTAGAAAGTTAGTTAGTATTTCCTATATAGTGAACAAACCAATCACAAGCAAGCTCTTGCTTCCAGCCTTATTTATCCACGAGGTCGTTCAGTTTCTTTCCTAGGTGGGTTTCAAACCTATAGTCATTAAAGGACTATGGTTCCTCTCTCGAAACTAGGCTATTTCAATTTATGTGGATCATAACCAAAGTATAAACTAAGGAACAATACTAAAATGTACTTGAGGTAATCATATGATGTCAATGTGGGGGTCAATTTTTGAGCTCAATTAATGTCCAGAGCCTGTATGTGCCTATATGTATAAGGCCAAGGTTAATCAAAGGAAGCCCAAGTTCTTGCCCCTATATTGATATTTTGTATATTTACTAAGAGTCAAAAAAGTATCATTCAATATTTTACATTTTCATTTTGTTGACATAAGGGTCCATAATCTAGTTGAATTCCTAACCTATTCTTTTGGTCTGATAAGAATAAATGGATGATGTTTCATAGGTTCTGTCATCGAGGGATGTTGTTATTTGTTAGTTTGCATAGACTATTCAAGCTAAGGTACATGATTCTTATCATTCCTCATGCTTCGGGCTCATACAAAGTAGATGAGAATCACATGGATTTAAGTAAGCATAAACATTTTATAAAAACTAACATTACAATGTCATTCAGGGATAGACACTATAAGAGTTATGTCATTTATAAATATTAGGTCAAGCGAATGGTGTTAGGATAAAGGTAGCATGCATAGCTTGGTGGAATCCTAATGGATGTTACTACTGGCTTATCTAGATAAGCTGAGTTAAGGTGAAAGGCTAAGGGTTCCTTTAGTGAGATTTCCCCAGATGACTAGGGTTATAGACTTTGATAAGTGAGTCTACCATTCTTTTGATAACTCGGTCTCCCCCTTCAGGAATTAGGTTACAGACTCTAGTAAGACAAGTCAGGCAAATGCATTAGTAAAGACTAAAGGTGATAATACCTATCTTTGTTGCGTCATAACTATAGTGGAATCATGTTGGCAATGTCATTCAATATTATTGAGGTTTTAAGGACTAGTGGTGCATGTGTGATATGTAGTGTAAATGCAGTAGTGAGGTGCTCTATATGATTAAGTATTGAATAATGAGAAATAGTCATTTTCGAGTTGATCCCTCTTACCTAGAAAGATCCTTAGTGGAGTCGCCATTGTGAGTGACTGTGGTTTCTGAGGGACATGGCAACTTTATTGAATAGGGACAAATGATTGGTTTTGAGAGGGATGAGACACCTTTTTTTTATTTTATGGAGTCACCACCCAATTTTTAGAAAATCAAGAAAAGAAAAGGGACAACATCGAGTCACCCAATGAGTATTAACCCTAGCAGAGTTTCCCTAGTTCAGGGGATCACATTTACTTTTTTACTATTTCTCATTATACCATATTCAATGTATAGCTATCACAACACCCTAGTCTTAACAATGGCAGTTTATATAGCATTCACATAGTACATCAAATAGTGGAAGATAATAAAGCTAAAGATACCATTATTACATTACTTTCCTAATAAAATACATGTTAAAAGAAAAAAGATTGTGAAAAAGTGAATCTAACTTAGATATAATGAACCTGTAAGGTTAGCACAACTATGCATGTAGCTTTCTCGATCTCATGAATAATGAGACAAGCAATTGACGCTCAGTCATTAGAAAGAGTAAGCAAAATGTATACAATAATGCAGTTTGCAGTGATTATTTATACTACAATGATATTTGATGACAATATAGGGAATGTATGGTAACATCACTGGACTGTGAACATGATGACTCTAGTCTGGAATATGAACTTTTCACATTATTTATATTTATGGCGTGATTTCATGTTTTAAAACTACAAGATGCAAAATAATGACATGAGATGAGAAAAATAGAGCCTAAATTATTCATAGAGCATGTAAATTGCTAGTCCCATTATGCAAGAACAATAATATTCATAAATGTTGGCAATAATAAAATAAAATGCAGTACGATAAAATAGATGTGCTAAAATGATTATATGGTCCTTAGATTCGACTGAGCTTGTATGAGTTTTGAAGCTTTAACTTCGAGGGATTATCAACCTTTCCTCATTGAGAGGTTCAACATGACGTGTAGAATGATACTAGTTTGTATACCTTAGAAGAATGCTTTAATAAAGATGAGGCTAGGTTTAATGGAAGGGGGACCTCATAACCTAAGAAAAATGCAGTGGGGGAGCTCAAACTGTTTGGAAGTAGGTTTCTAGTACCTTCAAGTGGATAGATTTTTTAGTGTGTGTGTTTCTTATTGCTTCTCTCCCTTCAAAATAGGGTGTGGAGACACCTATTTATAGTGCAAAATGTGAGGAAGAGGCAGGTATAGGCATGGTCACACACATGCCCCTAGGATAGAGCACATGGTGGTATAAAGTGTGCATGACTGCGTCATTAGAGCATGGTCATATGTTGGTGCATGCATTTTTGCATGTTATGCAATCAATTTGGGCTTTATTCAACTACTCTAAGGTTGATTTCTTTGGTTTTAGGCCTTCCAAATGCATTTTTGAAGTCTATTTTGTCTAATTCAGCCTCAATTTTAGCACATGACACCTAGGGGTGTATACGTGCACTTCTAAGCAACTTATGCTAATCCTCAGGTTATTTTAGAATATCTTGGGACAACTTCTAGTGGTTTTGGAGTCTTCTGGATGTGTTCCTAAAGTCTATTTCATCATTTCAGCTTCAATTTTAGCATTTGACACCTGGGGGTGTTCATGGCTACACGCGCACTTCTAAATCATGCGTACTAACACTCTGGTTGTTTTGGACTATTCTAGGACTACTTATAGAGGTTTTGGAGCCTTTCGGATGTGTTTTCGAAGTCTGTTTTGTCAAAATCAATTTTTATTTTAACACCAGCTTAACAAGTTATGCATTTAAGGGAAGATTGCTCAAAATAAGTCTCTTATTATTCCAATAATTCATATTTTATAAGACCGAAGCACAACTTAATCACTCAGTGATCGATTTTGCACACTAATGGGATCAGTTAGGGTTTTGAAGGTTGCATGCTTCAAAGGTGTTATGAATGAGTAGACTCTAGTTTTTCAAAGATTCATTTCATCATTTTACCTTTTTGGGGATAGTCAAATTTAAGGTATAACACACATAAGGTAACCTGATAGACCAAACGGGTCAAAATCTAGAAGTTTTTGACTTGGTTGTTGAGAGTACTAATTCTTGAGCTTTTGAAAATGTTCTATAGGATATAATACCTCAGATGGTTAATTCCCTGAAGCAAGGCTTTATTAATTCCTTAAAGCAAGGCTTTGAGAATTCCATGAAGCAAAGCATTGATAATTCCTTAAAGTAAGGCTTTGAAAAAAATGTTGTAGGATGCCTTGCTAGTATTTTCCAAAATGAATGAGCAACTATCCAAACAAGATATTGTATCCAAGCTAGAAATAGCTCAACAAAAGTCTAGCACTTTTATAAAAATTGCTCCAAGAGTTCAATTAGTCACTAATGAAAGGACTAACTCAACCTTAAAGCCAAAAATATATGAATAAGAAGAAAAAGGCTCGTGCAGCAATATTTCTCATGAGAAAGAACCAATTCCCTAGGGCTACATGCCAAATCCCTAGGCTCAAATGCCTCTTCGCTAGGAATAAAAGCAAAACATAAGGAGTATACATGAGGAACAATCAATTCCTCAAGCTTAAACATCACTTCCATAAAAATACAAGTTGATTCCCCAAGGATTAGAACAAAATATAGAAGGTGACATTACATTTGAGGAACAACCGATTTTATAAGGCCAAACACTAGTTCCTCAAATGCTAATGCATCAACACCATTCACTTTCTCCTTAATACCTATTGGAAGAAGTGAACCTACATGTAGAAAAGGAGACAAAGCTTATAAAGGAAAACTCACTTTCCTCATTACCACCTACTAATTCTATCAATGTAGTTTTGGAAGAGAAAATAAAAGAAAAAGAAAAGGTGACTAACCCTTCCCATATAAGTACAAATAAGTTCATAAGTCATTGGAGGCCAGTTTCTTATAAAAAAATTTTACCATTAGATAAAAAGCCACTTGATCCAAATTTCATCATAAATAAGTACAAGTATAAGCCAAGGAAGGATGGAAGGCCTGCACAATTTAGATTTATGGTGCCACAGGCTGTTCCACCAAACAAGCAATAGTGTAAGATAGAGCACAAGAATTTTTTTTTAGCCATTGACTCATGCATATAAAAGAAGACAAAAATGACAAAGGGCATTTGAAGAATGGGAGATCCAACCTAATGCTAAGGTTAAACTCAGGTCGAAGGCTAAGATGATGAACTTTTTGATAAAAAGGGATCCATGATCCAAAAGGCAGAGGAAGATATCAACAAATTCCACACTCAAGGGGTAACTTCCCTAGAAGAAAGAGAAGGGGTCATCCAAAGTCATCAAGAGATGTAATTAATGCAATAATAATGGTTTTTCTAATTACTATTTACAACAAAAATTCCATTAATGTCTTCTCTATAGTAGATTCAATTAAAATACTATGCTTTAAAGGGGATTATTCTACATAGGACTATATAAAAATGTTGAATCATATGGTTGATTATTACTTCCCTATTAAGCCAAAGAAGGGTATGAAAGGAGGTGGAGCTGAAAATATTTCCCACTATATAGGAAAATAAAAACTAAATAAATAAAAATAAATAACTGGCCTCTAGTAAGAAATTTGCCACTAAATGGCAATACTTTGTTCTTTGGTTTTGAAAATTTGCTTGATAGCCAAGTTTGGATTTTGCAAGTTTTGGTGTGTTTCTATTTATTTTGCAAATTTGAATTTTGATGTGTTTTTATTTACTATTATTTTCCAATGTGTTTTTAGTGTGTGAATAAGGTGTAATGATGTGTTCATGAAATTTCAACAGCATAATAGCTAAAAATTTGGACCCTTTTGATTTGATGCATGGTTGTAGTGCATGTGTGTGGTGTGATTAGTGATGCAAAAGGATGAATTGAAAATAGACAAGTAAATACAAAGCAATCTCTAAATGATAAGATAATGGATTCATCTTCATTGTTAAGAAAAGATGCAGATAGGTTGCAAGAAGTCAATATAAATTAAAATCCCCAAGGTGCACATTAATAAAAACATATATAGTATATTATAAATTTCTAGGTAAAGAAATAACAATCAAAAGGCTAAATAAATAATTAGTTTTGGCCATTAAATCAAATTTGCCTAAGAACGTGGTTTGCTATGGGAATAGACATTATTTTGGCAATTGATTGCTAAAATAAACAAATTTGTTGTGTGAAAACAAGTACATGCATAAATATAACTTTTATGTGATTGTGGTTTTAATAAGTACATGTTGATTTATTTTTTTTGTACTTTAATAGAGTAATGTACTAAGCCACAAATGTTGGAATATGCAGAATATGTACAAAAAATAAGCAAAACATATTTTTCCCCAAGAAAAATTAATTTGTTACTGTAAAATTAAATATGGATAAATGATGACCATCTAATAAACATTTTATTCAGCTTGACAAAAGCCAAATTAAATAAATAAATTCCACAGTAAAGGTTTTGGCAAAATTTTGCTAAAATAAATATGAAAAGGTATTTCATAGAGGAGTAGTAATGAGTTTTGGTCCATTTCCCTAGGACAAGAAAGGTTAGCACAGGTCAAGAATGAGCCTGGCATGATTATTTTAGCCTAATAGGCTAAAATAATTATTGTCTAAAACTTAAAATTGGAAGAAAATTTATGATAAAGTTCTATAATTTACTTAAGAGCTTTAATTAAATTTTAGGCTAAGAGAAACTCATTCTACCTTGGCCAAACCTATTGAAAATGAAAGTTTGAAAAGGTAAATTTTGACAAAATATTATGCAAAATATTTAGCTTGATGAAATGCATTTTTAAGGCCTTAGGGCCTCAGAGAAATTAATGACAAGCTATGAGCTAAAATATAAAGTTATGCTAAAAATTACAAAAACGTGGCCATGATTCACAAAATTGGCTAGGGAAATAATGCTCAATATAAGTTTATGGATATGTGGCTAGAAATATTTTTAATTTTTGGTAGTATAGCAGCATTATAAGCCATGTAAATAATGGCTAAAGCTTAGCATAAAGCATGTGGCACTGTAGAAGTTCACTAAAAGATAATCAAGCTGGGAATAAATTTTTGCCAATAAATGAAGGAAGAATTAATGTGCATTTTTATTTTTGCTCTAGACGCCAAAATTGCATTTAGACTAGGGAATTTCTGGTTTGTTAAACCAAAAATAATATTTTCTTTCCATATCATTATTTTAGCATTTCTTGCTAAAATGAAATTCAAAGAAGTGTAATTCTACTCAACAAATTCACAAGGTAGGAGCCGAAAAAGTCTTTTAAAAATTAGCCAAATGCTAGGCTAATTGAACCATTGGCTAAAAGCAACATATGATTATTTGCCTTGACAACGTCCATGGAAGTATAAAGAAAATAAATTTTGGCAAAATAAAAATGATCCTTATGCTGAAAATAAATCACCAAAATTTAGATGTGTGGTTAAAATAAGCCGAACAAATAAATTTTGGCTAAAGACAAAATAAGTGTGTTAATACCAACCCAGGTGTGAAGTTAATTTGAAGCTAAAGACAATTAAATTTATTCTTTTGGCTTGAGTAATTTAGCAATAAGATTAAGCTCTTTTAAGTAGAGTATGCATATGACCACATTGAAAGAACAAAATCTTGGCAATATTAGGGCGAAATTAAAAAGCCAAAATTTAATGCATGAAATTTGATTAAAAAAGGTATGGCATGTTTTAAAGCCAAATTCTAAATTTTCTTAGAATAAAGCAAGTGGCAAGCCAAAGTTTCAATATTTTAGTTAATATAAATTTGGCTAGCTTAAATATTTAAGCAAGATATCATTGCTCTTAAGCATGAAAGTGTTGGCCAAATGAGTAAGCATAAGTGAATTGGCAAGATCAAGAATAACCATTTCTTATAATTTTTCTAGATACATTTGTCATTTTATTTTAGCATAAATTGCTAAAATATATTTAAAGAGCCAAAAATCTAGAAAGATAGCTAATTGTGAACCAAGAATTCTAATTATTAGTTAAAGCTAAAGTTGGCACATTAACTTGAAAATTATTAAATGACTAGAATTATGTGTGCAACCCGAATTATGACCCAACCTAAAATATTTTGGGAGCTCAACCTGAAAGGAATTTTTTGTAGGGATAAGTGTTGGAACTCCAGGCTCAAGCCTCATGGGAGGTGTAGGGGGAAACGCCCCCTATGTTATGGACTTAAGTCAAAATACCATGCATAAATTTTTCAGCTAAAGTCAAATGCATCAAATGCTAATCAAAATTAATAGAGCAATGCTGAATTAAAAACTTAATTTTTTGGCTAATCATCAAGTCTTTAAGCTTTTTTCAAGCAAGATTATTCTTCTAACAATATAAATACGTCGTGAAATTATTCCCAAAGTAAGAACAAGCTTTAAATCACATGGGTTCACATTAAGATTACAATTAAATCTTCAAAAATTAATTTGCAAAAGAGCAAACCCATTTGACATTAAGCAAAGAAAATAAAAAAATTAACTTGTTTGAGTTTCTTTTAGTTTGAGTTTATTAAGAATTACTTTAGGGATTTAATGTGGAATGGTTAGAATGTGTGGTAAAGTATGTAGAATCATTGAGTAGGGTAGCTCGATGACCGCTTGCTTGACGGTGTAAAGAAGAAGTGCTGCACATGTCTATTCATGTGAAGGTTGTTGGAGATGGGGAGAGTGAGGATAGCAACAGTAGCAGACTTGGCTACTTGGTAGATGTTGGTGCTGGGAAAGGCATTAACTTACTACTCTCCAAAGGAGTGCTACACATCATAGCAGCTCTACTATGTGGAGCAAGCAAAAAATAAAGCTGTTGACTTGTTGCATGTGATGAAGAGAAGAATTGCATGCCAAAACTGAAAAAGAGTTAACAACGGCAATCTGCTATTCGGTGAGGCCAGCTTGTAACAACTTGTGGTGGATGAAGAGGTGTTAGTAGCAAGAGAGGAAGAAAGTAAAATTGAAGAAGAAGAAAAAAAAGTAAAAAAACGGAGAGAAAAAAATAAATAAATAAATAAGTTTTTAATTTTAGGAAAATAAAAGTTAAGGATTTTTTAAATCATGGGTATTGTGCAATTTAAGGAAATTAAGCTAGGATAAGAAAATTTTGAACAATTCAATGCTTAGGTATTTGAATTTTGAAGGGTATTTAGGGAAAATGAGTTAAAAATTAAGAAAATGTGTTTAGAGAACACTGAATTTTTGAGGAATTATAAAATTAATGAGTAGTTAATTGATTTTCTCCAATCAATTTTTTGCAAAAATTTAAAAACATTTTGAAGAAGAAGAGGAATTTGGTTGGGACTGAGAGTTGGAAAGTGTAGAGGATTTATTAAAGCTTATTTTTGCCGCTGCTTTGACAAAAATTTAAGATGCTATATTGGGCCTATATTGGGCTTATCTTTGCAATTTTCCTCAGTGCATTTGGTTTATTAGATTATTAAGCTCAATAAATTTTTTATTTTGTAGGAGAAGAATACCTTTATTTTACATGTAAATTAGCTTTGGATTGTCCAAGCTAATTACATACGGGGGGCATTGTTTGTGCCATCATTGAAGTTTTTAGCTAAAATATACTAAGGCCATTAAATTAATGACTTGTTTGATTTAATTAAATTTTGAAGCCCCTAAAATTAAGAGAAAAGTCTAGTCTAATACAATGTAATAAGGAAGACATATGGAGATTTAAAAAACCGAATTTTGCAAAGCACCTTGGCACCAAAGCATGAAGGTCTTGGAGATGAGACAACTATTCAAATAGCTTAGGGATGAAGATTATGTGAATTTAATTTACCAAAAATAGAAGACTACTAAATTGCTTTGAACTGCTAGAGAATTAATGGGAGAAGTAGCCTGCAAGGAAGAGTGCTTATAAAAGCAAGAGAAGAACATATATTAAGGACACATAAACATTCAACATACATTTACAATTATCTACTTTAATTATTATTAGCCAATCACTTTAGTACTGTTATTTTCTTTAGCTTGTTCAATTTTTGCTTTGTATAAAGCTTTTAAATTAACACAATTTCCCTTAATATTTTCCAATAGTTTCTTTAATTTTCATCTGTTTGAAATTCAAACAAATTGTGGTAAAGGAGTTTAGGAATCCACAATCTGTCTGAAGAAGTCAGGTTTTTATTTGAGGAATTTCTCCTCTAGTATGCTCGCAAAATGAAATTGCCAATAATCTTTTGGCAAGCACTCAAACCCAAAAATTGGAGAAATAAAATGCTTAGAATGGGATATCAAGGCTATTTAACTATGGTTAGGGAAAAAAAGGCATATAAAGGAGCAGTTGAAAATGTACCAATTGTGTGTGAATTCACTAATGTTTTTTTCTAAATAATTACCAGGCTTGCCACTTGAAAGAAAGATAGAATTTTGTATTGATGTTATACTTGGTATAGATATTATCTCTACGCCACCTTACAGAATGGCACTACAAAGTTGAAGGAACTTAAAGAGCAATTACAAGAGTTGCTAGATAATGGTTTCATTAGACCCAATACATCTCCTTGGGGTGATCCAGTGTTATTTGTAAAGAAGAAAGATGGTAGCCTTCAACTTTGTATCGACTATATATAGTTGAACAAATTAACCATCAATAACAAGTATCCTCTTCCAAGGATTGATGACCTATTTGATCAACTTCAAGGAGCCCAGTGTTTTTCTAAGACTGACTTGAGATCTAGATATCATTAGTTGAGGATTATATGTGGAGATATATCGAAGACTATATTTCAGATGAGATATGGACATTATGAATTTCTGGTGATGTCCTTTGGGTTGACTAATGCCCCAACAACATTTATGGACTTGATAAATAGGGTGTTTAGGCCATTCTTGGACCAATTTGTGATAGTATTTATTGATGATATCTTAGTGTATTCAAGAAGTGAAAAGGAGCATGCCATGCATTTGAGGATGGTGCTTTAAACTTTGAGGCAACATCAATTGTATGCCAAATTCTCTAAGTGTAAGTTTTGGATAGATCAAATGGCATTCTTAGGCCATGTAGTATCCAAAAATGGCATACAAGTGGATCTTAAAAAGATTAAAGTCATTACATAGTGCCAAGACCCGCAACAGTTACTAAATTAAGGAGTTTTCTGGGTTTAGCTAGCTACTATAAGAGATTTGTGAATGATTTTTCCAAGATAGGTAAACCTTTAACAAGGTTGACTTAAAAAAATGCTAAGGTCATGTGGGCAGAAAAGTGTGAGGAGCACTTCCAGTTGCTCAAGGACATGTTGACTTCAGCTATAGTGTTAACTTTATTTTTAAGGTATGAAGGATATATAGTGTATTGTGATGCTTCCCAAGTAGGATTAGAATGTGTGCTAATGTAGAATGGAAGGGTGGTTGCTTATGCTTCATGTTAACTAAAGAAGCACGAGCATAATTATCCTACTTATGATTTGGAAATGGCAGCTATGGTGTTTTCATTAAAGATATGGAAGCACTACTTATATGGTGTAACTTGTGAGATATACACCAATCATAAAAGCTTAAAGCACATTTTCCAATAGGGGGACTTGAACTTGAGGTAGAGGAGATGGATCAAACTTCTTAAGGATTATGATTACTCTATTCTTTATCATCCAAGTGAAGCTAATGTGGTAGCTGATACATTGAGTAGAAAGTCAATATGCAGCCTTGCTCATATTAGCACAGAAAGGAGACCAATCATTAAAGAATTACGTGAGTTGATTGATTACGGTTTGTAATGGAAGGTAACTGAGAAATGTCTTTTAGCTCAATTCAAAGTACGATCAGTGTACTTGGATAGAATTAAGGCAGCTCAGAGAAGGGACCTATATTTATAGAGAATAATGACAATAGTTCATTAAGGTTAATCTTAAAATTTTATAACTGATAATGAGGGTGTGCTACATTTAGGCACTAGGTTATGTGTGCCAGATGTGGATGAGTAGAGAAAGGAGATAATGGAAGAAGCCCACTTTTTCTACTTTTAGAGTTCATCCAAATTCTACCAAAATGTGTTATGGTTTGAAAGACATATATTAGTGGAACAAGATGAAAAGAAACATTGTGGAGTTTGTATACAGTTGCCTCACATCTCAGCAAGTGAAATTAGAACATCAGAGGCCCTTAGGATTATTACAACAGTTGCCTATCTCAGAATATAAATGGGAAATGATTACTATGGATTTTTTAATTGGGTCACCTTGTACAACTAGAGGTTATGATGCCATTTGGGTGATAATTGATAGGCTAGCTAAGTCAACTCACTTTTTGCTAATCAAGAAGAAATACTCTATTAATTGGTTAGCAAGATTATATATTAATCGAATTGTCTGCCTATATGGGGTGCCAGAGAGTATAGGGTCGAATAGAGGAGGAAATTTTACTTCGGTCTCTTTGGCAAGAGTTGCATAAAGCATCGGGCATAAGGCTTGATTCAGTCTAAACTTTCATCCTAAAACTAATGGTTAGTAGGAAAGGACCATTTAAACCTGTAAGATATGCTTCGGATGTGTGTTATGGATTTTGGTGGGCAATAGGATTCACACTTGCCATTGATTAAACTTGCATACAATAATAGTTATCATGTAAGTATTGAGATGGCTCCATAGAAAGCCTTAAATGGTAGAAAGTATAGATCACCCTTGTGTTAGGAAGTTGGAGAGAGGCAATTAATAGGCCCAAAGTTAATGCAAGGTAATTTAAAGAAGATCCCCATTATTCAACAAAGGTTAAAGAAAACTTTTAGTAGGCAGAATAGCTATGCAGATCCTAAGAGCAAGGATATAACATTTTTTATTGGAGATATGGTGTTTTTGAAGGTGTCTCCAATGAAAGGGGTGATGAGATTTGGTAAGAAGGGTAAGTTAGCCCCTAAATACATTGGACCATTTGAGATTCACTCTAGAGTTGGAGAAGTGGCTTATAGAATGGTGTTGCCACTTGAATTGTCTTGAATTCATCTAACATTCCATGTATCCATGTCGAGGAAGTATATCTTTAATGTTTCTCATATTCTTCCGCCACAGGCAGTGGAGTTTAGTGAGGATTTGTCATACAAAGAGTATCTTGTGGCAATTATAGACCATCAAGTTCATCAATGACATACCAAATAGATTCTTATAGTGAAGGTGTTGTGGAGCAACCACACAACAGAGGACTGTACTTGGGAATAAAGATGGATATGCATAGTCGATACCCCTATTTAGTTTTCATATAAATTTAAGGATGAATTTTCTTAAAGGGAAAAATTTAATAATATGATTTTTGGTTATTAATATTATTGTTTTTATTATTAATAATAATATAGCTATTCTATTTATTATTGTTATTATTATTATTATTATTACCTTGTTGTTGTTGTTGTTGTTGTTATTATTATTATTATTATTATTATTATTATTATTATTATTATATAAACAACAACAACAACATTAATAACAATAATTGATAACTTGTTTCCAAAACTCTTGAGCTTGGAATCCTATAGGTGATCAATAATAGGCAAGGTGAGAGGTGGGGAAGATATGCACACACACTCTGATGCCTAAGTCAGAAAGCAGAGAGAGAAATGAAAACAATTAGAATATGAGAGAATAGAATGAATGAGAATAAGGGATATGGGGTCCTATTTATAGTGATACTTAGACCTGAAAAGAGTAGGATTCCTCTTGGGATAGGAATCCTGAATCAAATAAGAGAGTATTCCTTCTTCGTTTAGGAGTCTTCTTGAGGTAGGATCCTTTTCTTAAATGGATTCAGCTTCCTTCCCTTTCTGAGTAACCTATATAAGAAACAAAATTCTTTAATTAAACAGGAATATATACATGTGTGGTATCAAGATTCCCCCCCCCCCCCCGTGTGAGTCTATTTAGATATTTATGTCTGATGTATTCGAGTCTATAAACAATAGAACATTTGTTCTTCTGTATAGGGAGAAAGAGTGCTTGAGTCACTTTGTTTGATATGGAAAGGTGAACTGAGGTGGCCAGCCTCAGTCATAGAAAAAGATAAAGCTCAGTTCCAAGTCTTGAAACTGTCGCATCATGGAAGTGCCAGCTAGACTTTAGAGTGCACAAAATCTGTTAAAAAAGTAATGGATTAACCCATCAGTGTGAAGGCAACGTGATGAAACCAATCATCACTAGAGTTTTAATGCTTGGTGCATTAAAAGCGTGGCCCAAGTGCCGAACCTCAATACCATAGAAGCGACTTGAGGGTGCCAGCTTCAGTCATTGGACTAATGTGCAAGGCTTAAACGCTCGGTGTAAGGACATGAGGCTTATATGATCAAAACCTCAATACTATAGAAGCAACTTGATGGTGCCAGCTTCAGTCATTGGACTTTTATCTTGGTGCATTACAAGCACGACCTAAGTGTCGTATGGTCTCGGTGCATTAAAAGCACGGCCAGAGTGCCAAATAGTCTAGGTTTCCTGCAAGTATGGCTCGCATGCCTATCCTCAGTACTATAGAAGCGACTTGAGGATGTAAGCTTCAGTTGCTAGTGGATGACGTTGGATCTTGCTATACTGAGTGTGGAAGGATAGCTAGCAATGGTGTGCCTAGGACGGGTGATGTCTATGTCACCTCGATGCCTTAATTTTTGAAATTTGAGTTGTGTAATCATCACGTCTTTTTGTGTGTCAGAAGATAAGATGTTTCTACTACCATAATGATGACTACTCAATTAATGGGTTTTTTCTATTTCCCAGACTGCCCTTAATGATGTAGGGAAAAATAAAGTAATTATAAGGGAAGTTAATGGTTTATTCTAGAGCCTTCTATTGCTTTATAAGTGTCCCTTCTTCTTCGAGTTGACGCATTTTTTCTCTTTTCTATTTTGTTGGTATCTTGTTTGCTTTGCCCCTGCCACAAATATTTTTCTGCAATGACTTCTCCATTTTACATACAAGTGATCTTTTTCTTCCTTCTCTTATTCTTCTTTTGTTTCATTTCTTAGATAGACCTTATGGCACTGAGGGAATAGGTTAGCTCCAATTTATTTATGTCTATGATAGATGAGGAGTTGTTAGGGTGGTACCGGAGGTGGTTTAGCATTCTCGCCGATTATGCCCTGCACACTGTAGAAAGGAAGTTTAGGGCCCATACCTCCATGTTAGATCTTAGTAAGCTCGTAGTGTATTTTAACCAACTAGAAGGGGGATAAAAGTTCCCATTAAATCCCTTTGTAAAAAGATTTTTGAATAGGTATAACATAGCACCCTGTCAGCTTTACCCTAATAGTTATCAAATTTTGACCGGGTTCATTCCAATGATGCATGAGGAGGGTAGGGAATTAGACTTAAATGTCCTGTGGTATTTGTATAGCCTGACTAGGAAGAAGGGAGAACTGATGTTCTCCTTATCAATTGTCCCCAACCATACCCTATTTGTGAAGCTTTCGGATCTTCACAAGAAATAAAGGCACAAGTTTTTCATTATTGAGCACCCTATGGACTTCCTGGATGTCTAACAAATGTGATCTGATGAATGTCATAGGGTAAAACAGCTTCCAAAGCTATCAGACCATGATACTGAGATTGTCTTGAGGCTTTATCTTGATAGCCTGGCCAATGCTCGGTCAACTTAAGATGAATTGAGAAGATACTTATGAAGAGTGTGCCCGGACTATGTGCAGTCTACTGGTATGTTTTGATTATCAAAAGGTATCTTTTTGACTTTCTTTTTTATTTTTTCAATTGTAGATGGCTAACTTTTTTGCTTTTGCAAATGAAATTCAGCCTGTAGCTAACGAATCAGCAAGGCTAGAAAAAGTACAAATCTCCTCCCCCTCTTAGGATCCTGAAGTTCCTGCAGTCCTTGAGGAAGCAACTAGAAATCTTAAGGGGAAGGCTATGGTTGGGTCTTCATAATCTGGCAGGGAAGGTCGGTAAAAGAGGCAGTTGATTGACCAAAGATCAGATGCTAAGGAGTTGGATGAGGAAATATACATCTAGTGTCAGGCTTTTCGAGTGTCCGGACATGAGGGCATGGATTTTGAACAAAGTGAAGCCATCGAGTGTCTCAAATGCCCAAGTCCGAGATTAATATACAGAGTCATTAAGGCTTCTAGTGGATATGAAACGCTGGAGTGAGGAGGGTCTGGAGGAGTTTTTTAGTTCTATAATCGATCATTCACTAGAAGTAAGTGTTAAACACTTTTTATCTAAAATTTTGCGTGTTCTTTATATTAAGGTTATGATATAAGTTTTTCCTTCCTCAGATGACCCAGGCTTTATTATTGGCGAAGGACCAGTATTTCTATCTTAAAAGCTAGTACAATCTAAAGGAGATGAAGGTTGGAACAATAGTAATTGATTTTAAGAAAAAGCTGGATAAGGCAAAGGTGGCACTAAAGCTCTACTAGACCAAGTACACAGAGGCAAAATCTGAGGCTAAGGTGAGCCAGAAGAAGGTGGCTGATATAGAGCACAATCAAGGTCAACTGACTAAGAGGATCAAAGAGCAAGACTCTTAGATCGTAGATCTAAAGAAGAAGCTGGCCAAGGTTGAGAAATCATGGGAGAATGACAAGAGATCCTATTAGAGCATGGTGGGATGATTTCTCAAGGCATACAAGTCTAAATGTAGAAGGGTCCTACTCTCTCAAAATCTATAGCTAGACTTGGCTTATTTAGATTGAATAACATCAACTGACTTAGCTAAGATTGCTACTGAAGAAGGTGCCTAATGGAAGGCCACTTCCCTTCGTGCCAGGAATATTTCTAAGTCAGCTGAAGGGTCCTTTATTGAGCTTCCAACACCTATTAATGTTGTCAATATTGCTCCCCCTCTTATCTCTAAGTCCGAGCTGTCAGATGTACACTTAGTAGAATAGATTTTTTTTATAATTGACTTTTTAGTATAATTTTTCATTAATGAATGAAAATACTTTATTTGATATCATTCCAAGTACATTTATTGGTAGTATTTTCGAAGAGAGTCTGAGTTCCAAAACTGTTGTAGTTCTTTGCCTTCTCTTTTTTTAATTTGTATGCCCCTTTAGATGTATACTCTATAACTTGATAGGGGCCTTCCCAATTAGGACCTAGTTTTCCTGTGTTGGAGTTGCCTCTGCCAATATCTGCCCTTTTGAGTACCCAGTCTCCTACCTTGAACTGTCTTGGGTGACTGAGCTGGAGGTGATATTGTGTTATCTTCTGCCTATGTGCCTCAGCTATAGTATATGCTCATTCTCTCTTTTCTTCTAGTAGGTCTAGACATATATGGGTGTCAATGCTGTTGATGCTTTCATCAAAGTCTCAGCTAACCCTGTAGACTTCATGACTTGATCTCTACTAGTATTACTATGTCCATGCCATACATTAGCCTAAATGGTGTTTCCTCTGTGGATGATCTAGGAGTGGTTCTATAGGCCCAAATTACATTATTAAGTTCTTCAACCCAGTTTCCCTTCTTCTCATCGAGTCTCTTCTTTAACCCTTGAATGATAGTTCTGTTGGTAACCGTTGTCTGCCCGTTCATATGTGGGTGAGCTACCGAGGTGAAATAAAGTTGTATTCTAAGGTCTGAGCAGAACCTTCTGAACTTCTTATTATCAAGCTACTTGCCATTTTTAGTGATCAGGGTGTGAGGTATGCCAAATCTGTAGATGATTTATCTCCCAAAAAAGTGTTGAATCCGAGCTTCTGTGATGGTCAAAACTGCTTCCACTTCTACCCATTTAGTAAAATGGTCTATGGCCATAATTAAGAACTTTTTCTATAAGGTGGAGGCTGGGAAGGGACCTAGCATATCCATTCCCCACACGGCGAAGGGCTGCTAATCGGATGTAGGGGGTTGGAAGGCTTGTGATTAAGATGAGCAAACTGCTGGCACTTATTACATTATTGAGTTAACTTTTGAGCATCATTAGCCATGGTGGGCCAGTAGTATCTTTAAAGAAGTGCTTTTCTAATTAGTGTGTAGTGGGATTCATGTGCTCCATAAATACCATCATGGATTTCCCTGAGTATGTAATTCCCTTCCTCTAGGGATATGCATTTGGACCATGGGTGTGAGAGGAATTTCCTGTAAATCTCTCCGTAATCGATAGAGTAGTGGGCTGCCTTTATCTTCAATTTTCAGGCCTTTAGTTTATCTTCTGGGAGTGTTCAATTTTCTAGGTATTGGACTATCGGTCACATCCATTCCGAGACTTCTTATACTTCCATGATATCTAAAGCGGGTTAGAATTGTATACCGTAGTCTTTAAGGACTTAGATAGAGCAAGTAGGGTGTCGAACACTGGGATTTATAAATTTATATTAATTGAATAGATACTAAGATGGATAGGCAATATATTAATAGTGAAAATGGTTGGATTATTCTAAGTATACTAATTAACTACTAATTATGCTAATAAATCTAATTATTCTAAATGTTAAATCAAATATGGTTTATTAGAACTACGATTCTGAATTAGTTAAAGAATTATAATGCATGATGAACACATCTAATGAATGGAGAATATGACATAAAATCCTTAAGTGCAATTGTTGTTGTCAAATAAGGGTATTTCCATCTAGAGTCTATAAGTACCATCATATCATTATAGAGATAAACAAAAACAATAAAGTTCCTTGCCAATTCTTTGACCCCTCAAAGTGGATTTCTTATCTCTAGGTACTTTCCTAACCTTTAAGTGAAATCAATTATTTTTCCACCAAAATTTCCCAACTATCATTGTGAACAATTTGACTAACACATCATATATAGTGATCAAGCATATATAACTCAATTAAACACTCAATTGAAAGTAATTCATTCATGCATTATGAAAAGATATAATTCATTAATTCATTCTTCCTTGCAATTCTAATAAACAAAGGCTTAGCCAAGATACATGATCAAGCAACAACAAAATAAAACTAAATATAAATAGAAAAGGGAAAAGAATAGAGCAGATAAAACCCTTTTACTAAGTCTTGATACTTGATGTAGAATCTTTCTTCTTCTTGGCTTTGTCTTTTATAATAACTCTAATACAAACTAAATAATTTTATAATGTCTATTTTTCTAAATATATGGAAAACTAGATTTCTTTTTTTTATTAAGATCCTTTATTTATAGGCCTTCAAAAGTGACTTAGAAAGGACTAGAACTTTGGAGTTGGAATGGCATCATTTCATGAAAGGTCATCTCCTTTTGCAGATATTATGACTTCAAGGGAAATTTTGTCCATTCATATTACTTCTAATCTCGAATCTTCCTTCATAAAAGATCTAGATATTTGAGTTATATTTCTAGAAAAACTTGAATCATCAAATTTTGATGTTTGTAGAAGAACTTATGATAGAAATACAAAAACTGCTCAAATTAGAAGGTTCTAGATTTTTGCATTGTGCCGAGTTATGACAATGGTGCCGACTCGTAACAGAAGCTCTTTGTTATGAGTCATGCCCACGGTAACGAGTTGTGACAGTCTTTAAGTGTCCAAACTTGACTCCTTTTGCTCCTAAACTTGTTCTAATCAACTCCAATTCCAAGCATGAATTGAGATTAAAACATGTATATAACCTACATCCTAAACCATAAAGATAAAAGAAGTGAAAAGAATAGCTTTATAGCAAAATAAACACACTAATCATTGGAAAAATAAATGAAATTAAGAATAAACTACCCTAAAATACTAAAAATATTTGCATTATATCAAACTCCCCCACACTTAGATCTTGCTTGCCCTCAAGTAAATAAAGATCCAAGATGAAAAAGTTAACAAAATGTTCATCTACTTCCTAAAAAAAGGTAGCATCCTCATCAAGTCATTTTAATCATGTCTAAAGTTAAAAAAGAGGAATGGCTTAATAATTGAACTTCTAATGCTCAACAATGGTAAAATAGACAAGTCTCATAGCATAAGCAACAAGTTTACCAATTTATGTTAATCTACTAAGAATAAAATAAAAAATGTAAAGTCAAATTTCTAACCAAGCTATTTATCCAAAATAGTCATGCTTCAAACTTAGGGATTCTATAGTCAAAAGTAAGCTTGAGACAATGTTAAGCACACACATCAACTTACTCTTCTCATGGCATTTTTGCTAGATGTACTCTTTCTGAATGAATGCAAATGAGGAGCAAACACAAATGCACACAACTTACTTGAGATCCATCTACTTGTGACATTATACATTTCTGTGTGAATGAATGCAACTAAGGAGCATACTCAATTACACACAACTTACTCAAAATGCATCATATCACAAGCTTTATTTACTTATTTCTTTTTCTTTATTTCCTTCTTTTTTTAAGTCCTCATCCATTATTGAAAAGCAAGTGTCTTGGTATTATGGCTATAGTTTCTCTAAAATTACCTAAGTCTCTAAGAAAACCTAGGCTTAAATCATTACCACCTAGCCTTAAGCATAATTAGCAAGTTGAATAATACATTAATTAGACTTTAGAAATAATAAAAAGAGATAAAAACATAAACTTACTACTTATACTACATAAAACTTAAACTTCTACCAATTGAGCAATAAAAGTTTAGAGGTTTACTATTAATAACACATATAACTTCAATCAAAATAAAAAATACTATTAAGGATAGCTACTTATTAAATATGGGAGCAAAATGAATGCAAATGCATAAAGATATGGAACTAAACACATAAACATATATATTACTAATATACTAATACTAATATCAATATCCTTTCCCCCACACTTAAAAGCATGCATTGTCCTTAATGTAATAAAAAGAAAGTGAGAGAAAGGACAAAAAGTACTTCCCTTAGTCATCAGTTGGTGTAGGAGGTAGAGACTCAATTTGGTAGCTCGATTGAGCAAAGAATTGCCCCATTTTGTACTCCATCTTCCTTTGACGGTGAGCCAATTGTTATTGGTGAAATGCCATCTCATTCAATTTCCTTTGCATGGCAATTTGATTGTTTAGAATTTGATCCCAAATTAGAGGGTGATCACTTGAATTTTTGAGTGCACTTTGGAGAGGATATGTGAGCATAAGGACATCTCTAAATGGTGTATAGGAAGGTGCATCCTTGTCAGGTTTAGATTCATCCTCCTCTTCAATAAGCTGCTCATGAACCGACGGTGGTAGTGCAAGTCCTCTCCAACATGATCTCATGTGGGCCGAGATCAAGTGAAAAGCAGAATCAACAATTTCACCACAAACAAATGCTTGCTTGGTGAAATAAGAACACTCAACAATTCTAGTAAAGTTAGCAAGATCAACATTGAAAGCTTTAGCAAGAATAATAATCACATGACCATGAGTTATAATTGCATCCTTTCTAGGGGCACATGCCAACTATTAGTTAAATATCCAATATGTCCAACAAACTTATTTCTTATGATGGACACACCACATTAAAAACAACTCTTATCTAGAAACCTTATTAAACTTAGTCTTGTTGAAAATAACACATGTAAGTACTTTATGCAATAACCAGAATTTTAAATCTTTGATGAACATAGCTTTTACTTTCTTAGGCTGAAATGGGGTTTGCAAATCAGTAAGAAAATTCCAGAATTCATTCATATTAAAAGCTGGTGGAGGGTCACATAATCCTTCTTTTAAAAAAAAATAAAAGCGAAACATATGGGAATAAATTGTAAGGGAAATTCATAGTCAAACATAGAATATTTATAAAGTTGTAGGGATGTAAGTGATAGGGTGTGTGTTGATAGTGAAAGGTCATATCGGTTAGTGAAAAAGCATGTGGAATTATGAAAAGTTATGACTTTTCTTAGAAAAGATATGACTTTTCACTAAATTGTGTCATATTTGTTAGGAAAATAAATGTAAAAATGTGTAAAAATTGAAAAATGTAAGCAAAAAAAGAACTAAAAAATGTGTATGCATGTGAATGTGTAAAATTCTAGGGTTAGGGTTAGTGTCATGAGTCGTGCCCAATTGTACTGACTGGTGACAATTAGGTTCTGTCACAAGTCATGCCATCGTGCCGACTCGTGATGATGTAACTAGATTAGTGATGAGTCATGCCCATCATGCCAACTCATCACAGAATACTTTTGTCATGAGTCATGCCACCGTGCCGACTCGTGACAATGTGTTCTATATTAGGCCTAAAAATTTCTAAGTATAAACACTTGAGAAAGCAACTAATATATGTGAAAAGTTATATAATATTGGTATAAGAAACCAATCATATACTAATTATATACTAGAAATGAAAATACTAATTAAACTAATGTGGATAAATAGCATCAAAATAAAGCAAAATAAAGCAAATGAAAATAAAGTAGAAATATGTGGATAATACCTGACTAAATTGAATTAAGGAGTAGATAGAGGGATAGATTAGCTTGAAGGAATTACCTCCCTGATCAAGTAAGGCTTGAGACGATGCCCATTCACTTTAAAAACCTTTCCTTCATCATTTGAAATTTCTACTACACCATAAGTATGAACCTTGACTACCTTAAAAGGACTCGACCATCGAGACCTTAGCTTGCCCAAAAACAACTTCAATCTTGAATTCTAAAGCAAAACAAGTTTTCCTTCATAAAAGTCTTTCTTTGATAAATGCTTATCATGCCATAATTTGGTACAATCCTTATATAACTTGGCATTCTCATAAGCATTCATTCTCAACTCATCCAATTCATTAAGTTGAAGTAGCCTCTTTTGTCTAGCTTTGTGCAAATCAAAATTCAAAGCTCTTGTTGCTCAATATGCCTTATGTTCTAGTTCAACCGGTAAATAACAAGATTTCCCATATACTAGCTGATAAGGAGTAAGGCTAATTGGGGTCTTAAAAGCCATCCTATAAGCCCATAATGCATCATCTAGCTTCAATGCCTAATCTTTTCTTGAAGAAGACACTATTTTTTCAAGAATCAATTTAATCTCTCTATTACTGACCTTAACTTGTCCACTTGTTTATGGGTGATATGGAGTAGCAACCTTGTGTGTTACTCCATACTTCTTCAAAAGTGCTTCTATCACATTATTGTAAAAGTGTGAACCACCGTCACTAATCACAGCTCTAAGGGTACTGAACCTTGGAAAAATTACTTTCTTAAGCATCTTCTTGACTACTATAACATCATTTATCAAGGTTGGCATTGCTTCTACCCATTTAGAGACATAGTTGACCATAACCAATATCTACTTATAGCCTAAAGAACTAGGGAATGGACCCATGAAATCTATATCCTATACATTAAAAAGCTCTACTTTAAGAATCCCCTTTAAAGGCATCTTGTGTTTCTTTGATATATTTCCCATCTGTTGACATCTACCACATGTAAGCATATATTCTTTAGCATCCTTAAACAAAGTAGGCCACCAAAAACCATATTAAAGTACCTTAAATACTGTCTTTGATGCTCTAAAATGTCCACCAACATCCAAAGAATGACAATGCTTCAAAACATCTTGGACTTCATCTTAAGGAATGCACCTTTGAATCAAACCATCCTCACACCTTTTATAAAGTAATGGCTCCTCCCAATAGTAAAATTTACTGTCATGTAAGAATTTTTTCCTTTGTCTATAATCCATACCATAAGGAAGAATACCACTTACAAGATAATTTGCGATATTTGCGAACCATGGAAGTTCTTTTGATGTAATTCTTAGAAGATGTTCACCCTGAAAGGTCTCATTAATTGGCACACCATCATCATGTTTCTTTAAATCATCTTGATCTAGTCTTGATAAATGGTCCGCAACTAGGTTCTCAGCTCCTTTCTTGTCTCGAACTTCCCAGTCAAGCTCTTGCAATATAAAAATCCATTATAGGAGTCTAGGTTTTGCATCCTTCTTTTTTAGAAGATACTTAAGAGCAGCATGATAGGTATAAACAATCACCTTTTGAGCTTCATTAAGTAGCTTGCTGGCATAATAAATCATATAAGGCTTGCATTCCTTTCTCTATCCCAAAATAGCTCCTATAGCAAAGTTGCTAGCATCACACATTATCTCAAAGGGTTCCTCCTAATTAGGTGGTTGCAAGATAGGTGCAAAAACAAAAGCCTTCTTCAAAATTTCAAATGCCTCAAGGCATGCTTCATCAAACTCAAAAGTAGCTTCCTTAGCAAGTAACCTACATAATGGCTTTACTATCTTTGAAAATTATTTAATAAACCTTCAATAAAAACTTGTATGTCCAAGAAAACTTCTTATATCCTTAACATTCATTTAGAGGTGGCAAATTAGCAATCACTTTGTTGCCCTGTCGACTTCAATGCCCCTCTTTGAAACTAAATGTCTAAGAATAATTCCTTCTTTTTCCATAAAGTGGCATTTTTCCTAGTTCAAGACCAATCCATGCTCAATACACCTATCAAGTACTTTAGGTAGGTTATCTAAACAATTAGAAAATTCAGTACTATAAACACTAAAGTCATCCATAAAAACTACTACACAATCATTAAGTAAATCACTAAATATGGAAAACATGCATCTTTGAAAAGTAGTTGGTGCATTACATAAACCAAAAGGCATACGTCTAAAAGCAAAAGTTCCATATAGGCATGTAAATGTAGTCTTAGGTTGGTCTTCAGGATGAATAGGAATTTGATAAAATCCACTCAGTCCATCCAAATAACAAAAGAAAGAAAAATTAGCTAACCTCTCAAGAACTTGGTCAATAAAAGGCAATGGAAAATGGTCCTTCCTAGTTGCTTTATTTAATTTCCTATAGTCAATATATAAATGCCATCCCATGACAGTTCTAGTAGGTATCAAATCATTAGATTCATTCCTAACAACGGTTAAGCCTCCCTTCTTTGGTATAACCTGAATGAGGCTCACCCATTTACTATCACTAATGGAATAAATAATTCCATTATCAAGCAACTTAGTTACCTCTTTTCTAACCACCTCCTTAAGAGTGGGATTCAACCGCCTTTGACCTTCAATGGAAGGCTTGGCATTATCTTTTAAAAGAATTCTATGCATACATATTTTAGGATTAACACCCTTCAAGTCATTTATAAAATAACCAATAGCACTTTTATGACTATTCAACTCATTGTATAAGGCATCAACATTATCATTAGGCACAGATGAATTAACAATAAAAGGAAATTTAAGATTAGAGTCAAGAAATGCATATCTGAGATTTGATGGCAGAGCCTTGAGCTCCATCTTTACTTCTTCACCATGTGTATTGTCCTTTTAATTATCTTCACTCCTTAAAGGTTTAAATCTTGATGTCCTTTGAAAAGGTTGATATGGAACTACCTCCAAAATTTGCTTATTAGCTTCTCACACCTTGTATGGCTCCATATCATCATTCTGTAAACACTCATGAATCACTTCGTCAATGCATCCATCAATAATGTCAATAGAATCAACTCTACTTGCCACTTCTATAGGTGTTGACTTCATTATATTCAGCACATCAAATTCCATACATTCATTATCCACTTCCAATGTGATCTTTCCATTCTTCATATCTATAATTGCTCCTACTGTCCTCAAAAATGGTCTTCCAAACAAAATTGGAATCTCAAGATCGTCCTCCATTTCCAACACAACAAAGTCAGCTGGTATCACAAACTTACCCACTTTTGTTGGCACATTCTCTAGAATGCCAAGTGTATATGTTACAGATTTATTCGCCAAGGAAAGACACATATTGGTAGGCTTAAGTTCATCCAAATCAAGCTTTTTATAGATAGAGTAAGGCATAAGACTAACACTAGCACCAATATCACATAAAGCTTTATCAAAATGCATACCTCCAATTACATAAGGAACCATAAATGAACCAGGATCCTTAAGCTTAGGTGGAGACTTGGAGTACATAGCTTTGGATTCTTCAATAAGAGATACTAAACCATAATCTTCAAGCTTTCTTTTATGGTTAATAATATCCTTCAAAAATTTACCCTAAGATGGCATATCTCTAATAGCTTCCACAAATGGTATAGTGATAGTGATATCCTTAAGATAGTCAAGGAATTTGCTGAATTGCTTGTCCAAATTATGCCTTATGTACCTTTGAGGAAAAGGAAGAGTTTTTAAGTCCACCTTAGGTTCATCCTCTTTTGGTGGCTTGGCATTTCCCTTTTTATCTCCTTTGGAAATCTCATCATTATTTTTACTTCTAATATCTACTTCCTCAAGCTCTACCCTATCATCATCATTAACCAATCCTTTCTTCTTATTGAGATCCTTTTCAACCTCCTTACCACTACACAATGTAATTACTTGACAAGACTCTTTTTGTACATACTCTAGTTGGCTAGGAAGTTTTCCCAAAGGTTTGGTGTTTGAGGTAGAGGCTTGTTGGGCAATTTGGGTTTCAAGGATATGGTTATGAGTAGCAAGTTGCTCAAGCTTAGAATTAATTTTCTTAAATTGCTCCTCATTTTATTTGTTGAGGGACATTTATTGGTTAACAAATTGCTCCATAAGAGTTTCAAGGTTAGGTTTAGATTGGGTAGGATTAAAGGCTTGTTGTTTCATAGGAAATCCAAGTGGATTATGGGGTTTAGTGTTTGGGTTAAATTTAGGGTTTAATTGGGTAATGGGTTTGACCATGAAAATCCAGGATGGTTTCTCCACTGCAGGTTATAGGTTTTGGAATTCAGCCCCATTCATTAGTTAAAACCTCCTTGCACATAATTCACATCCTCATTTGCAATTACATTGCATTGAGAGTAGGAATGAGATCATCCACAAATCTCACAAATAATATTAGTACATTTTAATGAATTAACTTGAGATTTACTTCCTAATTTGGTGAGGGTGTCTACCTTTGCACTCACCATATTAATGGTGTCAAGTTCCAAAACTCCCTTTGCTTTTGCCATTGTGGTTTCATCACCCATGTACCCTTGAGATGCAAGTTCTTCTAGCAATGTAACAACTTCTCTAGCCATCTTATCCATCCATTTCCCACTAGCTGCAGCATTCATAATATTCCTATTTTCATCCGTCAACCCATTATAGAAAATTTGAGGAATCATCCGTTCCGACAAACCATTATGTGGACACTGCCGTTGAAGTTCCTTAAACCTCTCCCATGCTGAATAAATAGTCTCACTTCCATTTTACTTCAAAGTAGTGATCTCATTTCAAAACTTGGCTATCTTGTGTGGTGGAAAATATTTATGCAGAAATGCTTACTTCAATTAATCCCATGTTGTGATTGATTCATTTAGCAAACTTGCAAGCCAAAGTTGTGCTTTGTCCTTAATCAAAAATAGGAAGAGTCTTAGCCTGATTACATCATCCATCACTCCATTTATCTTAAAGGTTGCACACACATTAAGGAAATTCAAAATGTGAGCATAAGGATCTTCTCCTTATCAGCCTCCAAATTGATTATTTTGCATCATTTGGACAATACTTGGCTTGATCTCAAAGTTGTTGTTGGCAATATTCGAAGCCATAATTCCTCTAAAACTACCCGAGATGTCGAGCATTGCAAAATCGCCTAATATCCTTCTCTCTGATTGAGCCATATTATTCAAATTCTATTGATTTTCTCTTCTTTCCTTTGTTCCCTGCATAAATTTTGTATAAGTAAATCATTTTTAGGATCAAGGTACAAATTATTATTACTAATACTTCTAGTAAGCATGTAAATTCACAAATAAACAAGTAATAAAAAAATAAACAAAAAAAAATTAAAACAAGGCCTAAAACAACCTTTTTCTACCCTAAGTTCATAAAAATTATAAACAAATCCCCTGCAACGGTGCCAAATTCTGAAGCGGGTTAGAATTGTATACCTTAGTCTCCAAGGACTTAGATAGAGCAAGTAGGGTGTCGAACACTGGGATTTGTAAATTTTATATTAACTGAATAAATACTAAGATGGATAGGTAATATATTAATAGTGAAAATGGTTGGATTATTCTAAGTATACGTACTAATTATGCTAATAAATCTAATTATTCTAAGTGTCAAATCAAATATGGTTTATTAGAACTACAATTCTTAATTAGTTAAAGAATTATAATGCATAATGACCACATGCAATGATTGGAGAACATGAACTAAAATCCTTAAGTGTAATTGTTGTTGTCAAATAAGGGTATTTCCATTTGAAGTCTATAAGTACCGTTGTATCATTATAGAGATAAACAGAAACCGTGAAGTTCCTTAGCAATTCTTTGAACCCTTAAAGTGGATTTTTTATCTCCAGGTACTTTCCTAACCTTTAAGTGAAATCAATTATTTTTCCACCAAATTTTCCCAACTATTATTGTGAACAATTTGACTAACACATCATATATGGTGATCAAGCATATACAACTCAATTAAACACTCAATTAAAAGCTATTCATTTATGCATTATAAAAAGATATAATTCATTGATTCATTCTTCCTTACAATTCTAATAAACAAAGGCTTAGCCAAGATGCATGATCAAGCAACAACAAAAGAAAACTAAATATAAATAGAAAAAGGAAAAGGAAAAGAATAGAGAATATAAAACCCTTTTACTAAGTCTTGATACTTGATGTAGAATCTTTCTTCTTCTTGGCTTTGTCTTTTATAATAACTCTAATATAAACAAAATAATTTTGTAATGTCTATTTTTCTAAATATATGGAAAACTATATATCTTTTTTCTGATTAAGATCCTCTATTTATAAGCCTTCAAAAGTGACTTAGAAAGGACTAGAACTTTGGAGTTGGAATGGCATCATTTCATGAAAGGTCATATTCTTTTGCAGATTCTATGACTTTAAGGGCAATTTCATCCATTCAAATGACTTTTAATCTCAAATGTTCCTTCATAAAAGTTTTAAATCTTTGAGTTATCTTTCTAGAGCAACTTGAATCATCAAATTTTAATCTCTTATAAGAAATTATGACAGAAATTCAAAAACTGCTCAAATTAGAAGGTTCTAGATTTCTACATTGTGCCGAGTCATGACAATGGTGCTGAGTCATGAAAGAAGCTCTCTGTTACTAGTCGTGCCCATGGTAATGAGTCATGACAGTCTTCAAGTGTCCAAACTTGACTCCTTTTGCTCCCAAACTTGTTCTAATCAACTCCAAGTCTTTTCCAAGCATGAATTGAGCTTAAAACATGTATATAACCTACATCATAAACCATACAGATAAAAGAAGTGAAAATAATAGCTTTATAGCCAAATAAACACATTAATCATAGGAAAACTAAGTGAAATTAAGACTAAACTATCCTAAAATACTAAAAATATTTGCATTATATCAATATTTGGGTCGTCGATACTGGGTTTTTTCAGTGCTTCAGTGAATTCCATTCCCTTAAATGCTTGATTGTCTTTAGCTACTGATTTGGCTAAGAGGTCAGCCTTAGAGGTTTAATGTTTAGGTATTTGGACTATCTTCCACTGTCCCCCCATGTTATTTAATCTTCTTTAAGAGTTTCATAACTTTTCCTACATATCTAGTGATGCTTGGATCCTTGATATAGAATGTGCTATTGACTTGGTTTACTACTAGTTGAGAGTTTGACTGTATTGTGAGGTGTTCAGCTTTGACTTCAGTTACCAATTTCAATCCTATGATAAATGCCTCATATTATGCGACATTGTTAGTTGCATTGAACTCTATTTGAATTGCATACTAGATGTAAATTTTATGCGGTCCTTTAAGGATAACCTGACACTAGATCCTTGGGTGGAAGATGCTCCATCCATATAGAGCTTCCACTCTGGTGCTTTGGTGATGGTGGGATCTTTTGGCATCATTTCTTGAATGAAATCTGCTAACATGTGAGATTTCACTTACTGACGGGGCTCATAGTTGATGTCAAATTCTCCTAGTAACACTGACCATTAAACTAACCTGCCTAAAGTCTTAGGCCTTTGTAAGATTTTTTGTAAGGGGAAGCAGGATCTGACAATGATGGGGTGAGCCTGGAAGTAGTGTTTGAGTTTCTATGATGCATGCACAATGGCCATGGCCAGCTTATCTAGCATTGGCTACTGAACCTCAAATCCTCAGAGTATTTTATTGATGTAGTATATCAGGTATTACTAGCTCTCTTCTTCCCTTACTAACACTAAAGCTATGCATTCTTGACCCACCGAAAGGTATAAGTATAGTGTTTCTTTTGGTACTAGCCTGCTAATTAGAGGTGGTGAGGATACGAATTATTTAACATCTTCAAAAGCTGCATGGCATTCTTCAGTCTAAAAAAATTTCTTGGAATTTTTTAAACCTTAAAATAGTGATAGGCACCGTTTGGCTAAGCAAGAGATGAAGCGCCCTAAAGCCATGAACCTACCTTCAGTCCAAACAAATTTCTTGGAATTTTTTAAAGCTCAAAATAGTGATGGGCACCGTCTGGCTGAGCAAGAGATGAAACCACCCAAAGCCATAATCTTGCCATTTAGCTTTTGTAACTCGTGGATAGTCTTCGGAGCTTTCATATTGAGAATGGCCTCCATCTTTTTTGAGTTGGCTTCAATACCTCTATAGGATATCATAAGTCCTAGGAATTTGCATGCTTTGACTCCAAAGATGCATTTTTCTACATTTAGCTTGATCCTAGTCTTGCTCAGTAATTGAAGGAATTGATCCAAATTTGCTATGTGTGCTCTGCATGCTTGCTCTTGATAATAATGTCATCCATGTATACTTCCACATTTTTCCTAATCTAGTACTAAAGTATATAGTTCATCATCCTTTAATATGTTGCTCTAGCATTCTTTAGTCCGATGGGCAACACCTTATAGTAGTAAAGACCCTTGTAAGTGATAAAGGATGTCATCTCTTAGTCTTCTCTCTTTATCGGTATCTAGTGATATCCCTATAATGCGTCAACAAAACTATATAGGCTATACCCGACAGTGGAGGATACTAGGTTGTCAATTATAGGTAGCAGGTAGTTATCCTTAGGGCATGCCTGGTTAAGGTCAGTATAGTCCACACACATCCTATATTTTTCATTTGGTTTTTTGACTAGTACCATATTGGTTATCCATTCTAGGTGAGTAACTTCTTTGATAAACCCTGCTTCTAATAACTTCTTCATTTCCTTGATGATTATCTTTGGCCTCTCGCATGCAAAGGTTCTTTTCTTCTCGATCACTATCTTTGCCCCTGGTTTGATGTTCAAGCTATGATAGGCAACCTAGGGATCTACCCCAGTTATTTTTTATGCTCGAGAAGTGAAGTCTTCTGAGTGTCTAGTAAGGACTTCCCTTATTCCTTGCTTGGTGTCATAGTCGAGCTCATTATTGATCTTCACCACTTTCCTATTAGCAATTTGCAATGGTTTAGTGTCATCGACTAGTTGTGGCCCAATACCTTACTTCTTTATTTCCCATACTGCTAGGTGAAAGGCTTTTATCTAAGGTTTTATTGCCATCTGGTAATACTGTTTGGCCATGTGTTGATCTCTGTGGATAATGAGAGTTTCTCCCTCAACTGGAATCTTTATGGTTAGGTGTTGAATGCTTGTGACTGCCTCTACTTCATAAAGCACTGGTCATCCTATAATACCATTGTATGCTATTGGAAGATCCACCACATTGAATAGAACCTTAATGATTTCTTCATCATCCCAATTTCTAAATTCTAAATTTAACTCTATAACTCCCATTGGTTGTATAGTTCCTCTGCATAAGCTTGTAATAGGATTCTAAATGGCTTTCAGGTTGGTGACGAAGCCTCCCATGGCTCTATAGGCATTCTAAGACAATCCGTTAATGGCACTTTCATTGTTGACCAATAACCTTGTTGGGTTTTATTATTTAAAAATTCAATGGAAATTAAAAATTTTAATCATAAATAATTTGATTAATTGATTTAAAACTAGGGTTTTCAAATATTACCACAAACACAGAAGAGGTAAGATTTATGGAAGGCAAAGAGGAGCTTCACTCCAGTGACACCTTACCTCTAGCTTTTGATTTTGGTAGTTCAGATCAAGATGTCTCTAAAAGAATCTATCCTCCATAAGCATCCACACAAATAGCCCTTGATTAAAATGAAAACTGTGTGCTAGCACTTCTCTTGATTTCTCACAAATCAAGAACAAAAATATGTTTTAGTTTTTCTAAGAGGAGAAAAACACATTTTTAGTGGCTAATGATTGAGTTAGTGAAACCCTAGAGAATATAACATATTTATAGACCTCTAATTAGGGTTTTACTTACCAAAATAACTTTTTGGTAATTTCTCAATTATTATTATTCTGATTTTATTTAAAATTAAATAAGAAATAATATTCTATTTATTTAAGATAACCTTTACCTTAAATAAATAAATTATTTATTTATTTATTTCCACAGAGCATATTTGGGCTTCTCAAACCCATATCCATTTTTAGGCCTATTCTAAGTGTATGACCCTGTAGGTTCACATGACACTGGTAGTGGGCCTTAAATCTCTATTTAGGCCTATAAGTTATAAGTGGCCTCTAGCAAGACATTATGACTACCCAAGTCATGTGAAGTCAATAATCCTATATAACCTAATAAATAATAAATATTGTAATCCCTTTATCACATGATATCTTGATTGAATATAAGGCATAGTTTTTGTCATCCTTATATAATTCAATCATATTATTTTTTTACTCTAAGTAGACTGAGAATGATAACTCTTTATCAATTCACTTTAGCATGGCCATGCATTTTCCTCAATCTATCTTATCAAGAGGCCCATAAATATTTTACTCAGATTAAATGAGGGACAAATTCCTTCTCAATCACTCACATTCCTCACATAACTCATTTTATATCCAATAACAATCTATTTAATAATCCTGTTAAAGATAATGTCAGATTGTGTCAAACTATATAATAGTTATGTAGAAATCCATGATGATTTCAAGGTCAAAGGACTAAATCAATATTATTATGATGAGAATTACTTATGACAATTATCGATGGAGTATTCTCATGATGGGTCAATCCAGTACATTATTTCCCAAATAAGTACCTATGAGTTGACTTAATATCTCATATTCATGATTAGTAAAACATAATCATCAATCAACATCACACCAGCCATAACATATTATTATGACTAGGGATAATTTGAATAGAACTCATATTTAATTTAAGGGTTTTACTATCAAGTCACATACTTTATGACCTTAGTAAGAATTGACTATTCAAGTAATTATCATAACACAAAATGATAATGAAAAATGCCTCTTTATTAAATAAAATGATAAAGTCAAAACATGGTCATACATGATTGACCTAGTGCATATCATTAACAAACCTCTTCACCAAATAATTTTTAATGTATGCATTTATCACCAGGTCATCACAATAGGGATGGCGAACATGCAACCCATCCTCTGAGTTAAATAGGATCTCTCTTTTCATGAAGGTTGGCCTATCTCCATGATTCATTTTAAGTTTCTTCTCAGTGTTTTGTCCTTCAATAATCATGTTACAATGTCAGGTAGCTCATTCCAAGCCTTCTTTACTTCTGGCATGTCTCACCTGTGGACCTTTGGATTCCTAATTCCTCTAGACATGCTAATGAAATTGTTGAGCTTACCATTCTGCACCAGTCTTTCTATGGCATTCTTCAATTCTCTATAGGCCTCAGTGTTGTGCCTGTATTCTCAATGATACTAGTAATAGTGTCCCATATCTTATGTGTCTCTCCAGCTTGGGCTTATTCTTCTTATTGGGGGTAATTCCTACACCATTATGTCTAACCCATATGAGGATTCTAGATCTAGAGGTATTAAGATGTGTGTATCTATCTGCTTCCCTCTCAAATCTTTCTATCGGGTTTCTGAAATTTGCTTTTGGGAAGCTTGCTCATCTAGATCTTGATCTTTCATATTTAGTTGGTGGTTTTTCTTTTTCCCTTCACATCCATCTATCTTCATCCATCTTTATCATTTTTATCACCATAGCCATTACTTCGACAAAAGTGCCAAGTTCCTTTGTCATTATCTTAACTTAAGCTTTCCGAGTCTAGTGTCATTTTTCAAAGCTTCTATAGCAACTTCATTTACAAGGTTTTTGATCTACATGGCTACTTTATTGAATCAATCGAGGTAGCCTCATAGGGACTCATCAACCTCTTGCCGGCACATCCAGAGATCGTTGATGTTTTTAGTAGGGGGAATATTGGTGATGAACCTGGTGCAAAATTTCTTTGCCAAATCCTCAAAAGAGGTGACATATTTGTCTAGGAGCCGATGAAACCATTTTTGGTCATTCTTGGTAAGTGTGCTTGGGAAGACCCTACACATGATTCCATCATTCACATTATGGAGCAACATTCTTGTTCTAAATGAGGATATGTGGTTGACAGGATCTCCAGTGCCATCATATTGATCTAGTTATGGGATTCTGAGTTTATTGGTATCTCTATCTGGATTATCCTTTTTATGAATGGCATTTTACCTTCTATAATACATTTATCTTCCTTCCTCGGTCTCATGTGGGCTTTGTGTATAACTTCCTCAACCCTCTGAGTTAACTTCGAGTTTTCAAGAGCCAAAATAGTTGAACTACATTCTCCTTCCAAAACTTTATTCTTTCCCCTGTTCACCTCAGGTATCTGCAGAGTTACTATGTTATTGTCCATATAAGCCGGCCCAGAGTTGCTGCTTTGAATCAAGGTGTTTAAATGTTGTTCCATTAGGGCTATCTGAGCTTAGATATTTTGAATCATTGCTTCCTTGTTAGTTTAGGTGAGGTTGAGTGTTTGGGTTATAGTGTTCAGGTTAGGCGTAGTTATAGTCGGTGTATCTGTTAGGCTTGGAAAAGGTACAAAAGGTATTGGTCAATAATGGTGTTGTAATCAAGCATAGTATGGAAAGTCAGTGCCCAAAGCCAACCACCCTTGGGTATTTCTAAGAGGTAAGTGCCTATTTCCGGATGAAGGTTCGGTATACTGGAAAGTTGCTAAAAGTACTGCTGTTGGGAGAGGTGTTAATAGATTGATTAGAGGAATGGGTGCCAAAAGGTTAATATGAGTTTCAAGAGTTGAGATTAGTGGTGGGCTGGAAGTCATAGTGTCGATGTCTTAACTTAATAGATATATGAATGGCTTTTCCCAAGAGTTCCCACAGACAGTGCCACTTGATAACTTGTTTCCGAAACTCTTAAGCTTGGAATCCTGCAGGTGATCAACAATGGGCAAGGAGAGAGGTTGAAAAGATCCCCACAAATACTCTAATGCCTAAGTTAAAAAGCAAAGAGAGAATCTAGAGAGAAAGTGAGAATAATTAGAATATGAGAGAATAGAATGAATGAGAATGAATAATGATACTTAAACCTAAAAAAGTAGGATTCCTCTTGGGATAGGAATCCTAAATCAAATGGGAGAGTATTCCTTCTTCATTTAGGAGTCTTCTTCAGGTAGGGATCCTTTCTTTAAATAGATTCAGTTGCCTTCCCTTTCTGAGTAACCTGCATAGGAAACAAAGTTCTTTAATTAAACAGGAATATATACATGTACGGTATCAATAATAATAATAATAACAATAATAACAACAACAAAATAAAGATAATAGTAATAATAACAATAATGATAACAATAAGGTAATAATAATAATAATAATAATAATAATAATATTATTATTATTATTATTATTATTATTATTATTATTATTATTTTATTATTATTATTATTATTATTATTATTATTATTATGTAAAAAAAAAGAAGAAGAAACCATTGACGAATGGACACGTGGGGTCTATTAGTCCTTTAAAATGAAGTGACATGCAGAATTGAAGGAGAGCAGCGGGAAGAGTGGGCATTTGGGTGGTAAATATCTTTTCAATTCTAAAAATTTTTCTCTCTTCCTTTCAACACCGAAATGGCATCCAATTGACCTTAAATTTGAACCACACACTCATCTTATCCTCCTCTTCCTTCTAGTATGTCCATTTTGCAAGAAATGGCTCAAATTAGTGCAAAATTATCATTGTTCAATCAGCCTTCTACCTCAATTTTGCACTATTCTAGTAGCTTTCTAGCATTGTGGTCACTTCCTTTGCATTCCTTACATTACCAAAAGTCTGTATCCACCAATCTTGTATTCGATCTCCTCCATTTTGATTTCTATTAATTTTTAGGAAATTTCTCTATAATTTTTTATCCTTGAATTCTATGCATGTTTTGGTGCATTTGAGGCTGGAAATGTGTTCTACTAATTAGTAGAAACATTTTGATATATTTAGTTTTGTTGAGTGACACTTTTCAAGTAAAAAATCCAGCAGGTGCCACTCGAACTTTGGCAAATGAACGATACTGACCCGAGATAAATGTATGATACTATTTTTAATAAATAGTATAAATTATGTTGATCAATTTTTGTAACTGGACTAGAGTCCAATTTCTCACGGATTTTGAAATAAAAATTTCAAAAGTGTTTTGATGGAATTTTCTTAATTTCCATTTAAATTGGTTAAATTGTTAGAAATAAATTCCTTTAGCTTAAAATGTCATATTTAGGATATTTCCAATTCCATTTTATTAATTCATTAATTTTTATAAATTTTTGGAATTTTGGAGAATTTTAATGAATTTTATTTGATATGTATAAATAAGTTTTAAATAAATATAATTTATTTTAGAAAGTTCCGGAGTGGGAGTTGTGGCATTTGGGTAGTCGAGAACACATCGGCCGACACACTCCACCTACGAGTTTTGATTTTAAAAGGACTTTAATTTCTTGAAAATTCATATAAATATTATTTGACAAATCAAAATTTAGGAAATAAATTTTTATTTACTGTAAAAAATAAAATTAAATTAAAAAACAGACAGGACATGTTTAATTCCAATAAGAATTACGGAATTCCAATCTTTTTTTAACTTTTATTTACTAAAAGACCCCTGAAAGAATTTAGACCTTTTAATTAGGTCATAAAAAAACTTTACAATTAAGTCATTAAAACCCAATTAAACTCTTTTTGGAAATGCATTCAGACTTCTGAGGTTTCAAACTTTAAGTGTTGAAGACCTATTTATAATATTTTCATTATTGGAGTCCTTTGTCGCATCCATACTTAACTATCTTGAAATTAGGCGCTTACACTCCTAAAAAAAGAAAAATAGGGAAGAATCACCAAAAGGATACCTCGCACGAAATCATTGAAATAACATCTACAGCATAACAAGTAATGACATAATCATTACTGTATCATCATTGCATCATCCCTACATTACCACTGCATCATTGCCGACTAAGACTAAAAGAGAAGGACGCATTACACCAACCACAAGAATTATGATAGTCTATTGCTTAACACCTAAAGAGGTTATAAAGAGGTTATAGTGGCATGATTCTATTCACCTGAGACCTGAAGAGGTTGTAATGGCATGATTTTATTCACCTGACACTTGAAAAGGTTATAGTGGCATGATTCTATTCACCTTATTCCTGAAGAGGTTATAGTGGCATGATTCTATTTACCTGACACCTGAAGAGGTTATAGTGGCATAATTCTATTTGCCTGACACATGAAGAGGCTATAGTGGCATGATTATTTTCACCTAACACATAAAGAGGTTATAGTGGCATGATTCTATTCACTTAACACCTGAAGAGGTTATAGTGGCATGACTTTGCTAGCTATAACATTTGTCTATTCGCCTGACACCTAAAAAGGTTATAGTGGTAGTATCCCAATGATCGAATCACAATAACATAGCACTCAAGTAAGTACCTCTCTCTTCAAAAAATGACTTTTTACATCTTTGCATTTGCTTCACGTGTGTTGACACTAGTGCTAGGTGGCTATACAACACATGCAAAGTAGGGGGCAACTATCATACCTCAAATTTGACTATCCTAAAAAAGGGTCCAATGATGAAATGAACCTCTGAGATGACTAGAGTTTGCTTGTACGTAACACCTTAGAAGTGTGCAACCTTAAAAACCTAACCGACCCTACCAGTGTGCAAACTCGATCATCGAGCCATTAAGTTATGCTTTAGCCTTATGAATATGGATTATTAGAACAATGATAAGCCTATTTCAAGAATTCCTTTCTGAGAATATTTAGCTTGTTGGATTGATACTCATTTCGTCAAAGTAGGACCTAACTTCGTGAAAAAATAAAAATTGATTTTAACAAAATAGACTTTTGAAACATGTCTGAAAGGCTCTAAAACCTTTAAAAGTAGTCCCATAATGGTCCAACATAACTTGAGGATCAGTGTGTGTTTCTTAGAAGTGTGTGTAAGGCCATAAACACCCTTATATATTATGCGCTAAAATTAAAGCTAAACTAGACAAAAAAAACTTTGGAAACACATTTGAAAGGCTCTAAAACCTCTGAGAGTGGTCCTAGAATAGTCCAAAATAACCCAAGGATTTTCGCATATTGCTCAAAAGTGTGCATAAACACCTTCAGGTGTCACGCACTAAAATTAAGGCTGAATTTGATAAAATAAACTTTAGAAATGCATTCGGAAGGCCCAAAAACCCTAGGAACCAACCTCATAATAGCATGCATAAGCCCCGAATGAAGCACATGAAGCACAAAAGTGCATGTAACTGGACGTGACTATGAGTGGCCATTCACTAAGCAAGTTGGCACACACACTTTGCATGGCTACACGCTCCATCCTAGGGATATGTGCATGACCATGCCTATACCCCACCTTTTCCCCACATTTTTCACTATATATAAGGGCCTTTACACCTTATTTTAAGGGGAGAGCAAGTGGAAGCATACACACACTGAAGAAATCTATCCGATTAAAGGCATTGGAAACCCCTTTCTAGATAGTTTTTACTCTCCCTCTGTCTTTATCTTGGGAGATTATACCTCTTTTCCACCAATCCAAGCCTCATCTTTGTCAAAGCATCTTCAAAGGTATACAAACTAGCATTATTCTATTATCATTTTAAACCTCTTGATGAGGAAAGCTTGATAATCCATCAAAGCTAAAGCTTCAAAACTCACACAAGCTTAGTTGAGACTGAGGACCACATTATCATTTTAGTATATTTATTTTATCGCATTGCATTTTATTTTATTGTCACTAGCATTTGAGAATATTATTATGTTTATGTGATAAGACTGTCAATTTTGCATGCTATATGAATAATTTATGCTTTGTTATGCGCATTTCATATCATAATTCTACATCCCCTAGTCTCAAAACATGAAATCACTCATAAATATCAATAATATGAAAGTGCATATCCCATAATAGAGTCATCATGTTTCTGGTCCAGTAATGACATCATGCACCCCCTATATTATTATCATAGTATCAATAATCACTGCAAGCATGCATGAGCATCTACATTTCACTTCTTCTTTCAAATGATTAAGCAAGCTATGTGAATGGTTATATTTACCTTGCAAATTCATTAGATTTACCTTTCTGTAATCCTTTTTTCCTTTTATATGTATTTTATTAGGAAAGCGATGTAATAATATCTTCAACTTTATTATCTTCCACTATATGGTGAAATGTGTGAATGCTATATAAAATGTCATTACCGAAACTAGGGTGTTGCAGTAGCTATATATTGCACATTATATAATAAGAAATGGTAAAAAAGAATATGCGATCCCCCGAACTCGAAAATCTCAACTGGGGACAATACTCACTGACTAATATGATGTTGTCCCTTTTCTTTCCTAATTTTCTAAAACTCAAAGGGTTACTCAACAAAATCAAAAAAATGGCTCATTCCTCCTAAGACCAATCATCTATCCTTATTCAGTAAAGTTGTCATATCCCTCAAAAATAAAAGATCCTTATGGAACCAATTCATCTCAAATCCAAGTGACACAAAACACAATAAAAAAAGTCAAAATCTAGGTCACTCACATGATCACTTTTGGATTGAGGCATCTTATGGTTATTCAAACCAAACTTTGAATATCATAGTATGAGCAATCGTGGTTTCCAAGAGACATGGAAACTTTACCGAATAGGGAAAAATGATTGGTCTAAGGAGGGATGAGAAGCCTTTTTCATTTTATGAAGACCCCACCTGATTTTTAGAAAATCAAGAAAAATAGGAACATTGGGTCACTCAATGAGTATTGCCCTTAGCATAGTTTTTTGGGTTCGAGGGATCGCATATACTTTTAACTATTTCTCATTATATGATATTCAATATATAGCTACCGCAACACCCTAGCCTCGGCAATGACAGTTTATATAGCATTCACACAGTACATCATATAATGGAAGACAATAAAGCTAAAGATACCATTATTACATTGCTTTCTTAATAAAATACACGTAAAAGAAAAAAGATTGTAGAAAAGTTTATCTAAATAAAATATAATGAACTTGTAAAGTTAGCACAACTATGCACATAGCTTGCCTGATCTCATGAATAATGGGATAAGCAATGGACACTCAGTCACTTGAAAGAGTAAGCCAAATGTACACAATCATGTATATTTGCAGTGATTATTTATGCTGTAATGATATATGATGACAATATAGGAAATGCATGGTGACATCACTAGACCATGAACATGATGACTCTTATGGAATATGAAATTTTCATGTTCTTGATATTTATGATGTGATTTCACATTTTAAAACTAGAGGATGTAAAATGATGACATGAGACGAGCAAAATAAAGCCTAAATTATTCATATAGCATGCAAATTGCCAGTCTCATCACACAAGCACAATAATATTCACAATACTGGTGATAGTAAAATAAAATGTAGTGTGATAAAATAGACATGCTAAAATGATTATATGATCCTCAGATTTAATTGAGCTTATATGAGTTTTAAAGCTTTAGCTTCGAGGGACTATCAAGCTTTCCTCATCGAAAGGTTCAAAATGATGTGTAGAATGATGCTAGTTTATATGCCTTTGAAGCATGCTTTGATAAAGATAAGGCTAGGTTTAGTTGAAGGGGGACTTAATAACCTAAGAAAAATGTAGTGGGGGAGCTAACACTATCTGGAATTAGGTTTCTAGTACCTTTGAGCGGACAGAAGTTTGAGTGTGTGCATATTTCCTCTTACTTCTCCCCTAAAATAGAGTGTGGAGACACCTATTTATAGTACAAAATGTGAGGAAGAGGGGAATATAGGCATGTTTATATGGACATCCCTAGGTCGAAGAGCATGGCCACACAAAGTATGTGTGACTGCACGCTTAGTGCATGGCTGAGTACTTGGCACGTGGTCATAGGCACTTGTGCATAATTATGCACACTTTCACACATTATGCACTCAATTTGGGGCTTTACTGGGCTATTTTGAGGTTGGCTCCTAGGGTATTTAGGCCTTTTATATGTGTTTTTAAAGTTCATTTTGTCTAATGTGGCCTCAATTTTAGCATGTGATAGCTAGGGGTGTATATACACACTTTTAAGCAATGCGTGCTAATCCTTGGGTTATTTTGGACTATCCTAAAACCACTTCCAAAGGTTTTGGAATCTTTTAAATGTGTTCCCGAAGTCTATTTCACCTAGTTCGACTTCAATTTTAGAGCATGAGACTTAAGGGTGTTCGTGGCTATATATATATAACTTGTCTTAATATTTTAATAATTAGTTAGTGTTTAGGTTTCTTTATTTGTTTTAGTCATTATTATTATTTTGGTTTATTTACCTATCCATTTAAGTATCTATCTGGTTAATACAAGATTGACCCGATTCCTAAGTGTTTGACACCCTTCTTGTTCTATACTATGTCCTAGAGACTAGCATATATAAATCTAACTCGCAACAGATTTTGGCATTATTGCCAAAGAATGTATTAACTTTTATTAACTTAGGGTAATTTTTATTGTAATTTTTAGGAATGTATTGTAATTTTTATTAACTTAGGGTAGAGAAAGGTTATTTTAGGTCTTGTTTTTATTTTTATTTTTTTTTTCTTTTTATATTTTATATTTTTTTATTTTTTTATTGTTGTTATTTGTTAAGTTTAATTTGTTCGATTGTGAATTTACATTTTTTTTATGCTTACTAGAAGTACTAGTGATAATAATTTGAACTTTGACCCAGAAATTGATTTAACTATATGTGCTTTATGCAAGGAACAAAGGCAAAGAAGAGAGAACTAACTGAATTTGAATAACATGGCTCAACTGGAAAGGAGAACATTAAGGGATTTTGTAATGCCTGATATCTCAAGAAGTTTTAGAGGGATTGTGGCTCCGGCTATTCCTAACAACAATTTTGAGATCAAGCCAAGTATTATCCAAATGGTGCAAAACAATCAATTTGGAGGTTTACAAGGAGAAGATCCTTATTCCCACAAATTAACATTCCTTAATGTGTGTGAAACTTTCAAGATCAATGGTGTAACAGATGATGCAATCAGGCTTAGACTCTTCCTATTTTTTATCAGGGATAAGGCACAACTTTAGCTTGCAGGTTTGCTAAATGAATCAATCACAATGTGGGATCAATTGAAGCAAGCATTTCTGCACAAATATTTTCCACCACATAAAATGGCCAAGTTTCACAATGAGATCACTACTTTCAGGCAAAATGGAAGTGAGACAATTTATTCAGCTTGAGAGAGATTTAAGGAACTCCAAAGGCAATGTCCACATCATGGCTTATAGAATGGATAATTCCTTAAATTTTCTACAGCAACCAATGGAAAATGGAAGGATAAAATGGCTAAAGAAGCCATTACTTTGCTTGAAGAACTTGCATCTCAATGATACATGGGTGATGAAATGACTATGGAAAAAGCAAGTGAAGTTTTGGAGGTTGACACAATTAAAATGCTAAATGCAAAAGTAGATGCTCTCACTAATTTGGTAAGTGGAAATCAAATTAATTCTTTAAAAAGTACTAATGTTGTTTATGAGTCTTGTGGAGGATCTCATTCATATTCTTAATGTAATTTAAGTACAAATGAAGATGTGAACTACATGCAAGGAGGTTTTAACCAAAGAATGGGGCTGAATTCCAACACTTATAACCCTCAATGGAGTAACCATCCCGGTTTCTCCTAATCAAACCCATCTTTTCAATTAAACCTTCAATATAACCCAAATACTAAACCTTAAAACCCACCAGGGATTTCTATGAAACAATAAACCTTTACTCCTACCCATCCCAAACCTACTCTTAAAAATCTCATGGAGCAATTTGTCAACCAACGAATGTCCATAAACAAACAAAATGAGGAGCAATTTAAGTAGCTAAACTCTAAACTTAAGCAGCTTGCTACTCATAACTGCATCCTTGAAACCTACATTGTCCAACAAGCCTCTTCCTCTAGCACTAAACCTTTAGGAAAGCTTCCTAGCCAATCGGAGTATGTGCAAAAAGAGTCTTATCAAGTAATTACCTTGTGTAGTGGTAAGGAGGTTGAGAAGGATCTCAATAAGAAAAAGAGAGTGGTTGATGCTGATGATGGGGTAAAAATTGAGGAAGTGGATGTTATAAGTAAAGATGATGATAAGCTTGCAAAGAAAGGTAATAAGGAAGATACCATACCATCGAAGAATGATGAACCAAGGGTAGATGTTAAAACTCTTCCATTTCCTTAAAGGTTCATAAGGCAAATAAACAGTTTGGAAAATTCCTTGATTATCTCAAGGAAATTACTATCACCATACCATTCATGGATGCCATTAGAGACATGCCAGCATGGGGTAAATTTTTGAAGGATATTATTAGCCATAAGAGCAAACTTGAAGATTATGGCTTAGTATATTTTATTGAAAAATCCAAGGCTATATACTCTAAGTCTCCACCAAAGCTTAAGGATCCTGGTTCATTTATGGTTCCTTATAGAATTGGAGGTATTCATTTTGATAAAGCTTTATGTGATATTGGTGCTAGTGTTAGCCTTGTGCCTTCCTCTATTTATAAAAGGCTCAATTTGGATGAGCTTAAGTCTACCAATATGTGTCTTTCCATGGCAAATAAACCTATCATATAACCACTTGGCATTCTAGAAAATGTGCCAACAAAAGTGGGGAAGTTTATAGTACCAACTGACTTAGTTATGTTGGAAATGGAGGAAGATCTTAAGATCCCAATTTTGTTTGGAGGAAGATCTTAAGATCCCAATTTTGTTTGGAAGACCATTTTTTATGATAATAGGAGCAATTATTAATATAAAGAGAGGAAAGATCTCACTAGCGGTGGATAATAAATGTATGGAATTTGATATGCTAAAAATCAAAAAGTCAACACCTGTAGAAGTGGCAAGTATAATTGATTCTATTGATTCTATTGATGAATGCATTGAAGAAGTATTTCATATGTTTGAGGCAAGATTCTATGGAGCCATATGGAATGCAAGAAGCTAATGAGCAAATTTTGGAGGTAACTCTATATTAACTATCCCATAGGACATCAAGATTTAAACCTTTAAGTAGAGAGGATGATCCAAAAGATACTACATTAAGTGAAGAAGTCAAGATAGAGCTCAAGCCCCTACCATCAAACCTAAGATATGCATTTCTTGACTCTAACCTTAATTTTCCTTTTATTATTAATTCATCTTTGCTTAGTGATAATGTTGATGCCTTATGTGATGAGTTGTTTAATCATAAAAATACCATTGGTTATTCTATAAATGATTTGAAGGGTATTGGTCCTAATGTATATATGCATATAATTATTTTAGAGGACCATGCTAAGCCTTCTATTGAAGGTCAAAGGTAGTTAAACCCCACTCTTAAAGAAGTGGTGAGAAAAGAGGTAACTAAGTTACTTGATAATGGAATCATATATTCCATTAATGATAGTAAATAGGTAAGCCCTATTCAGATTGTACAAAAGAAGGGAGGCTTAACTGTTATTAGGAATGAATCTAATGATCTTATACTTACTAGAACTGTCATAGGATGGCGCATGTGTATTGACTATAGGAAATTAAATAAAGCAACTAGGAATGACCATTTCCCATTGCCTTTTATCGACCAAGTCCTTGAGAGACTAGCCAACTTTTCTTATTTTTGTTATTTGGATGGACTAAGTGGTTTTTACCAAATTCCTATTCATTCTGAGGATCAAGCTAAAACCACCTTTACATGTCCATATGGTACTTTTGCTTTTAGGTGTATGTCTTTTGGTTTATATAATGCACCTGCAACTTTTTCAAAGATGCATGTTTTCAATATTTAGTGATTTGCTTGATGATTATGTAGAAGTTTTTATGGATGACTTCAATGTTATGGTACTAATTTTTCCAATTGACTAGATAATCTATCTAAAGTTCTTGATAGGTGTATTGAGCATGGATGGGTCTTGAATTGGGAAAAATGTCACTTTATGGCACAAGAGGGAATCATTCTTGGTCATTCAATTTCAAAGAGGGGCATTGAAGTTGATAAAGTAAAGATAAAAGTAATTGAAAATTAGCCACCTCTGAAGTGTATTAAAGATATAAGAAGCTTCCTTGGACATGCAAGTTTCTATCAAAGATTTATTAAAGACTTCTCCAAGATAGCAAAGCCATTGACGATGTTATTTTTAAGTTTGATGATGCGTACCTTGATGCATTTGCAACTTTGAAAAGAGCTCTTGATTCCATACCCATCTTACAACCACCTAATTGGGAGCAACCATTTAAAATAATGTGTGATGCTAGTAAATTTATGGTGGGGGCTATTTTGGGTCAAAGAAAGGAAGGCAAGCCTTATTTGATTTACTATGCTAGTAAACTACTTGATGATGCTCAAATCAACTACACCACAATGGAAAAGGAGTTGCTTACTATTGTTTATGTAGTTGACAAGTTTAGAGCATATCTTGTGGGGCAAAAGGTGATTGTTTATTCATATCATGATGCTCTTAAGTATCTTCTAAGCAAGAAGGATGCAAAACTTAGACTCTTATGGTGGGTTTTTATACTTCAAGAGTTTGATTGGGAAGTGAGAGACAAGAAGGGAAGTGAAAGACAAGAAGGGAAGTGAGAACCTTATTACAGATCACCTATCAAGGATTGATCAAGATGGACTTAAGAGGAATGATGATGGTGTGCCAATTAATGATACATTTCATGATGAAAACTTACTAAGTGTGGTATCAAAGAAACTTCCATGGTATGTGAATATTGTAAATTATCTTATGAGTGGTGTTCTTCCTTATTAGTTAGATTATCAACAAAGGACGAAATTTCTACATGATATTAAATTATATTATTGGGAGGAGCCTTTGCTTTATAAAAGATGTGTTGATGGTTTAATTTGGAGATGCATTCCTCAAGATAAAGCTCAAGATGTTTTGAGAAATTTCCATTCCTTAGATGTTAAAGGACACTTCGGTGCAATAAAAATGGCATCTACGGTACTACAATCTAGTTTTTGGTGGTAACTTTATTTAAAGATGCTAGAGATTTTGTTCTTACGTGTGATAGATGTCAAATAATGGGTAATATCACCAAGAAACATGAGATGCCCTTAAAAGGAATCCTTAAAGTCAAGCTCTTCAATGTTTGGGGTATAGATTTCATGGGTCCATTTCCTAGCTCTTTAGGCTACAAGTATATTTTGGTCATGGTGGATTATGTTTCAAAATGGGTGGAAGCATTGCCAACCATTATTAATGAGGCTAAAGTAGTCAAGAAGATGCTTAAGAAAACTATTTTTCTTAGGTTTGGTACTCTTAGGGCATTGATTAGTGATGGAGGTTCCCATTTTTGTAATCACGTGATTGAGGCTCTCTTAAAAAAATATGGAGTAACACATAAGGTTGCTACTCCATATCACCCATAAACAAGTGCACAAGTTGAGATTAGTAATAAAGAGGTTAAGTGGATCCTAGAGAAAATGGTGTCTTCTTCATAAAAGGATTGGGCATTAAAGCTTGATAATGTTTTATGGGCATATAGGATACCCTTTAAAACCCTAATTAGCCTTACTCCTTACCAAGTTTATGGGAAGTCTTATCATCTTCCCATTGAATTAGAGCATAAGGCATATTAAGCAACAAGGGCTTTGAATTTTGATTTAAAGAAGGCTGGTAGGAAGAGGTTACTTCAACTTAACGAATTAGATGAGTTAAGAATGAATGCTTATAAGAATGCGAAGTTATATAAAGATCATACTAAGTTATGGTATGATAAGCATTTATCTAAGAAGAAATTTCATAAGGGTGAGCTTGTTTTCATTTTTAATTTAAGACTCAAGCTATTTTTGAGAAAGTTGAGGTCATGATGGATAGGTCCATTTAAAGTTATCAAGGTTTATCCTCATGGTATGGTTGATCTTGCTAATGTAAAGGGGGAAATTTTTAAGGTAAATGGACATTTTCTCAAACCCTACTTGATCGGTGATGTAATTGATTCGAGCTACTCTATCTCTCTATCTACACCCTAATCGAATTGAGGTAAGGTCAAGCTATCAACTTTTAAATTTAGCATGGTAAGACTAACACATCTTAACTTTCTTAACTTTCATATACATCTTTACATTTTCTATGCTTTTATTTCATTTTATTCCATTTTATTTTGTTACAAGTTATTACTTCACATTTTTACATTTCCTAGCTTTATTTTTTGTATTATTTTTGACTTTAGATTGGTTTCATTTAGTGTTTTGTTTAAGTCATGTACTAGTTTTTACTTTTTTTTAAACTCCATGCCTTAGTTTTTCTTTTCTGATTGAAATGCTAGTGATGAGTCATCACATATTAATGACTCATAATAGAAAGGTTAGATGATAAGTCGTCACTAATGGATGACTCATCACATACAACATAGAGCATTGTGATGAGTCATCACACATTGATGACTCATTATAGAGAGTTTAGATGATGAGTCATCACCACATTGATGACTCATACACGCACATTTATTCTACCTACAATTGCATTATCATATATTTATACTTATAATAGCTTAGTTTCATTATTTTTATATATATTACACATCTTCTATTGTTCATCTATTTGTTTTATTCTCTTTATTCCTTAACTAAGCATAATTTTATAATTGAATGATTGTTTCTTTTCCAAGAATAGACATACCTTTTCACTAACCCTTACACACCTTTTCACTATCTCTTACACCCCTACATCTTACACCCCTATTACATCTATAAATACACCTTTTGACCACCCAATCTCATATGTCTTCATATCCAAACAAATTTACACTTACCTACACTCTCTTCCATCATTTCCTGTTCTTTCATTACTTATATACTTTGATTTTCTATTCATCTCTTCTCTAAATCAACCTTAACCGAAACACCCCACTCTTTTTCTCCTCTTTGTTTTATTTTTCCATTTTCATTTCCTACATATCTCTGTATTTCTAATTCATTTGAGCAAGACTATCACCATGGGTAAAACTAGAGGATCATCTTTTAAGAGGCCTCACATTGAAGAAACACATAAAGAGGAGGAAGATCTTTCCATAACTTACAAAGCCAAATTTCCAATCCTTACACATAAAGAAGGTGCCAAGTTCACAAGAATCAATTTTAGAGAAATCTTGGGCTGTAAGTACATTCCTAACTCTCTTTTGAATGATGTGGGTACGCTTGCATCTTTTAATTAATTTTAACTCAATGTGGGCTTAAAAAATTTGTTTCTATGCATGAAGACACCAATGTGGAATTAACTACTAAATTTAATACTACTTTTGATGTTAATGTTAAAAATTCCTAAATTCTAGAATTTTGCATGCAAGGGAAGAAACATCAACTTACTTACACTTTCATGAATCATGTCTTTGGTTTTAAAAGAGATGGGTTATATGATCCCCCATCAACTTTTAGTTTGAATGAATTTTGGATGTTTTTAACTAGCTTGCACACACCATTTGACTATAGGAAAGGCAACGCTATATTTATTAAGGACTTGAAATATTGGTTGCTACATAAAGTGCTTGCATGTGTTCTATTTCATAAGACTGAATTCAATAGAGTTTCTACATAAGAATTATTTTTAATATGGTGCATTCACAATAAAAAAAAAGTGTGTTGGACTAATTGGGTGTTTAATCAATTGTTAGATTATGCTTCCCATAAGAATGCCCTTTTGACTCATGGACATTTGATTACCATTGTTGCAAAGGCTTTGAATGTTAACCTTGCTAACTATACTCGTTTTGTTGAGCGTTCTTATTTTACTAAGCAAGTTTTATGAGAGGAGAGGTAGAGGATACTACACTCTGTTTGATTCCTCCCTGTTTCCATTCTTATTGGAGAGGAATTAAAGGACCACCATCGGCTGAGGAGCAATAATGCAGAATCTGCCGAGGAGAGCGATCTAGAGTAGGACCTTCCCTGATATACACCAATCAGTGATGTTCCTCTCCTCACATATCCAATTCAAAGTACCACTAGTGGATCCTCAAGTGCCCATCCTCCTATTTGGGATCAAATATTGGATATGTAGATTGCTATACAACATTAACTCAATGAGATGGAGTTTCAAAACCAATAACTTGCTCATCGGCAATGCAAAATGGAGTATAAATTGAATCAATTTTTTGCTCACTTTGGCTATCCGATCAAGTCTCCACCTCCTACCCCTATGAATGATTGAGGGTGTACTTCTATCATTTCGCTTGCTTTTTTTTTATTACATTGAGGACAATGCATGTTTTTAAGTATGGGGAAAGGGATATTAGTAGGATATTAGTAGTATATTAGTGGTATATTAGCAGTATATTGCTTATATGTTTTATGTGTGCTGTGTGTTTTACATTTATATGTTATGCCATTGTTGCATTTTGCATTTATATTATTCATTCTCTTCTTATATTTAATAAGTAGTTGTTCTTTTTAGTCTATTGATTTTAATTAAGGCTAATCATTAATGTTGATAATTAGAATTTGTATGCTCTATTAATAGAAGTTGAAAGTTTCATCTAGTATAGGTTATAAATTTTCCTTTTTGTCTCTTTTTATTATTTCTAAGATCTAAAGAATATTTATTCAACTTGCTAGTTGTGCTTAAGGCTAAAGCAATAAAGATTCAAGCTTAGGTTTTCTTAAAATTTTGAGTAAACTTAAGGAAACTATAGCCATAATACTCATGAAACTCACTTTTTAATAATGGATAAGGACAAGATTTACAAAAAAAAAGAAAAAAAATGCTTTTAAAGTTTGCATTTCAAGTAAGTTGTGTGTAATTGAGTATGATCCTTAGTTACATTCATTCGGAAAGAAATGTGCAAATTATAAGTAGATGTATTTCAAGTAAGTTATGTGTGATTAATTATGCTCCTTAGTCATATTCATTCAAAAAGAATACATCAAAAAATATATTATTGAATAAAATGTCTAAAAATGCCATGAGAAGAGTGAGTTGATGTGTGTGCTTAACATTGTCTCAAGGTTGCTTTTGCTTCTAGGAAATCATAAGTTTGGTGAATAACTATTTTGGTTAAGTAGCTTGGTTAGAACTTTGACTTTGTGTTCCTGATTTTATTCTTAGAAAATTGAGATAAATTGGTGAATTTATTACATATGCTATGAAACTTGCTTGTTTTATTATTGTGGAGCATTAAAGTTTGATTGATTAACTATCTTTTATAACCACTTTCATTCTTGAGATAACTTGACACGATAACTACATTTTCTTTGGAAGAGATGAAAATTTTATGCACTTTTCTATACTAGATCTTTTCTTGCTTGAGGGCAAGCAATGTCTAAGTGTGGGGAAGTTTAATAAAATGCAAATGTGCATAGTTATTTAGGCTAGTTAAGGTTTATTTTCATTTCATTAAGTTTTATATGTTTTTTTGGTTATTGAATTAATTTTTTTACTTATTTATCATTAAGACTCACTATGTAAGTTTTATGCATGATGTAGGGCTCAAATGACATTTAGAAGACACTTGGAGTTTATTGGAACAAGCTAGGAAGCAAAAAAGATTCAAGCTTGGATCATCAAGAAGGTGTACAAATCATCACTAGAGGCACGAGTCATTACCAAGAGTCTCTATGATGAGTCCTCACCGAGTGACGAGTCGTCACACTTGTGCTTTGTCCAAGAGTTGCAACCTTTCTCAGTTTGAGCAAATTTCATATTTTGGCCATAACTCTGTCTATAGAAATCCAAATTAGATTATTCAAGTTGGTATAGAAAAATAACATAATGATTGACAACTTTCTTAAAGAAACTTCCTAGAGATAAAGTCATTTGGATGGATGGAAATGCCCTTAAAGTTATAGAATCTACAAAGGGGGGTGACCTTTGATGTCAAGTGGTGCCTTTCCAAGTCCAACCATATTCTAGTCACTTCCAATAGCTTCTAATCTCTATATATGCATCATTTTTGGTTTGAAACAAGAGACATATGAATTTCTATAGTTTTTTAAAAATACAATTATTATCTTTTAGTTTTAAGAGATATTGTAAAAAACACTTGAAGAAGACAAAGCCAAGTACAAAAGAAGATCATCATAAATCAAGAATTCTTTAGAGGACATAGAAGGGTTCTTTATCTTTCTTTCTATGTTGAATTTGGTTTTCTTTTGTTGCTTCTTAATCATGTATCTAGGCTAAGTCTTTATATGAGAATTACAATGATGACTTAAATAAGAACTACATTTTTATCTTATATTATTCATGATTTAACTTCAATTAGTGTAATTTGTGTTATGTATGTTTGATCACCATATGTAACTTATTAATCAAATTATTTACAATGAGAATTTGAGTAATTTGGTGGAAATTAATTAAGATTACTAAGAATGGAATTTGACTTGGAGACAAGGGATTCATCTTGAGGGAAACAGAATTAGTATAATGTGCTTTATGATTTTCTCTTATCTTTCCATTGCCATGAGAATGAATGTAGACTCTAAAAGGAAATACCTTTAATTGACAACGAGAGTTACTTTTAAAGATTATAGACTAATTTCCAATCAATATTTTTTATGATAATTATGTTTAAAGTTCTAGTTTAATTCTGATTTGTGATTCTCCTATATATATATATATATATATATATATATATATATATATATATATATATATATATATATATATATATATATATATATATATATATATATATACATTGTCATGACTTGTCTTAATATTTTAATAATTAGTTAGTATCTAGGTTTCTTTATTTGTTTTAGTCATTATTATTATTATGGTTTATTTACCTACCCATCTAAGTATCTATCTAGCTAATACAAGATTGACCTAATTCTTGAGTGTTTGATAGCCTTCTTGCACTACACTAAGTCTTAGAGACTAGGGTATATAAATCTAACTTGCAACACTTCCCCAAGAATAGGAGCTGATTCCCCAGGGATTAGAATAAAACATAAATGGTGACATTAGACTTAAGGAACAACCGATTCCATAAGGCTAAACTCTAATTCCTCAAATGCTAATGCATCAAGACCATTCACTTTCTCCTTAATCCCTATTGGTAGAAGTGAACATAAATGTAGAAAAGCAGACAGAGCTTATAGAGGAAAACTTACTTTTCTTACTGGCACCTACTAATTCTATCAATGTAGTTTTGCAAGAGAAAATCAAAGAACCCTTCCCACATAAGTCCAAATAGGTTCACAAGTCATTGGAGGCCAATTTCTCATAACAAATTTTTACCACCAGATAAAAGGCCACCTAATCCAAATTTCTTTATAAATAAGTACAGGTACATGCAAAGTAAGGATGGAAGGCTTGTACAATCTATATTTATGGTGCCACAATCTGTTCTACCAGATAAGCAGTGGTGTAAGATGGAACGCAAGAATTTTTTTCAGCCACTAACTCATGCACATAAAATAAGACAACAAAGACAAAGGGCATTTGAAGAATAGGAGATCCAACCTAATGCTAAGGTTAAACTCAGGCTGAAGGCTAAGATGATCCACTTTCTGACAAAAAGGGATCCATGATCCAAAAGGTAGAGGAAGATGTCAACAGATTCCACACTCGGTGGGTAACTTCCCTAGAAGAAATAGAAGGGGTCATCCAAAGGTCATCAAGAGATGTAATTAATGCAATAATAATGGTTTTTCCAATTACTGTTTATGATAAAAATTCCCTTAATGTCTTCTCTATGGTAGATTAGATTAAAATACTGAGCTTTAAAGGGGAATATTCTGCATGGGACTATATGAAAATGCTAAATCATGTGGTTGAATATTACTTCCCTGTTAAGCCAAAAAAGGGTGTGAAAGGAGGTGGAGCTGAAAATATTTCCCACTATATGGGAAAATAAAAGCTAAATAAATAAAAAAAATAACTAGCCTCTGGCCAGAAATTTGCCATTAAATGGCAATATTTTGTTCTTTGGTTTTGAAAATTTGCTTGATAGCCAAGTTTGGATTTTGCAAGTTTTGGTTTGTTTCTATTTATTTTGAAAATTTGAATTTTTGTGTGTTTTTATTTACTATTGTTTCCAAGTGTGTTTTTAGTGTGTGAATAAGGTGCAGTGATGTGTTGATGAAATTTCAGTAGCATAACAGCTGAAAATTTGGACTCTTTTGTTTTAATGCATGGCTATAGTGCATGTGTGTGGTGTGATCAATAATGCAAAAGGATGAATTAAAAATAGGCAGGCAAATACAAGGCAATCTCCAAATGATAAGACAATGGATTCATCTTCATTGTTAAGAAAAGATGCATACAGGTTGCAAGAAGTCAATATAAATTGAAATCCCTAAGGTGTACAGTAATAAAAGCATATATAGTAGACTATAAATTTCTAGGTAAGGAAATAACAAACAAAAGGCTAAATAAATAATTAAAATAACAGAGAGAAGGCTAAATAAATAATTAGTTTTAGCCATTAAATCAAATTTGCCTAAGAATGTGATTTGCTATGGGAATAGATATTATTTTAGTAATTGATTGCTAAAATAAACAAATTTGTTATGTGAAAACAAGTACATGCATAAATATAACTAGCAAGTGATTGTGGTTTTAATAAGCACATGCTGATTTATTTTGTTTGTACTTTAATAGAGTGATTTACTAAGCCGCAAATGTTGGAATATGCAAAATATGTACAAAAAATAAGCAAAACATATTTTTCCCCAAGAAAAATTAATTTGTTACTGTAAAATTAAAGTAGGATCAATGATGACCATCTAACAAACATTTTATTCAGCTTAACAAAAGTTGAATTAAATAAATAAATTCCACAGTAGAGGTTTTGGCAAAATTTTGCTAAAATATATATGAAGAGGTATTTCAGAGATGAGTAGTAATGAGTTTTGGTTCATTTCCCAGGACAATAAAGGTTAGTACATGTCAAGAATAAGCCTGACATGATTATTTTGGCCTAATAGGCTAAAATAATTCTTATGTGAAACTTAAAATTGCAAGAAAATTCATGATAAAGTTCTATAATTTACTTAAGAGCTTTAATTAAATTTTAGGCTAAGAGAAACTCATTCTACCTTGGCCAAACCCTATTGAGAATGAAAGCTTGGAGAGGTAAATTTTGACAAAATATTATGCAAAATATTTAGCTTGATCAAATGCATTTTTAAGGCCTTAGGGCCTTAGAGAAATTAATGACAAGCTATGAGCTAAAAAATAAAATTATGCTACAAATTGCAAAAATGTGGCTATGATTCACAAAATTGGCTAGGGAAATAATGCTCAACTTAAGTTTATGGATATTTGGCTAGAAATATTTTTAATTTTTGGTAGTATAGCAGCATCATGAACCATGGAAATAATGGTTAAAGCTTAGCATAAAGAATGTGGCACTGTAGAACTTCACTAAAAGATAATCAAGCTGGGAATAAATTTTTGCCAAAAATAAAAGCAAGAATTAATGTGCATTTTTATTTTTGCTCTAGAGCCAAAATTGCATTTAGACTAGGGAATTTTTGGTTTATTAAGCCAAAAATAATATTTGCTTTCCATATCATTCTTTTAGCATTTCTTGCTAAAATGAAATTCAAACAAGGTTAATTCTGCTTAACAAATGCACAAGGTAGGAGCCAAAAAAGTCTTTTAAAAAATAGCCAAATGTTAGGCTAATTGAACCATTGGCTAAAAGCAACATATGATTATTTTCCTTGAAAACATCCATGGAAGTTTAAAGCAAACAAATTTTGGCAAAATAAAAATGATCCTTTTGTTGAAAATAAATTGCCAAAATTTAGATGTGTGGTTAAAATAAGCCGAACAAATAAATTTTGGCTAAAGACAAAATAAGTGTGTAAATACCAACTTAGGTGTCAAATTAATTTAAAGCTAAAGACAATTAAATTTGTTCTTTTAGCTTGAGTAATTTAGCATTAAGATTGAGCTCTTTAAGTAGAGCATGCATATGACCACATTGAAAGAACAAACTCTTGGCAATATTAGGGTGAAAGTAAAAAGCTAAAAGTTAAAGCATGAAATTTGATTAAAAAGGTATGGCATGTTTTAAAGCCAAATTTTGAATTTTCTAAATTTTCTTGGAAGAAAGCAAGTGGCAAACCAAATTTTAAATATTTTGGTTAATATAAATTTAGCTAGCTTAAATATTTAAGCAAGATATCATTGCTCTTAAGCATGAAAGTGTTGGCCAAATGAGCAAGCACAAGTGAATTTGCAAGATCAAGAATAACCACGGCTTATAATTTTTCTGGATATATTTGTCATTTTATTTTGGCATAAATTGCTAAGATATATTTAAAGAGTCAAAAATCTGAAAAGATAGCTAATTGTGAACCAAGAATTCTAATTATTGGTTAAAGCTAAAATTGGCACATTAACTTGAAAATTATTAAATAACTAGAATTATGCATGCAACCCGAATTATTACCCAACCTAAAATATTTTAGGAGCTCAACCTAAAAGGAATTTTTTGTAAGGATCAGTGTTGGGACTCCGGGCTCAAGCCTCATGGGAGGTGCAGGGGGCAACGCCCCCATGGTATGGACTTAAGTCAAAATACTATGCATAAATCTTTTGGCTAAAGTCAAATGAATCAAATGCTAATCAAAATTAATATAGCAACGTCGAATTAAACACTAAATTTTTTGGCTAATCATCAAGTCTATAAGCTTTTTACAAGCAACGTTATTCTTCCAACAATATAAATACATCATGAAATTATTCCTAAAGCAACAATAAGCTTTAAATCACATAGGTTCATATTAAGATTACAATTAAATCTTCAAAAATTAATTCACAAAAGAGCAAACCCATTTAATATTAAGTAAAGAAAATAAAAAATTACCTTATTTGAGTTTCTTTTGGTTTGAGTTTATTGAGAATTACTTGGGGGATTTAATGTGGAATGGGTAGAATGTGTCGTAAAGTGTGCAGAATCGTTGAGCAGGGTAGCTCCGATGACCGCTCACTTGACAGTACACATGTCTGTTCGTGTGAAGGCTATTGAAGATAGGTAGAGTAAGGACAACAGCAGCAGCAACCTTGGCTACTTGGTAGATGTTGGTATTGGGAAAGGCAACAACCTACTACTCATCGGAGGAGTGCTGCACATCAGAGCAGCTCTACCATGTGGAGCAAGTAGAAAACAAAGTTGCTGACTTGTTATGTGAGACGGAGAGAAGATTTGCATGTTGAAACTAAAAAAGAGTTGACGATGGCGATCTGTTTTTCGATGAGGGTGGCTTGCAATAACTTGTGGTGGATGAAGAAGTGTTGGTAGCAATAGAGGAAGAAAGTAAAATTGAAGAAGAAGAAAAAAATGAGAGAAAAAATAAATAAATAAATAATTTTTTTCTAGGAAAATAAAAGTTAAGGATTTTTTGAATCCTGGGTATTGTGCAATTTAAGGAAATTAAGCTAGGAGAAGAAGATTTTGAACAATTCAATGCTTGGGTATTTGAATTTTGAAGGGTATTTAGGGAAAATGAGTTAAAATTTGAGAAAATGTGTTTAGAGAACACTGAATTTTTAGGGAATTATAAAATTAATGAGTAATTAATTGATTTTCTCCAATCAATTTTTTGTACAAATTTAAAAACTTTCTGAAGAAGAAGAGGAATTTGGTTAGGACTGAGAGTTGGAAAGTGCAAAGGATTTATTAAAGCTTATTTTTGCCGCTGCTTTAACAAAAATTTGAGATGCTATATTGGGCCTATCTTTGTGATTTTCCTCAGTGTTTTTGGTTTATTAGGTTTTTAAGCTCAATAAATTTTTTATTTTGTAGGAGAATAATACCTTTATTTTACATATAAATTAGCTTTGGATTGGCCAAGTTAATTACATGCGAGGGGCATTGTTTATGCCATAATTGAATTTTTTGGCTAAAATATATTAAGGCCATTAAATTAATTACCATTTTGATTTAATTAAATTTTGAAGCCCCTAAAATTAAGAGAAAATTTCAACCCAATACAATTTTATAAGGAAGACATATGGAGATTTTAGATACTGACTTTTGCAAAGCACCTTGGCGCCAAAGCAAGAAGGTCTTGGAGATGAGACAACTATTCAAATAGCTTAAGGATGAAGATTATGTGAATTTAATTTACCAGAAATAGAAGACTCTTGAACTGCTTTGAACTGCTAGAGAATTAGTGGGAGAAGTAGCTTACAAGGAAGAGTGCTTATTAAAGTAAGAGAAGAACACATATTAAGGACACACAAACATTCAACACACATATACAATTATCTACTTTAATTATTATTAGCCAATCACTTTAGTACTGTTCTTTTCTTTAGCTTGTTCAATTTTTTCTCTGTATTAAGCTTTTAAATTAATACAATTTCCCTTAATATTTTCCAATAGTTTCTTTAATTTTCATATATTTGAAATTTAAACAAATTGTGGTAAAAGAGTTTGGGAATCCACAATCCGTCTGAAGAAGTCAAGTTTTTATTTAAGGAATTTATCCTCTAGCATGCTCGCAAAACACAATTGCTAATAATCTTTTGGCACACACTCAAACCCAAAAATTGGAGAAATAAAATGCTTAGAAGGGGATGTCAAGGCTATTTAACTATGGTTAGAGACACAAAGGCATATAAGGGAGCAGTTGAGAATGTACCAATTGTGTGTGAATTCATTGATGTTTTTTTTGAAGAATTACTAGGCTTGCCACTAGAAATAGAGATAGAATTTTGTATTGATGTTATACTTGCTACAGATCTTATCTCTATGCCACCTTATAGAATGGCACCTACAAAGTTGAAGGAACTTAAATAGCAGTTACACGAGTTGCTAGATAATGATTTTATTAGACCCAGTACATCTCCTTGGGGTTCTCCAGTGTTGTTTGTAAAGAAGAAAGATGGTAGCCTTTGACTTTGTATCGACTATATATAGTTGAACAAAGTCACCATTAATAACATGTATCCTCTTCCAAGGATTGATGACCTGTTTGATCAGCTTCAAGGAGCCCAGTGTTTTTCCAAGATTAGATTGAGATCTACATATCATCAGTTGAGGATTATAAGTGGAGATATGCCTAAGACTACATTTCAGATGAGACATGGACATTATGAATTTCCGGTGATGTCCTTTGGGTTGACAAATGCCCCAACAACATTTATGGACTTGATAACTAGGGTCTTTAGGCCATTCTTGGACTAATTTATGATAGTATTTATTAATGATATTTTAGTGTATTCAATAAGTGAAAAGGAGCATGCCATGCATTTAAGGATGGTGCTTCAGACTTTAAGGGAGCATCAATTGTATGCCAAATTCTCTAAATGTGAGTTTTAGTTGGATCAAATGGCATTCTTAGGCCATGTAGTATCCAAAAATGGCATACAAATGGATCCCAAAAAGATTAAAGTCATTATAGAATGCTGAGACCTATAACAGTTACTAAAATAAGGATTTTTCTAGGTTTAGCTAGCTACTAGAGGAGATTTGTGAACGATTTTTCCAAGATAGTTGCACCTTTAACAAGGTTGACTTAAAAAAATGCTAAGGTCATGTGGACAGATAAGTGTAAGGAGCACTTCCAATTGCTCAAGGACATGTTGACTTTAGCTCTAGTGTTAACTTTATTTTTAAGGTATAAAGGATATAGTGTATTGTGATGCTTCCTGAGTAGGATTGTGATGTGTACTAATGTAGAATGGAATTGTGGTTGCTTTTGCTTCATATTAATAAAAGAAGCACGAGCAGAATTATCCTACTCATTATTTGGAAATGGTAACTATGGTGTTTGCTTTGAAGATATGGAGGCACTACTTATATGATGTAGCTTATGAGATATACACTAATCATAAAAGCTTGAAGCACATTTTCCAACAAAGGGACTTGAACTTGAGGTAGAGGAGATGGATCGAACTTCTTAAGGATTATGATTATTTTATTCTTTATCATCTAGGTAAAGCTAATATGGTAGCTGATAGGTTAAGTAGAAAGTCAATAGGCAACCTTGCTCATATTAACATAGAAAGGAGACCAATCATTAAAGAATTACATGAGTTGATTGATTAAGGGTTGCAATGGACGCTAACTGAGAAATGTCATTTAGCTCAATTTAAAGTATGATCAGTGTACTTGGATAGAGTTAAGGCAGCTCAGAAAAAGGACCCATATTTATAGAGAATAATGACAGTAGTTCATCAAGGTCAATCTTAAAATTTTATAACTAATAATGAGAGCTTGCTACATTTAGGCACTAGGTTATGTGTGCCAGATGTGGATGAGTAGAGAAAGGAGATAATGGAAGAAGCCCACTTTTTCTACTTTTAGAGCTCATCCAAGTTCTACTAATATGTATTTTGATTTAAAAGATATATATTAGTGGAACGGGATGAAGAGAAACATTATGGAGTTTCTATACAGTTGCCTCACATCTCAGTAAGTGAAATTAAAACATTAGAGGCCCTCAAGATTATTGCAACAGTTGCCTATCCTAGAATGGAAATGAGAAATGATTGTTATGGATTTTATAATTGGGTCACCTTGTACAATTGGAGGTTATTATGCCATTTAGGTGATAATTGACAGGCTAATCGAGTCAACACACTTTTTGCTAATTAAGAAGACATACTCTATTAACAGTTTAGCAAGAGTATATATTAATCGAATTGTCTACCTACATGGGGTGCTAAAGAGTATAGGGTCAGATAGAGGAGGAAATTTTACTTCGGTCTTTTTGGCAAGAGTTGCATAAAGCATCGGGCACAAGGCTTAATTCAGTATAACCTTTCATCCTCAAACTGATGGTCAGTAGGAAAGGACCATTCAAACTCTAGAAGATATGCTTTGAATATGTGTTATAGATTTTGGTAGGCGATGGGATTTACATTTGCCATTGATTAAATTTGCATACAACAACAATTATAATGCAAGTATTGAGATGGCTCCACATAAAGCCTTAAATGGTAGAAAGTGTAGATCACTATTGTATTAGGAAGTTGTAAAGAGGCAATTAATAGGCACAAAGTTAATAGAAGTTACTTCAAAGAAGATCCCCATTATTCAAGAAAGGTTAAAGAAACTTTTAGTAGGTAGAACAGCTATGCATATCCTAAGAGCAAGGATATAACATTTTTTGTTGGAGATATGGTGTTTTTGAAGGTGTCTCTAATGAAAGGGGTGATGAGATTCAGTAAGAAGGGTAAGGTAGCCCCTAGATACATTGGACCATTTGAGATTCACTCTAAAGTTGGAGAAGTGGCTTATAGATTAGTGTTGCTACTTGAATTGTCTCGAATTCATCTGGTGTACCATGTATCCATGTCGAGGAAGTATATCTCTGATGCTTCTCATATTCTTTAGCCACAGGCAATGGAGCTTAGTGAGGATTTATCATATGAAGAGTATCCTATGGCGATTGTAGATCGTCAAGTTCATCAACGGCATACCAAATAAATTCCTATGGTGAAGGTGGTGTGGAGCAACCATGCAACAGAGGGCTGTACTTAGGAAATAGAGATGCATATACGTAGTCGATATCCCTACCTGATTCAGTTTGATATACATTTGAGGATGAATTTTCTTAAAAGGGGAAAATTTAATAACCCGAATTTTGGTTATTAATATTATTGTTTTTATTATTATTAATAATATAGCTATTCTATTATTATTATTATTATTATTATTATTATTAAGAAGAAGAAGAAGGAACCATTGACTAATGGACACGTGGGGCCTATTAGTGCTTTTGCTTTAAAATGAAGTGACCTGTAGAATTGAAGGAGAGCAGTGGGAAGATTAGGCATTTGGGTCGTAAATATCTTTTTAATTCTAAAACTTTTTATCTATTCCATTCAACACCCAAATGACATCCGATTGACCTCTAATTTGAACCATACACTTGTCTCATCCTCCTCTTCCTTCTAGTACATCCGTTTTGCAAGAAATGGCTCATATTATTGTAGAATTATCATTGTTCAATCAGCCTTCTACCTTAATTTTGCACTATTTCAGTAGTTTTCTAGCATCGTGGTCACTTCCTTTGCGCTCCTTACATTACTAGAAGTTTGTATTCACCAATCTCATGCTCGATCTCCTCCGTTTTGATTTTCTATTAATTTTTAGGTAATTTCTCTATAATTTTTTATCCTTGAATTCTATGCATGTTTTGGTGCATTTGAGGCTAGAAATGTGTTCTACTAACTAGTAGAAACATTTTGATATATTCGGTTTTGTCGGGTGACACTTTTCAAGTAAAAAATCCAATGGGTGCCACTCAAACTCTAGCAAATGAACAATGTTGACCCAAGATAAATGTATGATACTATTTTTAATAAATAGTATAAACTGTGTTGATCAATTTTTGTAACTGGACCAAAGTCCAATTCCTCACGGATTTTGAAATAAAAATTCTAGAAGCGTTTGGGTGGAAATTTCTTAATTTCCATTTAAATTGGTTAAATTGTTAGAAATAAATTCCTTTAGCTTCAAATGTCATATTTAGGACATTTCCAAGTCCATTTTATTAATTCATTGATTTTTATAATTGTTTGGGATTTTGGAGAATTTTAATGAATTTTATTTGATATGCATAAATAAGTTTTAAATAAATATCATTTATTTAGAGAGTTCCAAAGCTGGAGTCATGGCATTTGGGTAGCCGAAAACACATCGACCGGCACGCTCCACCTATGAGTTAATTTTATAAAATGTTTGTTGCGAATTCAAAATAAAAATTTAATGTGATAGTTATAGTATAAGAGTTGATTATATATGTAGATTTATCTAAGATTATAAATCTTGCCATATGCATGCTATATTTATTTTATTTTCGAGAATAATTCTTGGAAAGATGCGTTAGTTGGTTTTATTTTATTTATTTCGTTTTATATATGTCATAAATATATGATTAAAGTTGTGCGTATAAATTAATTACGAATAGGAATATTACAATGAGCATGATATATTGATTATACTGTTACCAAGGATTTTGAGAAGCTGCTTTAGTTGATTTCAGTTCATTTTATTTTATTTTAATTATTTATTATAAGTGTGTTTTGGAGGAAAGGTAAAACATATCACTAGGACCATGTGCACACTGGTTAAGATCTAGAGATTGAGAAAAATGTGCGTTGGCTTGGTTGAGCATATTCTCTCAGGTAGTGTTATGGTTTGGCTCGGTGGAGCTTGATCTCTCGGGTAGTATATGGATTGAGCTCGTTGGAGCTTATTCTCTCAAGCTAGAATTAAATATATAAATTGATTGAGCTTATTCTCTCGGGACATCAAAAATAGAGTAAGTGATTAGACTATGGTTGTAACTCAGTTGAACTTGATCTCTCGAGATGACAGTCATTTGGATTTAAGAGAACCGAAAGGCTGGCAAAATTGAAGTTTAAGGTTCTACCATGATTTCCACTAAAGGTTTTATCTTATTTTAAATATTATTTTCACAAGAGCTATTTATATTAAAGAGATTGTTATATTCTGGAAGGTTATTTCTTCACAAAATAATTTTGGTAAATAAAGGATTTTTTTGAAATGTGATTCATTAAGGAACATAAAGGCTTTAATAAGGATTTTAAAACCAACATGCATTTTATACTATTAATTTACTCAGTGAGATCTGATTCCCCTTAACTGTTTTTTAGGGTCTTGGTACTCTATAATTAGTTCTTCTTCTCTATGTCATACTCATTCTTTACTAACTATTTTATGTAGGTTATTGTAGTGTTATTAATATTTGTGAAATAATTTTAAATAATGTAGACACTGCAGTAGCATTTGGGTAATTATTGTTATTGTAATTCTATTGGTAATTGTAATGTGTATTTTATATACTTGAGTTTGAGATGTTGTATTATGGTGACTTTGGAGTTGTGCTAATTGAACATTTATTATTAGGAGTGTTATTTGCATTTTTGTAAGTTTTGGTTTATTGTCAATACATAGGAAACTTCGTCGGAGTTTCGTTATAATTTTAAGTGGTTAATTTTATATTGATAAAAAAAATTTTAAGGCTTGCTATGGGTTTTAGAAGTTTTATGCTTTCTCAATCCCTAGTGTCATCATGTACCCTTGGGGGTTTGGGTCATAACATCTACAAACTAACCACTACCAACAAAATGATATTTCCATCTATTGAGGCTTACTTAGCAAGTTTGGAGACTTGGCACTAAGGACTGGTCACCTAAATTCTAATATAGTTCATCATCTTGTTAGACAATTTCAGTTACCATGTTTTAAATAATTTGTCTCCTTGAATAATTTTCATGCCTATTCTCTAAGCAAATTGCATCATTTGTCTTTGAATTCTACATTTCAATATAGCACACATCCTCTATAATTAATCTATTCGGATGTTTGGGGCCCTGATCCTGTTAGTTCTTCTAATGGGGATAGATTTTTTATTATTTTTATTGATGATTTTAGTATGTTTACATGGATTTTTCCTATTAATAATAAAAGTGAGGTTTTTGGCGTCTTTCTCAATTTTCAGACTTATGCTAAAAAACAATTCAATTATAAAATAAAATCCTTCAACTCTGACTGGGGAGGTGAATATCGCCCACTTTTTATAGATTTTTAAAAAATTGGTGTTTTACACTAATTATCTTGTCCTCACACTCATGAATAGAATGGCACTACCGAAAGAAAAATTTGTCATATTGTTGATATTAGACTTACATTGTTGGGCCATTCAAACACACATTTTGCTTTTAAAATAGCAATTTTTTCATCAATCGTATGCCTGCCCAATCACTATAAAACAAAAATACCATTTTAATTGCTATATCAAAAAATTGTGGATTATAATTTTTTGCATGTTTTTGGGTGTGCTATTTACCCATTGTTGAGACCATACAATTCTCATAAATTTTCATATTGCAGCAGCCAATGTGTATTTGTTGGTTATTCCCCTTATTATCTAGGATATATATGTCCTAACAAAGAAAGTGGTCAAATTTATTTTGCTAGACATGTCAAACTTGATGAAGCTACAAACATCATTAAATAGCCTTCTTTGGCGCCAACTCCTAGTTTGCAAGTTCAGTTACCACTACCTCAATTCATCGGCTCCAAAGACTCCTTACCAGGTATGTCTTCTACCTTCAATTCCCACTCTCGCACCACCACTACCCTATCCTTATATTCTACTCTTAATAAAAAACTTATTTATTCACTCTCTCTATCCTCTAGTTCCTAATCTCTACTACAAACAACCTTATCATCATTCCTCATATCCAAACCACTTTTTTAGTCTTTCCCTAATACTCGTCAATAAATTTTTAATCCTGATGGATTAAAATTATTTATTGACTTATCCTCCCCACTACCATCTGCCACAGAAATTGATCCTGTCACCTAAAATTCACCTCCACCTCATCAACACCCGATGATCCTATGCCCTCAACCTGTTGGGATTCGTGATACAAACACAGTGAAAAAATTAAAATTTTATCACGTTCCCAAGACTGGATCCATGTAATTCGACTACTTGATTAAATCTAGGGTTTTAAAAATCTTACCAAAACGCAGAAGAGGCAAGATTCTCTGGAAGGATGAGAGGAGGTTCACACTAGTGACACCTTACCTCGAGCTTTTTATCTTGGTTGTTCGGATCAAGACGTCTCCAAAAGGATGCGTCCTCTATAGGTATCCACACGAACAACCCTTCACAAAACGAATTGGAGTGTGTGTGCTAGCAACCTCCTTGATTGTCTCACAAATTAAGAACAAAAGGAAAAACTCTGTCTTTGTTTTCTAAGAGGAAAGAAAATGAATTTGGAGGTAGGAAAAACAAGTATGTGAAACCCTAGAGAATATAACATATTTATAGACTCCAAATTAGGGTTTCACCTACCAATGACCTTTTGGTAATTTTTCATTTATTATATTCTGATTTTGTTTAAAAACAAATCAAAAATAATATCTTATTTATTTATTTAAAATAACATTTATCTTAAATAAATAAACAAATAAATAAATAACTTTAATTATTTATTTCCATAGAGTTTATTTTGGGCTTATTAAACCCATATCCGTTTTAGGCTTGTTCTAAGTGTGTGACCCTGTAGGTTCACATAACATTGGTAGTGGGCCTAAATCTCTATTTAGGCCTACAAGTCATAAGTGGCCTCTAACAAGACATTATGACTACCCAAGTTATGCGAAGTCAATAATCCGACATAACCTAATTACAGTGAATTTTATCGTCCCTTTATCACATGATATCTTAATTGAACATAAGGCATAGAATGTCATCCTTATATAGTTCAATATTATGACTTGATTCCAAGTAGACTGAAAATGATAACTCTTTATCAATTCATTTTAGCATGGCCATGCATTTTCCTTCAGTCTATCTCATTAAGGGGCCCTTAGATATCTTTCTCATATTAATGAGGGATAAATTCCTTCTAAATCACTCACATTCCTCACATAACTAATTTTATATCCAATAACATCCTTTTAATCATCCGGTTAAAGACAATGTTAGAATGTGTCAAAACATAAAATAGCTATGTAGAAATCCATGATGATTTTAAGGTCAAAGGACCGGAATAAAATTACTGTGATAAGAAATACTTATGACAATAATCTATATAGTATTCTCATTGTGGGTCAATCCAGTACATGATCTCTCATCATATACCTATGAGTTGACTTAATATCTCATATTTATGATTAGTAAAATATAACCATCAGTCAACATCATACTAGCCTTAATACTTTAATATTTATATAATGAATAAATGGCTAGGGATAATTAGAATAGAACTCTTATTTTAATCTAAGGGTTTTACTATCAAGTCACATACTTGATGGCCTTAGTAAGAATTAACCATTCATATAATTATCATAAAATCAAATGATAATATAATATCTCTTTATTAACAAAATAAGAAAGTCAATACATAATCACAAATGATTGACGTAGTGCATATCACTAACACAACCATGTCCAAGAACCGAAAATATGCCCTTGCAACCTATAGTGAACCTAACATAGAACCAGGTTGTTACAAACAAGCCATTCAACACCAATAATACTATGATGCCATGTCCAGTGAAATACAAGCTTCGCTTCGTACCAATACATGGGAACTTGTTCTGAAACTATCTAATGTCAATGTTATTGGTAACCGTTGGGTGCACAAGATAAAACAACATGCAAATGGTTCCATAGAGCATTTTAAAGCTCATTTGGTGGCCAAGGGGTACACATAAGAACATGGTCTGGACTACACTGATACATTCAGTCCTGTGATTAAACCGACAACTGTTAGTGTCATTCTTTCTCTTGCCGTTTCTACAATTAGGAACTAAAGCAACTGGATGTAAGTAATGCCTTCCTTCATGGCGAACTTAAAGAATATGTTTATATGGTTCAGCTGCAAGTGTTTACTGACAGATAATTTCCACAATATATGTGCAAACTTCGCAAATCCTTGTATGGCCTTAAGCAACCACCTCATGCATGGTATCACAGGTTAAGTACCTTCCTTCTTTCCATTGGGTTTCAAGGTTTAACAACAGACTTCTTTATTTATATATAACTGTGACTCTATTACCTATTACCTACTCATCTATGTGGATGATATTATACTCACGGGCAGTCATTCTTCTTTTCTGGATGAAGTGATTAATAAACTTTTGGTAGCATTCTCTTTTCGTGATCTTGGTAAGTTAAATTACTTTCTGAGAATTCAGGTATCAAGGCTATCCGAAGGCATCTTGCTCTCCCAAGAAAGTATATTGATGAACTTTTATAGGTATATAGGGATGTCACCCTGTGAATCAGTTTGTCCTCTAACGATCATCGAAGCTCCCCTTCATAAAGATAAATCATCGCCCTTGTCTGCATCAAAATCTCTCTCTTTTCGCCGGTGTTGTGGTTCTTTATAGTACATCACATTTACCAGGCCAGACTTGATGTTCTCTATCAATAAATTAACGCAATTCATGCACTCTCCAACACAACAACACCAACAAGCTTTAAAGCGAGTACTGCGATATTTGCAGGGCAATAGAACTCATGTTCTGTTTATCAAATAATCTCCAGCATTTAATTTAATGGCCTATGTCGATACTGACTGGGCTGGTAGTTTGGACAATCAAAAATCAACCATAGGCTATCTAATCTACATGGGGCATAATCTGATCGGCTGGAATTCAAAGAAATAAAAAACGATGGCCGCTCTTCCAAAAAATTAGAGTTTAAAGCTGTTGCCAATGACAGTGTTGAGCTTAGTTGGCTGACCCATTTATTTTTTGAACTTAGCATCAGTGTTACACACCCACCACACATTTGGTGTGACAACATTGGTGTGGTGTTTATTTTTTACTAATTCAGCATTCACAGCATGCACAAGGAACATATGGGTTGATTTTCATTTTGTCAGGGAACAGGTCACTGCTAAGAAACTCACTATTGGATCAGTCTCCTGAAAAGATCAACTGGTGGATATTATGACAACGCCATTGTCTAAACCTTCCTTTTTTTTCACATAGCTTCGGCTTCATCCTATAAAGCCTCCAGCTTCTTTTGGCGCCGGGGGGGGTGGGGGTTGGGTTGGGTCGTATTTATCTCATTGTCGTATCAAATGTACATGTATATATATTCAAAGAAATATCAATACAAGATGATGACTTTCTCTTCAAAACTATACTCTGAACCCTAAACAACTATTACCCATCAGCCCTATAAATGTAGAGAATGAGCATGCCATGTGTTTTAAGGTGCACCAACCTTAAGATAAAGACTTTTAATCAAACAATTGAATGTAAAATACTGGACCAAAATCTAAAGATTCTTAAACTAGCTGTATTGAAATAAGCTAAGTTTAAAATGCTATTGAAAAATGAAGAAACAAAATGAAATGCTAATGCATTAAACAGAACTAAAGCGGAATAGTAGGGAATTGTAAACTACTGAAGAGATTCATTGGAAGAACGAGGAAACTAGTTTACAATCAAAGTTTGAATGAACAAAATATAAACAAGAAATGAAATTGAAAAGGAAAACTCAAATTGAAGACTAAATTTGTTGTGAAGAATGTTGTTGTTTATGTGTCCTGGATGATTGGTTGTTTGTTGATTGAGTTGTTGGTGGTCCCTTCTTTTGGCAGAAGTAGTTCTCCTTACAAACCTCCATGATGATAACCACTCCCTAAAAATAACTCCAATAACTAGTTTTCTCTCCCGCTAATGTTTCACGATCTTACATCTGCTTGGATGCTACACTTGCAGTTATTCTATTTTTCTCTATTACTGTTTCTCCCTCCAGTTTAATCCGAAAATGCAGTAACTAATGATATTAATTAATTAATTAATTAATGAGGCTGGACCATCTCTGAACATTGAATTCCAAGAAAATCAAAGTATGGATGGTAATGGAGTGGTAGAATCTGTAGCACTCCTCAAAAAACAAAATTGCAAAATATACATTAATATATAGCTTTAAAATACATGACATATAACATGAAATTACATATTCCAAATCCTATAATAGCAAAATAATATGACAAAAGTGGCAATTTATTATTCGATTCACGTACCTTATCAATATTGCTAAGTAATAAGGTTTACTTGATACTTTCTCACACACGAAGCTAGATTTTTCGTAAGATCAATTGCGCTCCATGTTCTGGCCTAAGTGCTACAAGTGTAATAGGAGCATGAGAATATGATGGAGAGAGATCAAATGAGAAATGCTGTAAAATTGTAGCCAAAGCCATTTTTGCTTCCGCAAGAGCAAAGTTTTGTCCCAAGCATATTCTAGGACCCCATCCAAATGGCATGAATGAAACTGCATTTTTTGTTGCCTTGGAAATTCCTCCAGAAAACCTCTCTGGTTTGAACTCAAGTGCATCATCGCCCCATAATTCATAATCTTGGTGTATAAAAAGTATTGGCACAAGGATATGAACTCCAGGAGGCAATATCAAATTGCCAAGCCTTATTTCTTTATGAACGGTTCGAGTAAGTGAAAGCCCTGGTGGATATAGTCTAAGAACTTCATATAAAATCATAGTTACCTGCAAACCATATGTTTTAAATAACAACAATGCAAAGAAAGGGCAAATTCAAGTTGAACATAAAGTTAGAATGTTTAGTGTTCTTAAATAAGCAAAAGGATGTGCTGTTAGAGTAAAGGAAGTGTAATTTTAGTAGAATTTGTAATTTGATCAAAATTGATTAAAAAAAAAAAAAGAATACACATGTTTCCACAAATCATCTCAGATGCCATATGTATATTTTTTTAAAAAAATAATAATAAACTGACATACACACTGTAATAAAATTATAAGCATTTGGTCGAATTAAAGCATTTTTGTCAAAATTTAAAAGTTAAAACGAATTCAGTCATAAAAAGTTACAATTTTTTATACTAATTTGTTTATTGAATATGCAATGGGAAAGAAAGGTCTCGTCAGAATGGTTGGCGTTGGCTTGCTTAGATTGTTAGTTTTCTTTTTTGCCTCAAATTTTCCCATTTCTTTGATAGGTTTATCGACTAAGCGCTGCACATATATACATACTCAAAACAAAGGCACTTGGGAGATGCAAGTACAAATACTAGAGAACTTGAAAGTTATCAAAAATCAGTTTCTAGCAGAGATCTTATAAATATATAAATATATATATATATATATATATATATATATATAAAGAAAAATAAAAATAAAAAAAGTTGATTTATGAAAGGTAATTCTTTTGTATTTTATTATTATTATTATTATTATTATTAATTTAGATATTTTATGAGATAGTTTTGCTCATTTGTTTAATCTCTACTCGTATCTACTTTTATGATAAAATAAGTAAATATTTTTTATAAATAATAAAAATGTTAGGGCTGGCCACGGGTCAGTTCGCGTCCAAAACATACTCAATCCAATTTGAAATGGGTTTGAATCAATATGGAATCTGGGAAGAGGTCAATTATGTATATATATATATATATATATAGTTGATTTATGAAAGGTAATTCTTTTGTATTTTATTATTATTATTATTATTATTATTATTATTATTATTATTATTATTATTATTATTAATTTAGATATTTTATGAGATGGTTTTGCTCATTTGTTTAATCTCTACTCGTATCTACTTCTATGACAAAATAAGTAAATATTTTTTATAAACAATAAAAATGTCAGGGCTGGCCATGGGTCGGTTCGCATCCAAAACATACTCAATCCAATTTGAAATGGGTTTGAATCAATATGATATCAGGGAAGAGGTCAATTAAGGGTCAGTTTCATTTTTTATAGAATCGGAATGGCAATTGGCGGTTCCGGTTTAAAATCAAAAAATTTTAAAGAAATTAATTTTATTAAAACGAATGAACTGGACAAATTAAATTAAAATCAAACCAAATTGAAATCGATCTTGAACCGGATGAATTTCGGTTCCATTTCAATTCTACTTGAAATGAAATTGTGAACTATCGATTCATGAACTGTGTCATCCCTAACTGCTTGGTTAATAATTTTGATTTTCCACGCTTATCACTTAAATAAAAGAAAGAATGTTCAAACATAAAAAGTGGCATATCCTAAAAAGGGATCCACTGCATATTAACATAATCAAGGGAAATTTCTGTCTACACCGAGTGTAATACATCTAATGGTTAGATGTGAATAATAAAAATAGGTATTTTGTTGTAATATTTTGAATTTTTTTATCAACTAAATTAAATTATTTAGTATTGATTATATTTTATTTTAAAAATGTATTATTTTTATTATTTTATTTTTACTTCAATATTATTATTATTATTATTTTGGGAGAGAAAATATTATGGGAGTGTGTTAATATATGTGTGTGTGTGTATATATATCAAAAAGACCTTTTTCTTTTTTTTCTTTTTTGTTTTCTTTTCTTTTCTCTTCTCTTTCTTACTATTTCTTTTCTTCTTCTTCTTCCCCATCACTATCCATTTCCGCACCAGCCGTTGTGCCTCCACCACCAACACCGACACCGACCACCAAGACATGCCAGCAGCAGCCCAGCTCCTCCACGACACATCGGCAACAGCCCCATCTTTCCTTTTTCCCATTTTGCCCCTATTTTGGCAGGATTTGGTTTTGAACTCCGGTGAAGATTCCGATGTCAGATGATCGCATTTTCGGTGTCTATGGATTTCTCATCTTCCAAACTTCAATAATATACCCTCGGATCACCGATCCACCGTCCAGATCGTTGTAGATCGAAGTAAATGTGAATTGTGTATTTTTGGTATTTTGTTGATTTTTGAATTTTTGGTTGAGTTTTAGGCTTAATTTCCTCTAGTAATCTTGTTGTAGAGATCATTACCTATGTAAGGGTAATTTTTGTTTAATTTTTTGAAATTATTTAGAAAATTCAAATTTTCCGAGTGTCAGTTACTATTTATACTGTCTTGGGATATGAATTTTTTCTTATTTTTATTAAATTCTATATATTTTTTTTAGAGTTTATCTTGTGAAGGAAGTTTGTTAAAATTAATTATAGATTTTAAGTTATGAATATTTAAAAGTTTATGTGAAATGTGAATATTTAGAGAAAAATTGTATAAATTGATTTTAATTGGGTTTTAGTAAATTTGTAGTTAAATTATTGTGTATAATGATAATTTTAATTTTAGAAGGCATAAAATAATTTTATTAGCTAAATTAGTATTTTTATATATTTTGTTAAATATAGATTAACTTTTCTGGAAATAATATAATGTATGTAAATATTATAGTATTAAATTATTTGGTTGATTTAATTAACATTAGTACTAATATGCATTTTGATGAATTTCTGAAATTTTATAATTTATAATTCTTAAATAAAGATATTATATATTAAATAAGGAATTTTATTGGATTAAATGAAAATTTGGATTTTTGTATATCATTATTTAAAAGAATTTGTTTTATAACCGAATTAGATTTTGATAAAATTTTGCTATGTATTTTTATGATTTAAATTAGTTTTAGTGGTAGTGTTTTGGTGATCTTGGTCGAGATTATGCGTAGTTTGGAAACCTGATTCGAGTGTAGAGTTGTGTTGTGAATAGAAGTGTATTTTCGTGTAAAAACAGCTCTACTTTTAGTAGATAAATGTCTATTTTACAAAGGAAACTCTGTCGAATTTTCGGTAGATTTCTCATAAAGCGTGACATCAATCTATATCGAACTTTTAGTCTTAATTGACTTTGTGTCTTTGGTCGAGTCAGTTCCATTGTTTTGATAAATTCCAAGAATATTCATGAATTTATTTTATTTTATTTTACGAGCATGTTTTAAATAAATATTATTTATTTTAGAGAACTCCGGGATACGAGTTATAACACCAGGGCAGCAGAGAACGCATCGTCTGGCACGTTCAACCTATGAGTTAATTTTATAAAATGTGTGTTATGCATGTTTTTGTTTTATTTTCAAATAATTAAATATAATAAAAAAAATGATTATATGATTAAATTATGAATATATGTATATAGCCATATGCATGATAATTTATTTTATATTTGCGAGTAGAAATTGAAAACATGTTTAAGGAAAATTACTTTGTGATGTTTATTTGATTATTATTTAATCATTTAATTATTTATTATTTAATGATTTATTTATTTATAATTTAAATTGATTTGGAGATAATGGTAAAACGTACTACCTAATGGGTGTCACTAAGATCACGTGCGCATGGGTAAAATTTCAATTTATGTGTAATGTGAATTAGGCTCAGTGAAGCATGCGCTCTTGAGCAAGTGTAAATGGTTAGAGCTCGGTGGAGTTAGTGCTCTCGGGCCGGAAAAAGGGATGTAACTTGATTGAGTTTATTCTCGGAACATCAATATAGAATAAGTGAAATGACTATGTCAATAACTCAGTTGAGTTTGCTCTCGGAACGGCTGTCACTTGGATTAAAGAGAGCCGAAAAGCTATTAGATTAAAGATAGACGAAAGGCTATTAGATTAAAGGTTTAGGTGTTCTACCAGATTTTCCACAAAAATGATTATTCCATATATTTTCTTATAGAGATTTTATATCAAATTGATTTATAAATAGATTTTATTTAAATATTATTGTGAAAACATAAATGATTTTTAGGATTATGATTACTTTATTTACATTTATTTTGAAAAGAGGTTTTAACAAATTTTTTTATAAACCAACATGCATTTTATATAATTAATTCACACAGTGAGGTCTGATTCCCCTCAATTTTATTTTTTTAGGACCTCACAGTCAACTCCTTAGTATTCCTTGTCTATACCGGATTCGTTTTTCACTGACTACATTATGTATATTAGACTGATATATGTATTTTAAAATTAAATTCTAGACATCGTAGTAGTTATATATGAACTTGTGTTATTTGTATCCTATATTGAAATGCTGTTGTAATTGAAAAATATTATTATATGTATTTGTTATTGTGCGTTTATTATTAGTTTATTATCGATTTATTGTTAAGGATATTGTTTTTATTTCACGAAAAACTTTTAAGGTTTATTATGGGTTTTGGTACTTTTTGTATTCTCAATCTCTAATGCCGGTCACGTACCTTTCAGTTTCGGGTCGTGAAATTTTTTTTATTTGCTAAGTGTTTTACACTTAACTTATGTGGCATTCATCTAATCATTGAATATATTACACCTAGTGTAGTTAAGAATTTTCCAATAATCAAAGTGTTGAATAAAGAACAATTAGGCCCAAATATTTTTAGAGCTTAATTTTATTATTTTGGGATTATCATTATTAATGGGAAGTTATCATAAATTACTCAAAAACTAAAAAATACATCAAAAAAGACGTTATCTTTCTATTATTACAAAAATAATTTTCCCAAATAAATATTCTTTCAATTTTGGAACTTATCATTATTATGTCACTTTGTGAAACTCTCTTAAGGATTTTTTTTTTCTATATTTAAATTTTTTTTGTATTCTATTCAAATCTGTTTTATTCAAACATTTAAATATTTAAATGAAAAATTGAAATATTATAATTAAATTGAAATATTATATTATTGAAATAATATATCAATGGATCTAGATACACTGTTATCAATGGCCTACTCATGTAACATTCTCTCACAAATGCATCCGCTTGTTTATAGCATCACAAGCAGTGCAGTCCTTAAAAACAATTAAATAATATCACAATAAAAGAAAACATGTTTGATACATTGATGAGAATTCTAGCATGTAAATAATTAGCAGTGTTTATAAAGAGTGGCATGCAACTTTTTTTAGTGAATATAGTTAACAGATATATTTACAATTTTTAAGAATAAAATAATTTTTTAAAAAAACTATTTTACACTTTATAATAAGCTTTTTAAGATGAAATATTAATTAATAAACATAAATGAATATCCTAATAACAATCAACAATGCAAATGACAATAATAATGCTAATAAAATAATAATTAATTAAGTAAACAAAAAGTGATCTTTTTAAATATTTCATACTATTTTACATAAATCGACAATAATAAATAGTTCCAAAAATTCATTAACAAATAATATTAAATAATTCTAAAATTATTTACCCTCAATTTAAACAAAATCAATATAATTTTCAAAAGTTATGCACAATAACTTGATTGCAACGAACAAATAACAATAAAAAACAACTGAAAACGACAAAAAATAATAACAACAAACAAATTGAACTAGTTATTTGAAGGAACTACAAATTGGAGAGGATATTTTAAATTTAGGTAGAGATTTTTGCACTCCTTCCATTTATAAATGCTCTTTTTGAATCTTTATATTAGATACAATGATTTTAATACCCTTCAATCAAAAATTATGTTTCTATCAACTTAATTAATGTTTGTAAAATGTTTGTTTTAATTATTTTATTTTATATTAATTTTTCACTACATGTAATATTTTTAGTGTTATATTCTACCATTTTATTAAAATATTTTAACAGAAACTTAAAATTAAATTCACCATTAAATTTTTGTATGTTGTATAATACCATTTTATTAAAAATTTAATAGAAAACTTAAAATTAAATTCACCATTGAAAATTTATTTTACCATGTATAAACACTTGAAACGTTAATACAATAAAAAATAAAAAATTAATATTTCACAACTAAATTCATAAATAAAAATAAATATTTTTTAATAAAATTATATCAATATAAGTTGAACACAAAAATAAAATAATATGACAAATTAATAAAATTATAAATAGATCTTATTTGCATTCAAATTATTAATTTTGACTATGTATACATAATTAAGTTAGTATGATTGTTGTGAAATACACTTTTCATAATTTAATGAAATAATATTATGAAAATACACTTTTCATAATTTAATGAAATACAAAAATGTAATTATTTTGAATTAAGGATAATTAAATCATTTAAACTATAAATGAAGTCAAAGTAGAGTGCAATAATCAACAAAAAGAGTGCAAAAATCCCTACCCTTTAAGTTTAGTCAAATGAGTTATTATAAGCTAAATGAGCTATTATAGCCAAAGGATTTATTATAAGCTCTAATTATAAGGAATTTGTTGTTTTTTTTTTCTTTTTTGGTTTTTTTATGATTTGGTAAGTATTAGAAACAAAAAAAACAATAACAAAATAACAAATGAAAACAACAAACCAACAAAAAAACAACAGAAAAAAAGAAAAAAAAAAAACAACAACTGAAATCAATAAATTACAACAACAAACAACAAATAAAAAAAATAATAATAAACAACAAAAAAAAAAGTAACAACCGAAAACAATAAACAATAATAGAAAACAATATCCAATAATTACATAATCCTCAGTTATCTTTTAATTGTAACTTAACAATAAGTTCATAAACAATAATATTTTCATTATTTCTCAATAATAATTTTAATTATATATCAATAAAAAAAAACTATAGTTTCACAAATAAAAACTTTTTCATTATATCTCAACTATTCTCAATAAAACATTAAAAAATAATTTTCTATTACCAACAATAATTGTGCATTACACAAATTTAAATAAAATGTACGAAAAAAAAAGAATTCTCATTTTTATTATTAATACTCATAAAAGTAAAGATTTTATTAAAAAAAATACTTAGGCTAGTTTTAAATAGTTCATTCAAAATTTTTAAAGATATCATAATAAATTAAGTTAATTAAACTAAAAATTAAAATTATTTAGAATATAAAAATTAAATCAATAGACAAAATAAACTTCAATTAAGAGGATCCAAAAAAAAAACAAATAGGTTTGGAAATTGCAGAGAAAATTACATAGCTAACGGCAAAAAAAATAAAAATGAAAAAAAAAAATGGAAACTTAGACTGAAAAGCAAAAGCTCCAAATTGAAAAAGGAAAGGAAAAAAAAAGTGCAGCCAAGAATGCTAAGGAATTGGTAAAATATGTCACCCAATGAAATTTTCTTATTATTAATAGATAGATTTTAGGTGTAATTTGCCATTTTAGATTTATAAATGTTATTAGTTAGATTTTTTCTAGATTACTTGTAGAATAAGAGTTTGACTTTTCAACTATTAGCTTGGTTGCACGGACAAGATAAGTAGGGATACGGATAGGGATACAAATACAGATATGGAGAAAATATTTTTTAAGAAAATATAGGATAAAGACACTAAAATTAATTTATAAATATTAAATATATAGAGGGTTAATTCATAAATATAAAAAATTATAAAGTTCATTTTTCTATAAATTATAAATTAGATGCAATTCAAAAATTACTTTTAATGGTTAGTAATATTTTTTAACACTAAAATTAATTTTAAGACGCAAATTAAAAAAAAATTCTTGTAATATATTTTTTAACATTAAAAAACATGTAATCATGTAATCTTATAATATAACTAAAACAATAATACCTAAATTATATACAAGTTTTCAATAACAAATAAATAATTTTCCATTTAATTGTACTCAAATAATTAACAATAAAATCATAATACTCATAAGCAACATTAATATATCAAAACTTCATTCATAATATTTATTAGCAATTTTAGTTTATGAAATCTTTTATTTAATTAACATTTTCACTCTTAATGTTCCCATTGACATCTTTATTGAAGAATACCGTCTCTAATTCCGCTTAATTTAATAGAAGATACTTATGTTTAAAAGGAACACGCGTGTTTTTTTTTTTAAAAGCCCCGACAATTTTTTAAAATTTTTGAAAACACCGCCCAAATGTGTCAGATAAGTTTTCGAGACGTGTCAATGTTGAAAACATGTCCAATATGGGACATGGCTCTTTATAGTAATGTTCATACAACATAGACTATTAGCTAATGTATTCCTTTCTCATGAAGGAATATTAATTAGCAATGTGTTAAGGGGATGTCCTTATCCTTATAGGCTCTAGTTTTTATGACTAGTATAAATACTTTATTTTTGGGTGCATAATAATCAGAATATGATTTTTAATGAAAATGTTTTTTTCAAGGCTATGCTCTCTTATGTTCTTGAGTGAATATATTTTGACTTATCGAGGAATTGATTAAACCTTTTGGTGTCTCTTACTAGTTGAGGTTTTAAAGACTTAATTTTCTTAGGGTTATAATGTTGATGAACAATCGACCTTGTTTCCTTGTGATTTTAGGCTTGATTTCAAATTGATTAAGGGGTTTACAAATTTATTGCTCACATATCCATATAACCAAAGGGTTCAAGAGCATAATTCTTATGGGTTCTTTCATCACATTGAAAATAATAAATGATAATTTTACATAAATATTCTTCAAATAAAAAAAAAAAGAAATACTTAGTAGAAGAATACATAAAGAGTAAAAATTTAACCAATAACTATAAGGATCAACTAATGTGGAGCAATTCTTGCTTAAACTAGGTCTTTAATTTGAATCCTAATGTGTGCAGTCATGTTAAAAAAATTGTTGAAAAACCTTTATTGTCTTTTGATCCTGTTCAAATTGAATCATATTAGTCAAAGTCTAGTAAACTCTAAATATCAATAGTTTAGACAAAACAAATAAAGGGCAAAAACATAATATTATTACCTAAATACTATTCAAAAAACTATTTATTCTTCTCTAAAGAAAAGTATTAATTGTGTTGTTGCAAAATGGATTGGGTTATAATACACAATATTGATTTATTTATATTTCACATTAACAATTGTATATTTATGTGTATAACAGTATGTTCTTTAAGGGGTAATTTTTACTCACAGTATCCAGCTTTTGGCCCAATTTCACTATAATACCTAACTTTTGAATCATAGATTAAAACCTACTCACTTTTGGTTTAAGTCCTACTGAAGTATCCAAACCAAATTTCCGACCGATGAACATGACATGGTGCTTATATAGTGACTGGTAAGGGTTAGAAAGAACCACACTGGTCCAATCAAAATTAGGATAAAAATTGGTCAAATTCGAAATTGGTTCAAATTGACAGGGATTGCTTCAAAACTAGTTCCACCCGTAACTATGAACCATTGGTTTCAATTTTGAACCGAGAAACATAACAAAATTGGGCTTAATGATTATAGTTGTTGCATCATGCAAACCTACCTCTCCCCACCTTTTTTTTTAATTGATAAATAAAAAGAAAGAATTGAATTGCAAAAGACAATTTTAGCCCCTGTAATAGCTTTATATCAACTTAATAGCTTTATATCAACTAGTATATGTTGTTATTTTAGAAAGTTTAAAAATTAACTTGTTGTCTATAAATAGTAGATGGGGAGGGATTTTTCGTTACAAATCAAATTTTCTACATTTATATTCATTAATTTCAATTTATATTTTTTTAATTATTCACTATCTAATATAATATAATATTTTCTTATTTATTTATTTATTCACTCTCTTACTCTATAATACTTTTTAATTATTCAAGTCGCTCATTATATTTTTTAACAAAAAAATGGCAAGTGAAAATGGAAGAAGTGGTAGATCAAGATGACAATATTTTGGTGAATCACAATCAAGTATTGTTAATTTAGATAATATAATGGATAATTTAAAAGATGATTATCCAACACAAAAAAGTTAAGGAGTTTTGAGTGTATAAAATTCCAACAAATATTCCACCACAAATTGAAGAAGAAAATTTCAATCACAATCCGATATTTTTAAAGTGCATTTTAAAAGACAATGTCTTGCAGATGACGCCTATGACATCATTTGAAATTATTGTAGCCAATATTACAAATTGAAAGCTAGAGATGGTTATGACACATTTAGAAGGTATTTAATGAATAAGCATGCAATACAAATTGGTGTTGAAAAGAGATAACGTCAAATTTCTAGGTACCCAATTTCCTCTTCCCTCTTTCAATTATTTAAATTTAGTGATGAACAAAAATAAAATATAATTAGCTAGAATGATTAGCATGGAACAATTTTTTTTTTTTTAGTTTTGGTGAAAAAAGGTTTTGTTAATTAGTATAAAAAAATTTTATCGGCAATATAAACATGTGCCTAAAACACTCTCAAACATACTTTATTTAATTTATATAAACAATTAAAAAAAAGAATAACAAAATTATTTATAAAATTTAATGTACGTGTATGCATGTGTAGAGATATTTGGAGTGACCATTGATAAAATTATCCATATATGGGTATTAAATGTCATTGGATTGATAACGAATGGTTATTACAAAAATAATTATTGCATTTAGAGTTTTTGATAATCAACATACCACCAATAATATTTTTAGAATAATTAAAAATATTTTAAAAGAATATGGATTAGTAAAAAATAAATTCAATTTTTTTGATAATGCGACTGCAAATGCCATATCAATTAATGATCTTTAAACTCTTTGCCAACCTAATGTTGGAGGGAGATTGTTTCATGCTAAATGTGCATATCATGTTTTAAATTTATGTATCTATGAATTTGCTCTCATCTCCAATTAAAAAAGTAATTTCATTTTTATGGCTACATCCGTAGGTTAGAAATTATGGGAAAAAATTTGTAAAAAAAAAAGGGTAAAGACCAAAAAAATTCTTAATAAATGCTCTAACTTGTTGGAATTTAACTTATGAATTATTAAATGAGTTATATGAATATAGAGATTTATTGTGCAAATTTACTTCCAATAATATGTCACAAATTAATTTAAATCCATAAAATTAGAAAGTTTGCACAAACTTATAGATATTTAAAAATTTTTTAATTGATGCAACATATGTTTTAAGTGGTGTTTATTATCCTACATCTCATTTATTATTAATTGAATGCAGTAATATTGTTGGTGCATTACAAAACAAGAAAATGATAAATTTTAAGAGAATCAATTTTATTAATGAAATAAAAATGGTTAAACTGTTTTAGATTTATTTTATTAATTAATCTTGTTGCATATGTTTTTTATCCTAGATGTAAAATAGATGGATTAAATGATTATTTAAATAATTATTATGGATGTTTAGGTCTTATAGATGATAATGAAATTAATATTGATTTAATAATTAATAATGTTAGAAGAATAATATTAGAATTATTTAATGAATATAAATATTATGTTAATATTTCTATTTCTAGTTCTATATCTTATAGTTCTTCTATCCCTTCTACTTTTACTAGTAGTCAAGTTCAAGGTGAACAAATAAAAATTAGTATGGATGATCGTGTTTTAATGTGATAACATAAAAGATCTCAAGGATAATCCGGTTTATCTCCCAAACTTGACATTTATTTAGCAATTACTTTTAAATTTGGTGATAGGAAAATAGGTAAATAATTTTAAAAGGTAAATGGGTAAATAATTTTCAAATGAAAGTAAAAAAACTACATAGACTTTGATTTCTCTAAATTTTAAGAGGATACGCAGACAAATTAATTTTAACAAAAAATTAAGTTCAGACTCTTTAATTTTTGTTCATTTTATTTTTCTAATTTAAACTATTAATTCAAACTCTTGGGAAATTCTACCATTACTTTCTTTTTTATTTACTTTGTGTATACTTTGCTATTATTACTGTAGAATAAAAGTGTGTTAAATTATCTAAAGGTTATTATTAACAAAATAAATCTTACTTTGTAAAAAATAAAGTAATGGTAGACTACACCCAAACTCTTTGATTTTTATTTTAACCCAATATATAAATGGTCAATTAATTTAATATATTTTCTTTAATTTTTTTTTAATTCAAACTCTTTGAATTTAATTTTTTAATTTAAAGTGAATTACAATTTTATATTTTTTAGATTTCATTTTTAATTCAAACCTTATTAAAATTACGGACGATAGCATGCTGCATCCTCACAAAAGAAGCACAACTAGCTGGTTATGGAAGAAAATCAAATGATGAACATGAGGAAACTAGTTACTTACGATTTTGAGGCGGTTCAACCCATCAGATTCTGGCCTATTGCTGCCAAAGATTTGCAAAACCTCTTTTCTGGCCTGTTCTTGCCAATGGCGATGCTTACCCAACAATATCATAGTCCACACTAGCAAAACCGAAGTGGTCTCTTGGCCAGCAAAGTAAAATAGTCTGCACTCTTCTATGACTTCTCGAATATTAAGTCCCACATTCTTGTAGCGTCCCCCTTCCTCAATTTCTCTCAAGTTAGATCCAACAAGTAAGCCTAACAAGTCATCTTTCGTGGCTTCACCTGCTTTCATTGCCTTTTCACGCTTGTCGATCACGCTCTTAAGCGAACCTTGTATTTCTCTATCAATTTGTTTTATCCTCTTATTTATCTTTGTTGGCATAAACCTGCACAAAATGAAATGTATAGCTCCTCTGTTCATAATGCAATTGTGTTCTATTAATTATCAATTTTGACATATTTATAAATTGTTTTATAATTATAAATAATTAATCGAATTAAGAAATTTTTGTCAAATTTAAAAATGAAAACAGATTTTACAAAAAAAGAAAAATAATAAAATAATAAATATTACAAATTTTCATATCAATGAGGCTTCTTTGAGACTTGGGACATTTATACCTACCTCCATCCTGGTATATAAACTGATTGTGATTTTTGCATTAAGAGACTTCCCAGTTCTCTGATGAGATCAAATATGATTTTTCCTTCTTCATAATTGCTTCCAAATGCTGCTCGAGAAATGATATCACATGACAAGTTTTGAAGATGGGGCCACACATCCAACTCACATGATTCATTTGTGGAAATCAACTTCTCCCACTTCTCCACCATCTCATTACAACTTTGATAGAATAGAGGTAACATAAGCTGTAAACAACCTTATATTAGTTTTTTATTTTAATTTCAGATGGATGTCAACTGCTAATTTTAATTAATTTTCGTTTAATCATTACAAGACTTGCTTTAATAGGTAAAAATTAAGGTTAAGATCTTAATTTTAGTAAAATTAGTTTTAATAGTATACTTTAATCATTTAAAGGGCATTTGAGAATTTAAGATTCTACTAATTAACTTTAATATTTTGATTCAAAATATTCAGATAATAGTAACAATTGATTTTGATAGCAATAATAATATTTTAGTAATTTTTAGTAATCATAAAAAAAATTGACCAAAAATTTTCAAGGGACGTATGCATGAAGCAAAAATAGAATTAAAATACTGAAGATTAGAATTCAATTTGAAACAAACAGATTTAGGATGGCCATAGTTTAATGAATTGCTAATTCCGATTCGGAATTCGCGGTTTATTGTTTCACATTTGGTGAAAATCATACTAGAACAAGTCCACCTTGATTTAAGGCTGATCCCGATTTAATTTCTGTTCAGTTTACCTGTTTGACTGTTTCAACAATTTTTTTTTTAAATTTCCAATTTGAAACTGAAACTGGTGGTTTGGAACTAAAACGATAGTTTCTATTCCATAAAAGGATCGATGAACTAACTTTGAACTGATCATTCTCTAATTTTGAGTCTGTTTGATACTGGCTCCGAATTTAGTTGTTTTCGGTCTCAATTTTGATCCAACCGATTTTGGTTCAGTTCTAGACCCAAACAGAGCCTTGACTAACCCTACTAAAGTTTACCGACGACTGGAACAATTAAGCTGACAAAGGAAGAAAGTATTTGCTTTTTACCTTCAGTTTCTCTTGATGGAACGCTGGGTTAAGTATCTTTCTATGCTTAGCCCATTTGGCACCCTCATGTGTTGCAATCCCTGTTGCTAACAAATTGAACTGTGGATTTAAAGATGCCTTCTGGAATTCATTTATCTTTGTCAGTACATCTTTAATATGTTCGGGATCCATGATGTTGACCCTTGGTGTTGGTCCCATCCAAACAAAGGAATTCTTACCTGCATTGTTTGCCCAGTAATTGCCCATGTTATATAAAAGAATATGCATGTACCAAAAATAAAAGGTATCCTACATTCTTGAACAATTTTTTTTTTTTTAAAAGATGAAAATTTAATTAAAAAAAAAAGTAGCTATGGGGATTCAGAATGCACATAATTAATTATTAATTTAATTTTTTAATTAATTTATTTTTCAATAATTTAATTTGCCTATATTAAAGGAATATTTTATAAATTTTTTCAAATAAATTTTATATTTTGTTATATTATATGGAGAATTCTCAGGTCATTTTATTTTTTTATTTACTTTATTTTTATCACCATTGAATAGATATGTATTAAATTATTTAATGATGGTTATTAACAAAGTAAAAGTTGCTTTATAAAAAATTAAACAACCATAGATTATACCATATTATATTCATTATAGAATCATAATTTAAAATAATAATTTATTTGGTTAGAAACATATTTGTTTTTTCTAAAATACTCCTATTGTATTTTATTGTTACTTCATCATACATATATATTAGTTTTAACTAAACTAAAATTTTGTAAATTTTCCTTTCAGTTTTGGTCCTATTTTTTAAGGGAAAAAGTTCAATTTTTATGAATCGTTTTTGTTTGGTTTGGATTTTTAAAACATTCATTCGATTCCCTTTTTGAGTTTATAAATTTATTTAATTTGGTTTTAGATAATTAGCCGAACTGGTCAAAAACTCATTCCTATTAGCATTATTATCTTTAGTTAATTTCATCAAGATTATGAGCTGTATATAATTAATTTAATAAAAAATTTAAAATTAATTAGTCGTAAATTCATGTTTTGTGCAAAGTATAACGATATACATTTTAGAAAAATTAATTAAATTTTAATAAATTAAAATTACAATTTAATTAAACATAAAATTGAAAATTAAAAAGTTATTACAATAATATTCAGAGTACATATATATCTTTAATATATATGTAGTAATAATAAATATGTATAGTAATAATAATAATTAAAAAAATAAAATAAAAAATTAGAAAATAGTTAAAAAAAAAAAGAATATTTTAGTTAAAATAAAAGAGTTATTTTTTATAGAAAAGAAGTATGATGTTTTAGATGTAGAATTAAAGTGTTTTAAATAAAATTAGACATGTGTATCTTAAATAAATTTTTTATATTTTTATAGAATTATATTTTGAATTTTAATAACTCAACACAAGGTTTTTGAGGTGAATGTTGAGTTATGACAATTGTCAAATTTTGAATTTAATGATTTTAAAGTTCACAATTATATATATACTAATAAATAATTACATGTTTCACACGTAAATAAAAAAATTATTAAACTCATAATACATAGTAAAAAAAAATTAAATGCATTATTATTTTATGTTTAAAAAGAAAATTTTAAAAATAATAATTAATTTATATAACAATTTGATATAATTTAATATAGTTATAATTTATTATAGCTTTTATAATATTCTTTCTATTTTTATCTAGTCTTGAACTAATTTCATATAAAAAATATTATGGTTATAATTAATCATAATATAATAAAAAATTATTAGTTATTTTCTAATAAAAATTTAAAAATAAAAAAAAGTTATATTTTTTATATAATAATTTAAATATTACAATTTCATTAAATTTATAATTTATTAAAATTTTAGTAAACTTTTTTATTTAAACCATGATGTTTTATTTTTTAAATATTTTTAATATTAATACTTTTATTTATTTAAAAATTAATTTAATATAATTTTTTAAATTAGTCTAATTATAATAGATAATATATTTTCAATTAAATTAAATTTTTTATTAGGAATAAAATACAATTTAACCTAATTAAAATATAAAATATAATTTAAATTAAATTAAAATTAAATTTTAATTAATTTAATTTTTATCAGAGATAAATTAACTGTTTATCTAATTAAAATAAAAAATTAATTTTTATCAAATTAAAATTATATTTTAATTAATTTAATTTATATTAATAAATAAATAAATAATTTAATTTTTATATAATAAATGCAGATTTTTTTAAAATTTTATATATATATATATATATATGCGCGCGTAACCATCCATTACTGAAGGACTGGCACAGAAATCGAAAAGTTTATCTTTTTTTATTTTGTCATAATTTGTATTACAGTTGGAAGGAAAAAGAAAGGAAGCATTAGCAGAGACATACAGAAAAGTGAGACGTACCATAATTGTTGACATGTTGGCGGAGAAAAGGAGCGACCCGTAAAGCAATATTGTCAGAAAAATCCAACTGTGTGGAGTTGGCTTGCTTGATCATGGCGAAATTGTCTTTCAAGTCTCCATAAAAGAACCTATACTTGTTGCCTTGAAAACCTTGTTGTCTTAGATGACTCTCAAGTTTCTTTGGTCTGAACCACAACCAGTTCGCTACTCTCCACACCCACGCTACTATCACCACCACTATTATCGATACTGAAACTGAGCCACTTGATATGTTCATATCCATTTTCTAAGAGAAAAAAAAAAAAAAAAAAAAAAGGGAGCGACACGGATGGTAGAGGAGGAGAAGGAGAAAAAACAAACTGCTTTTCCTTTTTTTTTTTTTCTTTTTTTTTTTTTTGGTAAAGGTAACGAAAGTGTATAATTGAACAAATGCAGACAAAGAAGAAAAGACTCGAAAGTCATGGGGCAGTACAGCCAAAGGAGACTTTAAGGTTTTGTTTGGTTATGTAATTCAATGCAAATTGTATAATTTAAATGAAAATTTTGTAAAATTATTTTGAATTTTAATTTTTTTAATTTTATGAAATTATTTGAAACTAAATAAATAATTATACATGAAATATATTTGGTTTAAATGATTTTGTAAAATTTATTTAAAAATTAAATGAATTTTTTAATAGAATTAAACCTAACAAAAGGTAAAAGTATGTTTGATTCAAATAAATTCTACAAATTTTTATTGAATTGATTTATAAATCCATGTAAATGTGTTTGATTTAAATGAAAATTTTATAAAATTTATTTTGAATTTCAACTTCTTCATTTTGTAGAATTACTCAACACTAAGGAGATATTTGTTTTATCTATTGAGATGCAGCTGGTAGCTGTTCAGTTTCCTACAACTAATAAAAGGTATTTGGTTAATTTTTGTTAAAAGCAGCTGTTATCTTTTCAACACCCCCAACTAATCCAGTTCGTATCAACTCCAATTTAAAGTTTTTTTTTGAACACTTATATTTTCTTCTAATACTATTACCAAATTATCTTTATATTTTAAGAACCTTATATGCAAAATCAATCGTCATCTCACTGCAAAGAAAAAAAAAAAAACTTTTCTCTATCAAGTTTTTTGCTTAAAGTCTCATATCATCCTGACTCAAAGATTTTGATTATCAAAGTTAGTGGATATAACTTATTTATTTATTTATTATTTTTAATTTATTTGTTTTAATGTTTTCAATTATGTATGAAATTGGATGTGGAAATTTTATAATTCCTGCATAGTTGTTGCCTTGTTTGCCTTTGTTGCTTATGTTAGCCATCTAGAATTTATTGAGAAATAGATGCAGGAGTAAGAATTTATTAGTGTGCAATCAATTCATATTTGACCTTTGTTAAGAATTTATTGGTGTGCAATCTGTTCATATTTGACCTTCCTTTTTAACTTTTCATTAATTTAAACATTATCAAAATCTTCAATCATGCTATCTTTTCTATTTTATTTTTCAACAAAACTTTTCAGATAGAATCAAGCCAAAAAAATTTGGCTAGAAAAAGTCAATAACTGTGAAAAGACAATTGTGACCCTTATGTTAGAGGGAGGGACATTTGAGTGGTAAAATGAAAAATGAGGAAAAAAAAACTTAATAAAACATCATTTCACAAATAAAAAAATAAAATATCATTTCCCTATAAAGCTTTGGAAGATTAAACATCATTGTTTTTTATTGATACACGATAGATTCTTGAATTCATATTGATAATGGATTAAAAAATAGAGTGGTGAAGTTGAAATATTAACTAGTGAAGCTAAGTTTGTTGGACTATAAATTATTGCCCCATTTCATTTTCAAAAGCCATAACATCCTTTGTTCAATCAGTATCAAAATTTTTATATCTCCATAATTAGAATAAGAAACTCCAAATGATAATATGTCAAGGAGAAAAAGGTTGTTTCCAATAAATAAAAATGTTGCAATAGAAAGAATATGATGTGGTTAACAATGAAGAAAGTTCAAATAATGATGCTTTTGACATCAAAGATAGTCCAACTAATGATGTGCCTGAAATCGAAGATAGTCCAACTGATAATGTGCCTACCATCGAAGATAGTCCAACTGAAGACATGCAACAGATGATGTGCCTGACATTGAAGATAGTCCAACTAATGAGGAGTTTGAAATTGAAGATAGTTTGATGAATAATTGTAATGCTGAAATAGGTCATGAACCATGCATGTATTTTATATGTCTTGATAAACTTATTGAAGTATGTAAAAAGTATGCAAAGTTGAAAGGATTATCAGTGACAAGGAGAGGAGGACAGAAGGAAAGGATTATAAGTGACAAGGAGAGGAGGACAAAAGGGCAGTGATGGTGCTAGAAAGTATCAAACAATAAGCTGTGATAGAGATAGAAAATTAAATGCGAAAAGGAAAAATAAGAGGACAAACTACCATGCACATTAAAATACAGTGAGGAGAGAAGGGGTTTGGGTTGTTAGTTTAATTAAAAATGAATATAACCATTGGCTTATTCCAGACAAGAGTAGGTTCATGCCTACTCGTAAGAATTTGAGTCCCAGCATGAAATGGAATCTTTTAGCAAATGATACTGCAGGCATCGGGCCATGAAAAAGTTTTAGAATTATGTAATTACAAAGTGGTGACCCATAAGGTGACCCATAAAATTTAAGCTACACTTCAAAGTACTGTAGGAATTTCATCCTTAATGAAAAGAAGAAGATGCTAGGTAAGGGCAATACTAAGTTAATTCGACAATTATTTTGTCAGGAAGCAACAATAAAAGAGGGAATTTTTCCATTCCATTGATGTTAATGATGAAGGCAAATTGAGGAATGTCATGTGGATTCATCCTTGTGATAAAGCTGCATATGAGGACTTTTATGTCATTATCATATTCGACACCACGTACCTTTTTAACCATTACAAAATGCCATTTGAAACTGTTATCTGTGTCAACCACTATGGGAAATCTATCTTATTAGGATGTGCTCTTGTTTCCTATGAAGACATTAAATCGCTCAAGTGGCTTTTCACGACATGGCTAATTGGCATGGGCAACATACATCTAGACGTCATAATTATCGATTAATGTGAGAGCATAAAGCAAGCTGTGAGGGACGTAATGCCTGATACTGTTCACCAATTTTGTATATGGCATACAATGTGTAAGGTTCTAAACAAATTCAAGCACATTAGGGAATTTAGTAAAGCTGTATCTAAATTTAAAGGTCTTATATACAACAGCCTCACCATCGGCATGTTTGAGCAAAACTAGAGAAAATTTTTAATAGACTACAAACTGAAGAGGAATGACTAGCTTGCCAAGTTGTATTTAGAAAGGCAAAGTTGGGTATTAGTTTACCTTAAGTATCTATTTTGGGCTGGATTGGTGTCAACTCAGAGGAGTGAAAGTATACATTTATACTTTGATGCACATATTTGTTCAATGCGTACACTCAAGTAGTTTATAGATCAATATGAGATCATTCTGAATGACAAGATTGAGAAGAGTTCTAAGCTGATTATGATTGCAAATGGAATGATATATTTTGCATTTAACAATTTCCTTGGGAGAATTTTTTCTAAAGGGCTTTCACCCATGCAATATTTATAAAAGTGCAAGATAAAATAAAGTGAATTTGGTATTGTCACATTAAAGAGCCAAAGGCAAGCCAATCATCAACACCTAATAATGGCATAGAAAAGTTTAGAATACTTGAACGATCAATACTAACTGATTATTATAGAAAAGAATTCCATTACACTATTGAGTACAGGGAATAAGGAAATTATTTAGAATGCGAATGCAAGAAATTTGAAATAGTTGGTATTATGTGCTGCCACATTTTCATAGTTATATCCAAAAATGATATTCATGTGATCAACGAAAGGTATGTGCCGAGGAGGTGGAGAACAAATGTTTACCATTTCCATTCGAAGAATTTATTTACTGAAGGTTATCCAAACATGACAAATAAGTATAAGAGATTTAAGGAACTTTAGAATTCTTTCAACCATTTCGCTGATTTGGCTATTAATGACACAAAAAAAGGGTGTTTTTAAAGGACGGGTTAGAAATAATTATGACTGAATTGCTAAATTGGAATGGACTTATATATAATGACTCTGAAGTTAGAGGTAATGTAAGTGATAATTAAGACACAGTTGGCGCACCACTTCTTAACCCTCATGTCATAATCACACGTGGAAGGCAATGTGTCACTTGTATAATAGGAAGCTGTAAAGTTAATAGTCAAGGTGGTAGAGGAGGTGGTCATGGAGGTGGTTATGGAGGCAGATGAGGGGATGTTAGTGGAGGTGGAGGAGGAGCTGGTTGTGGAAGTGGGGGAGGTGTTCGTGGAGGGGGCGTGGTGTTGTGTTATCTATCCAGCAAAATGCACCAGTTCAAAAGAGTCAATCTAATGGAGCACCTATATATTCCATTAGAGAAGGAAGGTTGAGTAATAATATTATTTATGCACACTATGTTGACATCTATAAACAACTTCTTTATAACCATATGCATTAAGATTTATTAATATGTTATAGTGTTAATATAGAAGCATACTAAAATTATAGTTACATTTTTATTTGTAATGAAATAAATGGAAACGAAAAAACTACTTCATACAAAATTGTCTACTATTTTGAGTTAAAATAAAGAATAGACATTTGCTTTAAATGGAACATGCAATTGTTGTTACATAAAATGTAGATGAATGCATCTATTCAAAATATCTAATATAGCAGAGCAACTGTACATCCCAGTGAAGCGTTAAGCTTTTATAATATTTATGCATAATATTTGTGCAAGTAATGTTTTGTTTTGGTAGGAAAAAAGTCATATGGCCATTTTGGTAGGAAAAAAGTCATATGGCCATGGACGTATATTAATACCCTAAATTTAATACTTTAGCTAAGGTGTACATAAAAAATATTGCATATTTGTGTGATCTGTTGCATAATTGCTTTCGCTATAAACATGGTTTATTGATTTGTTCTTTAATTTTATATGTTATTATAAGTTTTTTTTAATATTCAAAAAATATCATAACCTGATATCATAAAAAATACCATACGGTGAATAATATGAGCATAAATATAATGCATAAATTTAATTATTGCCATTAATCATGAAAAGTACCATGACTTCAACATTCTTTAATACATGCAAAAAAAAAAAAAGAAGCTAAAACTTCTACATCCTTTCATATCATTTTGAAATCACGATAACAAAATTCATATTTCCTTCATGGATGTAGCAAGCTTAAGTTTGGATTTAAGTGTCTCTAGCTCTTGCAATTGCACTTCTAACTGTGCACTCATCTCCATAATCTTTAAATTGATTTGGTCCATTATTTCCATCATAACTCTACTATGATCCTTCAAACCTGCAATAAGACGCACTAGCTCCATCGAGCTCTAACCATTTACTCTTGCCGAGAGTACATACTCCATCGAGCTTATTTCATATTTTACACATAAATTGAGATTTTTACCCGTGTGCATGTGATCCTAGTGACATTTACTAAGTAGCACGTTCTATCATTATCTCCAAATCAATTTAAGTTATAAATAAATAAAATAATTAAATAATTAAATAATGAATAATTAAACAATTAAATAAAACATAATGATAATTTTCCTTTAAACATGCTTTCAATTACTACTCGCAAATATAAAAGAAATGATCATGCACATGACAATATAAATATATTCATAAATCAATCATATAATTATATTTTTTTATTATATTTAATTATTTGAAAATATAATAAATCACACGCAACACACATTTCATAAAATTAACTCATAGGTTGAGCGTGTCGAGCGACGTGTTCTCTACTGCCCTTATACTACAGCTCGAATCCCAAAGATCTCTAAAACAAATAATATTTATTTAAAATATGCTTATAAAATAAAATAAATAAATTCATGAAAATTCTCAAAAATTATGAAAACTATAAAATTGATGAAATTGATTCGACCAAAGACACAAAGTCAACTAAAACTAGAAATTCAACATAGGTCAATGTCACGCTTTATGAGAAATCTACCAAAAATTCGACAGAGTCTCCTCTGTAAAACGGACATCTCTTTACTGTAAAGTAGAGTCATTCCTACATAAAAATACATTTCGAATATTCACACAATCAACCAGTCTTAGGTTGGGCCCTCGAACTACACTAACTGCCCAACCGAGAACCACAATTCACAACAACAAAATAGTATAATTTTATTAAAATCATCGATAAATCATAAAAATTCATATAACTATCATAATTCAATTTATTTCCATAATAAAACATAAAAGATATTTATTTCCAAAATAAATAATAGAATTCTAATTTATAATTGAAATTTCATCAACAAAAATCCATTTTCATATTTTTTACAATTAACTCAACATTAATTACAAATAACTATTCAAATCACTTTAAATATATCATAAAATTAGGAAATAACTTATTTAAGCTTAAAAACAAGAAATAAGTTTATTACTTTATTATTTTTCGAAAATTAATAATAACCAGCTAAAAATAGGAAATAAATTATAAAAATTATTTTAATACTATTATTATTCAAAATCTATCTAAAACATAATAATTAACAATAAATTTACTTAAAATACAAAAATCACCAATTTATAGTTATTTTTCCAAAAATTCAATTTTGGCATAGACTTTCAAAATTCATAATTAAAAATATATACATAATTTTAGAAAACTTTCTTCACCAAGATTTATCAACATAATATATAGAATTTAACAAAAATATAAAAATTTTCGTCTCGAAACAGTGCATGAACAGTAACCGAGACTCGAAAAATAAAAAATTTCCTGAAAAATAAATAAAAATCATAAATGGATAGCTCATAACCTCAATTCAATTAATCTAAGCTCAATTTGACATGAATCAACCAAAAACAAGCTCAATTTCACAAATTAAAATAAAAACCTAGAATATAATTTCTCAAAATTGAGGGGCTTACTGGAGTTCGAAATCGAAATTGATGGAGTGTTTTTAAAGCCCAAAGGATGAAAATTTAAATGAGACCAACAGCAAGCCAAGGGGTAGCTGGAGGCGGCACAAGCAAGCCTTTGAACCTCACGGTGCCAAGAAGAAGAAGAAAGGGAGAGAGAGAGAGACAATGGCAACAAGAGGAGGAGTTGGTGGCTGCTAGTAGTGGAGGTAGCATAGTGAGGAGGAGGTGGCGTAGTAGTAGTGGTTGTCGGTGGTGGGGGTGGTGACAGTGTGTGGAAGAGAAGAGGAAGGGGAGAAGAAGAAGAGGGAAAAAGAAATGGGGAGGGGGTATGTTGCACGTTTTTTTTGTTCTTCTTTTTTTTTATTAAACCAAAAAGTATTAAAGTACAACTAAAAAGATAAAATAAAATAAAATTATATATATATATATAAACACACACACACACACACACACATATACTCTTTAACAATCAATTAAAAATAATAAAATTTACTAAAATTTCACAAGTATTACTAATCTCATAATAATTAACACTAATTAATTAAAATAATAATCAAACTTAATAATCCACATTTAATATAAAAAAAATTTAGGTCTTTACAGTCTTCTCCCCTTATAAAAATTCGTCCTCAAATTTAAATAAATAAATAAAGTACAAATGTTTACTACTAAAAAAGATAAGAGTACGTCGCCTGCAGTCTTGCCTCAGTCTCCCACATGCAATCCTCCACTACATGGTTGCTCCATAACACTTTCACCATTGGAATTTCTTTGGTGTAGAGCAAACAAACTTGTCGATCCACTATCGCCACTAGGTACTCTTCATACGTCAAATCCTCACTGAGCTCCACTGTCTGTGGCTGAAGGATGTGTGAAGGATTAAAAATATACTTCCTCAACATTGATACATGGAACACTGGTTGAATTTAAGACAACTTTGGTGGTAACACTAGTCTGTATGCCACTTTACTAACTCTCAATTGAATATCGAAGGGTCTGATGTATCTTGGAGCTAACTTACCCTTTTTACCAAACCTCATCACTCCCTTCATTGGAGACACTTTTAGAAACAGTAAGTCTCTAATAGATAATGATACATCCTTCCTTTTAGGGTCTGCATAGCTCTTCTATCTACTAAAGGTTGTCTTCAACCTCTGCTGAATGTTGGGAACTTTTTTATAAGTCACTTGCACTAATTCTGATCCTATTAATTGTCTCTTGCCAACTTCCATACATAAAGGTGATTTGCACCTCCTTCAATATAGTGTTTTATATGGAGCCATTTGCATATAACATGATAACTATTGTTATATACAAATTTAATCAATGTAAGTGTATGTCCCAATGGCCACTAAAATCCATTATACACATTCGAAGCATATCCTCCAAAGTTTGAATGGTCCTTTCTAATTGACCATCAGTTTAAGGATGAAAAGTTGTGCTGAAGTCCAATCTTTTTTAATTAGCAAAAAGTGAATTGACTTAGTCAGTCTGTCAATTATCACCCATATAGCATCATAGCCACTTGATGTATGAGGTAATCCACCTACAAAATCCATAGCATTCATATCCCACATCCATTTTAGGATGGGTAACTACTGTAATAATACTAAAGTCTATAGTATTCCAACTTCACCTGCTGACAAGTAAGACACTTAGACATAAATTTTGTAATGTCTCTCTTCATCCCATTCCACCAATATGTATCTTTCAAATCATAATATATCTTGGTAGAACTTGGATGAATACTATAAGCAGAAAAATGGGCTTCCTTCATAATCCCCTTCCTAAAATCATCCACATCTAGTACACACAACCTTGTGCCCAAATGCAATGTGCCCTCACTGTTAATAACAAAGTCTTTAGATTGATCTTTTTGCACTTCAAACATAATATTCTACAATTACAGATCTCTTCTCTGAGTTGCTTTAACTCTATCCAAGTACAATAATCGTACTCTGAATTAATCTAAAAGACACTTCTTGGTCACTTTTAACTGTAACCCCGGATCAATCAGTTCATGCAGCTCCTTAATTACTGGTCTCCTTTATGTGCTGATGTGAGCAAGACTGCTTATTGACTTCCTAGTAAGTGCTTCAGCTACCACATTCACTTTACCCGAATGGTAAAGAATAGACTAATCATAATCTTTTAGAAATTTCATTTATCTCCTCTGTCTCAAATTAAAGTCTCTTTACTAAAAGATATACTTTAAGCTCTTGTGATCAATGTATATCTCACAAGTCACACCAAATAAATAATGCCTTAATATCTTTAAAGAAAATACCATAGCTACCATTTCTAAATCATGGGTAGGGTAATTCTGCTCATGCTTCTTTAATTGCCGTGAAGCATAAGTAACCACTCTCCCATTTTGCATTAATACACACCCCAGTCCTACTCAAGAAGCATCATAGTACATTGTATACTCTTCATCACCTAAAGGTAAAGTTAATATTAGAGTTGAAATCAATAAGTCGTTAAGCAACTGGAAGTGCTCTTCACATTAGTCAATCCAAATAAACCTAAATTTTTCTGAGTCAGCCTTATGAAAGGGGCTGTAATCTTGGAGAAATCCTTCACACATCTCCTATAATAGCCAGCTAAACCTATAAAACTCCTAACTTTTGTCATTGTCGTCGGCTTTAGCCATTCTGTAATGGCTTTTATTTAATTGTAATCCACTTATATGCCATCTATAGACACCATGTGGCATAAAAATGCCACTTGATCTAACCAAAATTCACATTTAGAGAATTTGGCATACAACTGATGCTCTCTCAAAGTCTGAAGCACCATCCTCAAATGCATGACATGCTCAGCTTCACTCCTCGAATATACTAAGATATCATTAATAAAGACTATCACAAATCGATCCAAGAATAGCCTAAACACCCGATTCATCAAGTCCATAAAGGCTACTGGGGCATTAGTCAACCCAAAAGACATCACCAAAAATTCATAATGGCCATATCTCGTTCAAAATGCAGTCTTGGGTACATCTTCACTTCTAATCCTCAACTGATGATACTTAGATCTCAAGTCAATTTTAGAAAAGCACTGAGCTCTTTGAAGCTGATCAAACAAGTCATCAATCCTTGGAAGAGGATACTTGTTCTTGATGGTGACTTTATTCAACTGTCTGTAATCAATACACAGTCGAAGGCTACCATCCTTCTTCTTTATAAGCAGCACAGAAGCACCCCAAGGAGAAACTAGGTATGATAAAACCCTTTTCGAGTAATTCTTGCAACTGTTCCTTAATCTCCTTCAATTATACCAGTTCTATTCTATAAGGTGGTATCGAGATAGAATTTGTACCCGATACAACATTTATATAGGACTTTATCTCCTTGTCTGATGGCAATCCTTGTAATTCGTCAGGAAACACATAAAGAAACTTACACACCACATGCACCTACTTAACTACCCCCGCATCCATCTTCATATCTATGACCACAGCTAAATAGCCTTTACATCCCCTTATAAGCATTTTCCTAGCTGTGCTAGAAGAAATAAGATTATGAGGCATCGAACACTTGTTGCCTCTAAACCAAAACTGTTTATCATCACGGATTCTGAAAATCACCTCTTTCACCCACTAATCTAGAGTGGCATAATGTTGGGCTAACCAGTCCATCCCCAAGATCACATTAACATCGATTACATCCAACAATACCAAATCTGCAAGCAACTCCCTACCCTCCACTAACATGGGACAAGATGGAAAGAAAATATTTATCTCTAACTCATCACTAAGTGGAGTTGCTATAGATAAAGGCAATAACAATTTGGATGCTTGCCACTCCATCCTCAAAGCAAAGATAGGAGAAACAAAAGAGTGTGATGCACTAGGACGAAATAAAACTCTACCTTCAAAAGAACACATTGAGAGAATACCTACTACCACTGCATCAGAGGCTTGAGCATCCTGAGGAGTCAGAGTGAACACCCTGGCCTGCCCACGGTGAACTTATTGGGAACTATAAGGTTATATGAATCCTTTACCACTCGGTTTTCCCCCATGTCTACCTCTTGAACCTTGACCCTGCTGGCCCACAAACTGAGTTAGCCTCTACTGAGGGTACATAGGTGCCTGGTAGGGATGATGCATATACTAAAATGACTGAGCAATTAAAGATAAAAATCCCTGGGTATAAGAAGACTAATACCTGATGTTAGGACAAGCTCTGGAAAGATGTCCAATCTAGCCACACATGAAGAATGGTCTGGTCAACAAATGACACAACCCCTAATATACATGGCCACAAGTAGGACATGCACTGGGCCCCAAGCCTGAACTACTATACCTAAAGCTCACTACCACTGCTAGCTCTAGGTCAGAATCTTAGAGATCTACTACTCCGTCTACTGTGTCTGCTGGTCCTATACACCCGACTACGTAGATGGCCCTACTGTGAAGTACCCATAGTCTACAAACCAATACTACTATCTAAAACACAGGTTACTGAATCCCCTGTGTCCTCATTACTCCACTGTTGCTACTTGTATATGGGTTGGAGATGGTACTATGAATAATATGGCGTCTCTTTAGCTGTCGAGCCTCCTCAATAACACTATCTAATCTCTGGTCTTCAATCTGGATGCTAATGTAGGTTGCACCTAAACCAGTCACAAATAATACTACTACTCTCCTATTATCCTATATCACATCTAGAGCATGACGACCCAACCTGAGGAACTCATGATTATACTCTGCAAATCACCAATCACCCTTACTTATAAATAGTAGCTGCCATCTGTAATTATCCCTCATTGATGCTAGATAGAAGTACTCAGAAATTATTTCTTAAACTCTAACCAAGACATTAAAGTCATGCATGGCTTAATGGACTGCATGAACCAATCCTGAGCTACGGCCTGAACAGATAGCTCTACCACCATAATCCGTTGATAGTTCATGTAGCCTGTTCGAGTTCTAGCCTCAATAGTATTAAGGAAATCCAATGCATCTCTCGTGCCATCAAAAGCAACTCTCCCCAATCTGGAGTATAGTAATGCTGCATCTGCATCGGACATCCCATGATTCCTTTGCTTTAACATCTACTAAACTAAAGGCATGGCTTGATTCAGAGCTGCCAAGCCTTGGTTGATGCCTGCTATTCCAGCTGCAAAAGCTATAGGATTAACCTCAAAAACTCATTACCTTGCATGCTGCTCTTATTCTTGCATCTGAGTTACTCCTACTCTAGGTCTACCCCTACCCTACCCTTCCTATATGCTGAGGAGTAGGGGGAGAAACTTCATCCTGTATGGACTGCTCATCCTTATTATACGTTGTTGTTGTTGCTGCTATAGGAGCATCCCATGCTCTACTTTTCATTCTAAAAGAACAAAAACAAACGATAATTCAAAACACAACATGAAAAGACATAACATAAAATTCTAGGAACAAGGACAATAGTCAACATTATCAACCTAATTACTATAGTAGTTCAAGAAAAATATAACCCAAAGAACTTTTGAGCGGAAATAAAACATGCGCTCTTATACCAATTTCATCACGACTCCAATCGAAAGGTATGTGACTGGTACTAGGGAATAAGAATACATAAAGTACCCAAAACCCATAGTAAGCCTTAAATTTTTTTACGAAATAAAAACAATACATTAACCAATAAACCGATAATAAATACACAATATTAAATACATATAATAATATTCTTCAAATACAATAACATTTCAATTTAGAATACGAATAACACAAGTTTTATAGATAATTACTATATTATCTAGAATTTAATTATACAATACATAAATCAATTCAACATACATAGTGCAGTTGATGAAGAACAAACTCAGCGTAGATAGGGAATACTAGGAAGTTGACTGTGAGGTCTTGAAAAAATAAATTGAGGGGAATCAGACCTCACTGAGTGAATTAATTCCATAAAATGTTTGCTGATTTATAAAACCATTTGATAAAATCTCTTTTTAAACTAAGAGTTAATAAAGTAATTATAATTATTAAAATCATTTACTTTTTACGATAATATTTAAATAAAATCTATTTATAACTCTTAAATCAATCTAATATGAAATCCCTGTAAGAAAATATATAGAATAATTAATTTAGCGAAAAACTTAGTAGAACACCTAAAATAATATTCTAATAGCCTTTTGGCTCTCTTTAATCCAAGTGACTACCGTCCCGAGAGCAAGCTCAACCGAGTTACTGCCACAGTCATTTCACTTATTCCATATTGATGTCCCAAGAGCAAGCTCAATCGAGGTACATCCCTTTTTTTTTAGGCCTAAGAGCACTAGCTTCACTAAGCTCTAACTATTTACTCTTGCTTGAGAGCATACGCTCCACCGAGCCTATTTCACATTTTACACATAAATTGAGATTTTTACCCATGCACACATGGTCCTATGGACACCTACTATGTAGCACGTTCTACCCTTATCTCCAAATCAATTTAAATTATAAATAAATAAAATAAATAAATTATTAAATAATAAATAATTAAATGTTTAAATAATAATTAAATAAAATGTAACAAAATAATTTTCCTTTAAGTATGCTTTCAATTAGTACTCGCAAATATAGAAGATATGATCATGCACATGGCAATATAAATATATTCATAAATCAATCATATAATCATATAATCATTTCTTTATTATATTTAATTATTTGAAAATATAATAAAGCACACGCAACACACATTTCATAAAATTAACTCACAGGTTGAGCGTGTCGAGTGATGAGTTCCCTACTGCCCTTGTGCTATGGCTCAAATCCTGGAGTTCTCTAAAATAAATAATATTTATTTAAAATATGCTCATAAAGTAAAATAAATAAATTCATGAAAATTCTCAAAAAATATGAAAACTATAGAATTGACGAAACTGACTCGACCAAAGACATAAAGTCAACCAAAACTAGAAATTCGACACAGATCGATGTCACGTTTTATGAGAAATCTACCAAAAATTCAATAGAGTTTCATATGTAAAATAGATATCTCTCTACTAAAAGTAGAGTCATTCTTGCATGAAATTAAACTTTGAATATTCACACAATCATCCAGTCTCAGGTTGGGCCCCCGAATTATACTAACTGCCTAACCAAGAACCACAATTCACAACAACAACAAAATAGTATAATTTTTATTAAAATCATTGATACATAATAAAAATTCATTTAACTATCATAATTCAATTTATTCCCATAATAAAACATAAAAGATATTTATTTCCAAAATAAATAATAAAATTCTAATTTATAATTGAAATTTCATCAACAAAAATCCATTTTCATATTTTTTACAATTAACTCAACATTAATTACAAATCACTTAAATATATCATAAGATTAGCAAATAAGTTATTTAAGCTTAAAAACAATAAATAAGTTTATTATTCTATTGTTTTCCAAAAATTAATATTAATTAGCTAAACATAGGAAATAAATTATAAAAATTATTTTAATACTATTATTATTCAAAATCTGTTTAAAACATAATAATTAACAATAAATTTACTTAAAATACAAAAATCACCAATTTATAGTTATTTTTCCAAAAATTCAATTTTGGCATAGACTTTCAAAATTCATAATTAAAAATCTATACATAATTTTACAAAACTTTTTTCACAAAGATTTATCAACATAATATATAGAATTCAATAAAAATATAAAAATTTTCATCCCAGAACAGTGCATGAACAGTAACCGAGACTCGAAAAATAAAAAATTTTCAGAAAAATAAATAAAAATTATAAATAGAGATCTCAGAACCTCAATTTAATTAATCTAAACTCAATTTGACATGAATCAACAAAAAACAAGATCAATTTCACAAATTAAAATAAAAACCTAAAATAGAATTTCTCAAAATTGATGGGCTTACCAGAGTTGGAAATTGAAATTGATGGAGGGCGTTTGAAGCCTAGAGGATGAAGATTTAAAGAAGTTTGACGACAAGCCAAAGGGTGGTCAAAGGCGGCGCTGAGAAGTCAAAGGGTTATCGGTGGTAGGGGTAGTGACAGTGCGTGGAAAAGAAGAGGAAAGGAAGAATAAGAGGGAAAAAGAAATGGGGAGGGGGAGTGCTGCACATTTGTTTTTGTTCTTCATTAAAAGTATAAGGTAAAAATTTTATTATTTTTAAAAAATAAAAATATCTCCCCTATAATTATTCATACACTCTTCAATATATATATACATATATACTCTTTAACAGTAAATTAAAAATAATAAAATTTATGAAAATTTTACAAGTATTACTAATCTTATAATAATTAACACTGATTAATTAAAATAATAATAAAACTTAATAATCCACATTTAATATAAAAAATTCGAGTCTTTACAATTTTCATTTGTGCTTATATGCATGGTGGATGGAAGGCCACAGTTGCATGCCATTAGTTGATGGTGCAAAATATCTATTTTATTTGAGTGTACCAAAATGAAATGAGAAATAGGATGGTGTTGAAGTAAAATGTGCAGTATATATTGGTGAAGTCATATAAAGTTATTGTGAGATACGAGGTACTTCCATCATTAGTAGCCACCCTCTTAACTCATGAACACTAAGTAATTTTTAGTCATTTACTTTTTTTGGCAATAGTTATCTTGCACTAGGAAGAGATACAAAGTTGCACCACTATTATATGCTACCGTTAGACCCTATCTCATAATTTCGATATGGTGAAATGACCTATGGAAACCAAGTCAGTTAAGTAATATATTACCTTCAAACTTATGATTACTAAATATAGTAAGCAAATACACATTAGTAATCAAAGTACTTCACCAAGTTTCATATACTTCACCAATGTAAATTGTTAAGGTATCTTAAAACTCGTATTCTACAACATCTACATCTAATGTATATGTATTAATTTTATCAATGGTTCTTTTACATTTTAGATTATATTTGTGTACTATTTGTGATTCCATATAAATTATTCATGGACCAAATAAATATTCATATTTTTTTAACCTTAATATAAATAAAATAAACATTTTAATTAAATATTCTTAATGATATATTTAAATAGAAATATATAAATTTACATATATTTTTCTAACAAAAAAAAGATGAAGATATGGACATAAAATTAGCAATTACTTTTGTCCATTGAAGTGAACAAAAGACGCTGATGAAGATTTTGTATCTCATATAATATCATCATTACGTTCATCTGCATCTACATCTTCATATTCGTCATCTTCTTCTTTATCTTCATCTTTTTCATCCAAAATATTCATCTCTGAACCACTTGACACTCGAACTAGAGGAGGAGGCTCGGTCTCCCCATGCGGTAAAGGACCATATAGAATCTCGTCCAACTGGACATTATGAATCTGTATATCAATAATCTCATTGGTTCTTCTCCATATATTTTAAGTCCATCCAACACATATGTAGTAGTGTTTAACAATTTACTCCCAACCCTGATTAAAAAAAATCTCCCAATAATTTTTAAATGTTCTAGGACCTCCCCACAGTCATAGGCTAAAGGTGGTATAGTGCTTGTTTGGTTATCCTTATTGTGACTTTTCTTGAAATTAGCTTTTCCATGAACCTAGTGGCATGGTATGGGATTCTTTGTAATGTAAATAAACATTATATTCATAATACAACACTAGAACCAATTGTTCATAAAAAAATTATTGAAAATCACAAAGATTGAATTTTTGTACTCACCAATATGACCATTGGATTCTTTACTCTTACTATGAAAAAATTTCCCTTTATATTTTCTTCCTTTGAAAGCATATCTCTTGGGTATATAGCTGCCATTGTGATGAATTTTTCTTTTATGTTTTAACTTTGTTGAAAGAAGTTTGTAGGATTTATATTAATATAATGGCTTTTTTTAAAAGAGTTTTTTTTTCTTAAACGGTGAAAATGAATCAATAGGTTTTCTCCATATATTTATATGAAGTTTTGTAAACTATTTTAGGTTATCTAGGTTTCTCTCCATTTAACGTATTGATAATATAATGAAAGCCAACAGACATGCCTTTTACTATCCCTTTACTACCCCATAGATGTTACAATGACCCTTCAACTCTTTTGTATAAAAAGGTGTCCTTAATTGTAAATTTAGGTATTAGACATTGATTGTTATATGTTAATTAACCATAATTCATGATACGCTGCATGATAAAATTAAAAGGTGCATACAATTAGGGGTTATCATGGATTGGATAACCTTGTAAATAGTGTATTCTATATTTAAACAAAACACATGTTTTATATCATGCAATTTACCATAGTAATTAAATTAGATATTATTCCAACTGGTTTAATTAGTTTATTTACCATGTTTTATTCATAATTAGATATGAATTGATTTTCTCATTATGCCACTATATTAAAATCAATATATTAATATTACAAATACAATTAGCGATAATACAACAAACCATAATATATAAAAAAAACATTTCATATAATTGTAGAAAATTACATATGATAACACCTATACAACAAATATAACACATAATTTTCCAAACATTACAAAAAAAAGAAAAAGAAAAAAACATTAACTATATATATCAACCAAATTTATTTATAATAAAACAAAATAAAAGATGTTTATCTTTGATATATTACATAATTTATCATCAGTTATCTTTAATGTAATCCTCCTCTTTTATCACATGGTAATAATGGAGGTACTGAATCATTTCAGCATCATAAATGTCTTCATCGATTGGACATTTGTATTTGCAGCCACGGTTAGAATCGTCTACTCCACCCCAATAATGTTTCAAATTACAAGTAAATCTTTCTTCTTTCCAATCATGTCCAAAAAAATCACAGTAAAAGAAGTTTGGTATGTACCACAACACTAAATCTTTATACGAGTTGATTACATATGAAAAATACCCTCTTTCATTACATAATGTGGTCCAATTAAAATAGAAAAATTCTTAATTTTTATTATATTATCCCCACACATGTATGCATGTGGCCATCAATAATCTTTGCTAAAATCGATTATTTTCTAGAAATATCCAACAAATTCAGGAAAAACCTACCAAAAACTTCCCTTAACAGCCAATCTGGAAATGGAGTAGTACTGTGCATCAACCAAGTAAGAAGCTCAAGATAAAAATTCAAGGAATTTGTTCACATTGCCTAAACAATGTCGATGCAACATTTTAGTTCAAATTACGATATACTTTCCTTTGATGAAACCACATTTGTTTCGATATAAATAAATTATAAACTCAGTGAAGACTATTTTACAATGGGATAATGACTCCATAAGTCCTATAATTTTTTAAAAATTGCAATTGAGTCCTAAAAGCATTTAAAGTGTTTCACTTTAGTCCATCTCCATTATATTAAAAGGAATGGACTGACGTGGACAATTTTTACTGTTCAACCATTGCCATATATTGGACTATCCTGATCCTTTCTGCTTCTCTTTCCTCTTTGCCATTTCCATGAATGAAAAATAGAGATGGGACTTAAAAGAACAAACTGTATAGGTATCCATAGAAAGCATACAAGTTTGAACCAATGACATTTGTAAGATTTAATTTAAGTACGTGAAAATTGGTTGAGCATTATATACGAATTAGTGTAATCCCAAAACTAAGAAAGATCAATGTCATATTCAAGAACTAAGATGGACCCAATAATCTCAGTACAAGTGTAAACAAAAAGTTAATAATACCAATAATTTTTACCACTTGCTCATGCATAAAATTGTTCCCACTTTAAGAAGCCCTTGTGGAAGTTGTCCATTTAAAAAAGACATGCATGAAAAGAAATACCATAAACCTATACACAAACTTAAGAGGGAAAAAAGTGAAAATATGAAATCATTATCTCATTTGGACCTATTAGTTCTTAACACTATATCATCTGCCATATCACCACTCAAAAGGTACCTTAGCTTATAGGTTATTGATGTTGAAGATGTGGAAGTAGCTTCATAAGGCCTTAATTTACAAATGTGATTATTCAGCTCTGACATAAGAGGGTGTGGCCTTGAAGGAAAACTATTGGAATGATCTTGGAATAATGTTGAAGCCATTTTTTCCTTATTAGAGAGGAAGAGAAGCTCAAACTATTTCACTATTAATTTGAATTCAGCCTTGTGATTTGCCTTTTCTCCATTTACAACTGCTATATATATATATATAGTGAGGCAGAGACAAAAAGAATCTCATCCTTTTCATGGTTGCATGCTTTTACTGTATATTGATTCAGATTTATTATATTGACTTAGATCTAATAAAATCTCTATAATGTCTACCTACACAATCTCAGCTCATTACTAAATTAAATATCTAGAAAAATAATTACAGTGCATGAGTGACATTGATATACTATGTTGCTTTAATGAGCAAATTAGATTCTTGAAGAAATTATTAGTGAACATAAAGCCAGCAAAACAGCTGTTGTTGGGTCCAAGAAAGAAGCCAACGTCATTCTTGATGTTCTTTCAAAAATTGAGGGTCATCATAACTATTCTTCTTCTCTTATATATATGAAGATGATGAAAATGAAATGAAGCATTTAGAGTCTCTAGAAGGAGTAAAGTCTCATCTTCATCTTTGTTAAATTGACCTTCTCGACTTTAACTCCATCATCTAGCCATCGACGGTTATGTTGGCATTTTCCATTTGGCCTCTCCTTGCATCGTCGATCAAGTTAAAGATTTGAATTGAATGAGAAAGAGACAGTTCAAGAGTATAAAGAAGAAGCATTCTAAATTGAAGGAGAAAGAGGAAGAATTAACCCTAATTTTCCACTTTAATTTTTATAAGTGGAAAACTAAGTTGGATTTATTTGTAGAGGTGGACGATGACATGGAAAAATATAGTTGAGTTGGCTATAAACATGTATTCAATTCATGGGGTCTTAATTAAGCATAAGCTTGTTTTATTTGAAATAACGGAGGCAGACTAATATGAAACTCTTTAAGAGCTCTAAGGACTCAATAAAAAAAATTTAGGACTTGATTGTAATATTTAGAAACTTACAGGACTTGGAGGTTCATTATCCTTTTTACAATCTATCAGTATTCCCTTCAACATCATTTTAACCCTTTCTATTAATGTAGTCATTGTGCATTCACTTATCTTGGTCTCACTCTCTATGACCAGTCTCTAAGGCCTTGCTCATAATCTTCTTGCATTTATCATCAACTCATCTAAAGAGTTGAACTTTCTATTGTATAGACAAAACCAATTATTTACGAAATCATTATGAAATGCTATAAAACCTAGTAGGGATTTAAGACCCCAAAGTACTTTGAAATGGACATCTCTCAATGGTTTATGAAAATTCTAAACTTTCATTTTCTGTTATTTCCCATTAAGGGTATCCATGTCGTAATGTGTATGCGTTGAAATGCAATAAATTTAAGACCGATGCATAAATTTCAATTTCCCCATTATTCCCTCCTACCTTATTATAAGAATTGGCATTTGCATCAATTAAAAATTATTCTAGTAGTATTGAATACATTACACCATTTGTGCGATATTTATCACTGAACTCAGTGAAATGGTGTGTAACATCTCCATGGTGAATGTATTCTTTTATTTGTCTTTTATATATGAGGAAGGTTCTTATTATTTCAATATTGCAATTTTAAATGACTTGAGGTTTATATATTTGTTAATGGGTGCAAAATAAAAGAATAATGCTCTACTCAAATGTACACATCGTTTTGATATTTAAAATTTTAAGAATATAAAATATAAAATATTTTAATATAATCAGAATTTATTAATATAAGTATTTTATTAATATAATTAGAATTTAATAATAATTAGATTTGAATATAATTAGATTTTAATATATAATTAGATTATTAATACAATTAAAATTTATTAATATAAGTAGTTTATTAATATATTATTAGATTATTAATGTAACTAGAATTTATTATAATTAGAATTTAATAATTAGAATTAATAATGCGCTACTGAATACTCCACATCATTTTGATATTTGTTTACGCTTTGTAATGAATTCATTCCAAATGTGAAGATACACATCGAATCATTATCAGTCAATGGTGAATGGTTGACTTGAATAATGGCTGTCAATTAAACATAAAGTAACAAATTGTTTATTAACTAAAAACTATGATGTACACCAAAATTGGCATTAATGTTGTATTTTAGTTGAATATTGCCTTATATAATACATATAAATGTTAATTATACATAATATTAAGTTCATGGTGGTATGACATACTAATATGTTAAAGCTATTAACTATGTATGCATGTACACATTAAATTACACATACAAGTATAGTTTAATAATATATTGATACATTTGGTAGTATTATAGTATGTTATACAGTTACAATGTTTATTCATATCCTTCACCAAGTTTTATATATAATTACTCATATTAATCAGTCATTATTTCATTGACATTTATATATACCACATTAAAAGTGATGTAGTTTAAAAGTACATTGACATATTTAGCACTACTATAGTATGTTATATAATTACAATGTTTATTAACATCCTTCACCAAGTTTCATATACAATTTGGTCATATTAATCAGTTAGTATTTTGTTGACATATATATATATGACATTAAAAGTGATACAATTTAATAGTACCTTGACACATTGGGTACTAATAAATGTCAAAATAAAAGATCAACGTAGTATGTTATACAATTACAATGTTTGTTAATATACTTCACCAAGTTTTATATACAATTGCTCATATTAATCAGTCAATATTTGGTTGACTTTTAGATATACCACATAAAAATTTTGTATTGATGCATATAACACATTTGTATGTTGTACATATGCATATAACACATAAGTATGTTGTAAATATGCACATTAGAATTTACATATGCATCAATTGTAACACGAGAAAAATGTTGTAATTATTGCATATAACATATAAGTATGGTGACTATTAAATATAGCACATATATATATGTTGTACTTGTTCATATAACATAATGTAAGTTTTGTTGTTACATATAACACATATAAATGCACATTGCCTATGCATAAAATTAACACATAATTAGGTTGACTATTACATATAACACATGTAAATATTGTACTTATGCATATAATGCTTTTTTTGGTCTGGTGACTATCACATATAACACATTATAGGTTGACTAATGATATAACACATTATAACACAAGTTAGATAATATTATATAAGGCTACATTTTATTTCTAATATAACATTAAATATTTCAAATTACATGGTAAATGAAAAAAAATTGTGTATGTATATTATCCAATCACACTACAGAAGGTTACAAATAAATGTTGATAATGGTATTAGTCAAAAGTAAATTATACATTAATCCATAAGTTAATGTAATAATGTGTCAATTTACTAATATAATTATACTTATGTTTATGTAAAATTTTTACATTATATTAGAGCTAAATGTAATTAAAATTACCAAATATGCAATTAACGATATGACATAATGTAATTATAATTATGTTTAAGTAAATTGGTTACATGATCATATTAATCTGATACATATTTATGTGACACTATTTGGTCATATAAAGCTGTCATACTTGTATATTAAATCACAGATGATATCCAACCCGTCTACTCAAAATGGAGAAGGAAAATCTCAGTGAACAACTATGATCAATGCTGCACAGTTAATTTGGTACTCCTAAAAGCTTTAACGGCCAGCAAACCACTTTTCACATGTTAAAAAACACTATTCCCAGTTTCATTCACATAGTAAGCAATTCAAATCCTTTTAAAAATTAATCTACTAATTCCAAACCCACCATTGCATATACTAACCCTAAACTTCAATTGATTAAACCCTAGCATATTATTTTCACTAATTTTTAAAACAAAGCCATAAAAGCTGTAATAGGTAGAAGCAAATTTCAACATCCATTATAAATTGTTCCTTCAATTGACTTACTAGACACTACAACATCAAATATGCTAGCAAGTGTAACAACATCAACGTCGGTAGTATATCCACGTAGTTAACTGGAATCCACCCTTCAAAGCTTAAGCCATTAGCAACATATTATTGGGTGTCTAAGAGGTCTGGATTTTAATGTCCTTTAAATGAGAATCATTCGACTTATATCGTAGATACCATGTCGACATATCTAGAAAAAATACTACACCTACGCTACTTATTTCAATTGATAATGAGGAATCGACTAATGGAATTGATAAGCAAGTAATCCTTTTAATTATGTAATTATAAACTTATAAGAAATTTTAAGTATCATGCCTATGGTATTGTGAACTCACAGACCTTAATATGCCTTGTAAACCATACTCTAAGGGAGATATCAAATAAGGAGAATGATGATCAAGAATACCGTCCTTGAAAACTGGTATATAAACAATGTTCTTTTTAATTTTTTCCATATGTGGCCATTTTTTAACTTGATTTTATGTTTGTATAGGAAACTATTAATACATTGTTGTTAAGACTGAAAGCATAACTACTTCCACCAATCATTCAAATTAAGTATGACCCTATAAATATATTTGAAATTGCTATGTATTTGATTTGTTCTTTATACATATTGATGAACTTATATATTGACATTATATTCAGTGATTAGATACCATATGTGGTAAATCTAGTTGAATTTCTGTTGATGAGCCCATATGAAGAACTAAAGGATGTACCGATTCAATTACCTTTTCCTCTTGGAAGTAAAGATGAGTTGTTGCAAGGGGCAAATTTACTTCTGCCACTTGATGCAGCCATAATGAAGTCTTAGCATAAGTCGTATGATGAATGGATCAAATGGATTATAAGGTTAAGTCCTATTTTTGAAATAAAATTGGAAAATATTAGATGTAGGCAAACTTATTGAGAAGAGCAAAATTGGATAACCCTTTCAGTCTAGTATTCTATGTGCTACAATGTGGGTTTAGGCTCCAAGTGTAAACTCTTTTGTATTCCCCTTTGGACTAGCATTTATTACACTTAGAGATGTGTTTGTGCTAACTGATTTTCCAGTTATTAGGCCAGATGCAGCATGTGCAATAAATGTAGATGACCTTAAGTTGATAAAGTTTTTAGCTGCATTAATTGAATACTCATCATATTAACCATTAATTCAATATAGAATAAAGTCCAAGGTTAAACCATATGAAAAGGAACGTGTGAAGTGTTGGCTTATACGGTTCAAAATGCAATAAATTTTTTTTAAAAATTTAATCATAAACTCAAACTAGGATCCATGTAATTCAATTAATTGATTGATTGTGGTTTTTAAAAACCTTACCACGGATGAAAAATCAGGCAAGAATGATGGAAGGTTAAGAGGGAGTTCACACCGGTGACACCCTACCTCAAGCTTTTTGACTTTTTAGGCTGAATTAAGATGTCTCTAAATGAATACACATCCATAAGTATCCACATGAATAGCCCTTGAATCAAAATGAATGTGTGCTAGCACCTTTTTCTTAATTATGTCATAACTCAAGAACTCTATGTTTAGTTTTTTAAGAGGAGAGAAAAGGAATTTTTGTGGTAGAAAAATGATTTATGTGTGAAACCCTAGAGAATATGTTATATTATAGACCTTTCAATTAGGGTTTCACTTACCAAAATGAATTTTGGTAATTTCTCACTTACCAAATCGTTTTTGGTATATTCCACTTATTCTAATTCTAATTTTATTCAAATATCAAATTAGAAATAGTTTCTATTTATTTAAGATAACCATTACCTTAAATAAATAAATGAATACATATATATTTATTTATTTCCACAGAGCTTTACTGGGCTTGGTAAACCCGTATTCGTTTTAGGCATGTTCTAAGTGTATGACCCTATAGGTTTATATGATATTGGTAGTGGGCCTGAAATCTCTATTTAGGCCTACAAGTCATAACTAGCCTCTAGTAAGACATTATGACTACCCAAGTCATGTGAAGGTCAATAATTCAACATAACCTAATTTACAGTGAATATTGTAGTCTTTTTGTCACATGATATCTTAATTGAATATAAGGCATAGTTTCTGTCATCCTTATTGTAGACGGTGGGGTTCAATACGCATCCAAGATTTTAGCAACCGTGACATTGTTTGAGCTTAAAGCTCTATAGAACACACTAACCACTGTCATAAAGACATATCGTGGAGATGAGAAGTTGCCACCCAGGGTAATAACTGGGACAAGTTGAAAATGGTGGTACTCGATTCTCTAAAAGAAAGCTAATGCCATAACCAGGAGATTTTGGATGCGGAATACTAACTTCTTTCAGTTTTATGTTCATTTAGAACTACTTTATAAATTACTATCTTATCCTTTATTTACATGCAATTCATATAAACCCTCATTTAAACAATTAACCCCAGGCAAATCAGTCATGAAAAATACATGTAAATAATGCATTCATTTAAGTTCATAATCCTTAAGTTCTAAAAATGGACCTAAATCTACAAATTATGAAGTATTTAAATTAGTAGGCCTAGTTATACATGTTTTAATTCTAAGGTGACTTTAAATCTACAAGTTACGGAAAATGTTTAAATTTAATGGGCCAATCTAATTAATTTTAATTATCCTAGATGGGCCTACGTCTAAATTAACTAAATGGGTCTAAGTTATCTCTAATATAAAACTTAATTAATTATAGGCCTAAAATGCATTTGAATTAATTAAAATCTATATGTATTTAATTAATAACCTATTAAATGAAATGAACTAATTAAAAGGTGGGCCAAAAAGAATTATTTAAACCTAAATTTATTTAAATGGGTTAGAGCCTAATCTGTGCTTAGGGCCCAAAACACATAAAAAGTAAACAAGCCCAAAAACAATAAAAAATATCAAAACAATCAAATAAAATATCAAAAAATCAATTAAATTTATTTCTTCTAAAAAAAACCTAATTTAGTTAAAGTGGCCTTAAACCACAAATTATAAAATAATTAATAAACAACCCTAATTCTATCCACTTAAATCTAATTCAATTTTAATTGAAAACCATAATTATCTCTATAGCTATTAATTTTAATTAATCACCCAGTTAAAATCCTAATCTTACTACCCAATTAATAAACCTATAACCACACACAAGATTCCACTATTTCCACTATTGGGGCTATTACAATTATCTACTGAAAATAAAAATACAACCTAAAAAAACTAAAAAAATAAAAATAAATAAAACAACTGACACAATATTAATAAATAAATGAATAAAAAACCTAAAAACTAAATTTAGCTACAAAATTCAATCCATGGCATTCCATGGATCTTCATGGATTTTGTTCTCTAAGTGAATTTATCATGTAACTCCCTCCACAACCACAAACACAAACACAAAAATAAACAATGATTAGTGATTCAAATAAATTAAATAAATTTTAAATTAAATAGAACCAAAATATTCAAATAAAAAACAAAAGAGGGAAGGAGAGTGAATAATTGTGTGGATGCAATATTAATTTGCTCCTCATAGTGGTATAAATCACCGTTGCTTTTTTAAAATAGATCTTCAATGCTTGATTTTCTCCACCGAAAAGTCTACTACTTTTCTTCAAAGAACAGTACCTCTCAAGAAAACATTATTTGAAAACTGCATAAAAGGAAAAGGAGAGGTCCCAAAAGAAGTCCCCTTCTAAAAGAGTTGAGCTGGGTTTATATAGAAAACCCTAGCTAAAAATGTATTATACTGTGACTTCCCCTCTTCATAGTGATAGATTTCTGGTTTAATAAAGACTTTTGATTTCCTAAAAAATTAAAATAAATCCTAGAAAAGGGATTTATCACATTATTTTGACCAATTAAAATTTAGAAAACAAAAATTTTATTTACTAAAAAATAAAAAATAGAAATGGAACATGTTTAATTTTGACCATGATTATGTAATTCCAATCAAAATTATATAATTTCAATCAGTTTTATGTAATTCCGATCGGAATTGTGTAATCCTAATTGGAATTATAGAATTTTGATATTTTGTTTTACTTTTAATTATAAAAAGACCCTTGAAAGAATTTAAACTTTTCAATTAGATTCTTAGAGAAAATGTTACAATTTAGTCCTTAAAAAACCAATTAAGTTCTTTTAAAAATGCATTTAGGCTTTTGAGGTTTCAAACTTTAAGTGTTAAAGATCTATTTATAGTATTTTCATCATTAGAGTCCTCTATCGCATCCACACTCCATCATCCTGAAATTGGGTGCTTATAGTTTCCCCCTTTTGTTGCTATTTGCTTAACAAATTGTGGCAAAGCAAATAAGCACAAAAATTTCTTTAGGAACAAAAGTTTAGATACTTACATATGCTCCTTGAGACTTTTACCTGTATGTGATAGTTGGTTCATGATGAATGCTTATGCTGTTATCCAATAATAGGTAGAATGCTAAAGCATTTAGCAAATTTCACTATAATCCCTGTGAAGCATCTAGTGGAAAATGCTTTGAAAATACACTAAATGTCAAATGTATAGTGTCAATCTAAGAGTACACTATATCGAACGTATAGCATTAATCTGAAAATGCACTATCCTCAAACGTATAGTGTTGATTGAAAAGATATATTATACTCAGACATATAATGTTGACTATACTCGAACGTGTAGTATTGATCGAAAATGCACTATACTCAGACATATAGTGTATTTGGAAAAATACATTATACTCGGACATATAGTGCATTTTGAAAAATACGTTATACTCGGACGTATAATGTTGACTATACTCGAATGTATAACGTTGATGGAAAATGCACTATACTTGGACATATAATGTATTTTGAAAAATACATTATACTTGGACATATAATGTTAACTATACTCGAATGTATACTATTAATGGAAACTATAATCAGACGTATAGTATTAATGGAAAATGCACTATAGTCAAATGTATAGTGTATTTTGAAAAATACATTATACTCGGACGTATAATGTTGACTATACTTAAATGTATAGCGTTGATGGAAAATGCACTATACTCAGACATATAGTGTATTTTGAAAAATACATTATACTCGTACGTATAATGTTGACTATACTCTGACATATAGTATTGGTGGAAAATGCACTATACTCGGATGTATAGTGTATTTTGAAAAATACATTGTACTCGGATGTATAATGTTGACTATACTTAGACATATAGCATTGATGGAAAATGCACTATACTCAGACGTATAATGTATTTTGAAAAATACATTATACCCGGACGTATAATGTTGACTATACTCTAATGTATAGCATTGATTTGAAAAGTACATTATACTTAGATGTATAATGCTAACTATGCTCGGACGTATAACATTGATTTGAAAAATATATTATATTCGGATGTATAATGCTGACTATACTTGGGCGTATGGCATTGATTGAAAAGATACATTATACTCGAATGTTTAATGTTGACTATACTCAGATGTGTAGCATTGATTAAAAAGATACATTGTACTTGGACATATAATGTTGACTATACTTAGACGTATAGAATTGATGAAAAATGCTTGAAAGATACATTATACTCTAATGTATAATGTTGACTATACTCGGACATATAATATTGATGGAAAATGCACTATACTCGGATGTATAGCGTATTTTGAAAAATACATTATACTCGGACATATGTTGACTATTCTTAGATGTATAGCGTTGATTTGAAAATGCACTACACTCAGACGTGTAGTGTTGACTTCTTTTTTGCTGATAATTGAATAATTCATTGAATTATTAAATTATATAACATTGCAATTTAGGACTAAATTGCAAGAGAAACATTGGACTTAAATGTAAACAAAGTTAAAGGACCAAAGTGGACATTTTCCATTTTAATATAAACCTTTTTCCTTCCTTTTGTCAATCCATCTCTTTCATTTTCCTATTCTTTCCATTTCTTCTTTTTTTTTTCACTTTCTCTTGATTTTCAAATCTTCTTTCTTCAATTATTCCTTCATCTAACATTCAATTTGAAATCTATATGATCCTATGGCTTACCCACAACATAGACTACATGGAAGCAGCTCTAGACAATTAGATCCAATCATTTCATAGCTACATGTTCCTCAAAAAAATCTAGGACTCAATGAAGGGGAAGATGTACTCCCTTTGACTCGCTTACACCTCAATAGATGCTCCCAAGCTGGAGATGAGGTAAATTTTTTCTTTTGTCTTTGATTCTGCAAAAAATATATTCCTATCAATATATAAATTAACATATCCATGCATGTAGTTATAGAATATCTTCTATATAAGTGAAATAAAATTGTCAACTTGAAAACAAAATTTTACAAAATTGGTTTTAGCATGTTATAGAGGACTAACAAAATTCCAATTAGACTTTTGGATTTCTGGTCAAAAATCTGAATTTTGGATCAAAATTTTAGATTTCCATTTGGAAATCTAATTGAAAATCTAGAAATTCTATCAGTATTCTGGATTTCTAATCGAAAATCTAATCTTTCGATTAGTATTATAGATTTTTGATTGAAAATCTAGTCTTCTGATCGATTTTGACCCTTTTTTTATAAAAAAATAATAAAAAGAATGATAGACAAAAATCAAGAGTTTGTAAAAAAAAGAAACCTTGTCATTTTCTGAATTTTATTCAAAAACCATTGAAGTTCTTAAGTTGCTTTCACTTGGCTTGAGAATTATTTCATGATTTATTTAGAGAGGTAGTACAACACATCTGGTCATCTGGCTTCTGACGCTTCATTGTTGTTTTACTAACTGCTCGAGGTAGGTCAGACCACTATTCACTTTTTACTCTTATCGAGAAGTGGATGGATACCATTCACACCTTTCACACACGAGTGGGTGAGCTGACTATTTTCCTAATGAGCTTCTCAACCATCACTGGAATTACCTTTAGAGGTGTCCCAGTTCCTTTTGATATCCATTACTGTACCCTTCTAAATGTTGCTTGGAGTTATTATGTTTGTGACTTGCTCGGGTTCGTTCTGATATGGAAAAATTGAAAGAATGTGCTCCTTTCTTCTCTCGTCCAAGGTTTCAAGAGGTTACCCACCACTACTTATCATTAGATCCTTCAGAAGGCGAGATGTTTCTTAGGCACTACCCTCTTTTGTAAGACTAGTCATGAGGTCAGCACTGCTCTTCTTAGTCCACTTCAAGACCTTGCTAAAGTCACTACCTTCGATTGGGGATCTGTAGCTTTTGCCTATCTTTACTATAGATTGGATACTATCTATAGAGGTGTTACGACAATGTGTGGCTTTTGGCATGTCCTACATGTATGTCTTGTACCCCTTTTAACTTTATTCATTTTTACAACCTCTTCTTTTTATTTTAACTATTTCCTCATCTTTAGATATGGGGCATTGAGATTAGGGTGATCTAAGGCTTTAGTGCCATTAGTTTTGATAGGAGTCTTCCTCAGATGCAAAGATGGGGTTCTTCTCCTCTAGCTAGCATTAAGTATGATTTGTAGACTTATCGGGACCAGTTGAACTCCATAGAATGGGACTTGGTATGATAAATTTAATTTTTTAATATTTTTTTAATATTTCAGCAATTGTAAAAGTTCAATAAAATTTATTTGAATGAATATGCAAGTCATAATATCTTGGTTAGTTGGTGTTGAAGACATTCATTTGATATGATTTTATGATTGAAACTGTGAGGCTTGGGACTATGAGTTTTGCTTCCTAGTTACGATTGCCAAATGTAGTATCTTAGTGACCTTGTCTATCATTGGCATATAGGGCCTTTCAAGACACGTGTTCTTTCTTCTATTCCCTTATAGATGTTGTGGAGCTACAACATAATTGGTCCTAAGCTTAGAGTAGCTCTTGAGGGATATGATGCTTGACTCTGCTCGAGCATTCTCGTCATTATCAGAAGTATATTCAGAAGCATCTCCTAGAGCAAGTTCTTATAGACCCAACTGAGGTATGCTTTCAGTCACCATTTTACTTCATCTCTTCCATCACTTTCACCATTTTACTTTATCTCTTTTATCATTACAGATGATATTTTCTTTTCTATATAGGTTGAAGAAGCTACTGATGTTGCTATAGAGGAGGAGACTAAGGATGACATTAAGAGGACTAAGTAGGAGGTTTAGCATACTTAACAAAGTGGAGCTTCTTGAGGTAATACTTCCTTGAGTACCATTTTGAGTGTTGTTCCACCACTTGATAGGTCCACGTACTACTGGGCTTTTATTGTACAAACTCTCGTTGAGTAGCACATGTATTTTAATGTAGCTCAGATTCCTAGCTTCTTTCCTTCTGATGCTTTACATGTAAATGCAATTTGCATTTTCAATCCTGTACAAACCAACACTTGTTGAATTAGGATACTTTATTTTATAGGCCCCTTGGACATAGGTAGAGTATTTGTATGGACTCGCCTCTTCCCATAGATGATTTACTATGTAGATCACAGATACTTAGAGAGTTAGTATTTACAATAAGTATGCAAATGTATGCACATAATGTATGATATGCATGATTTTAACTATTCTTGATGAAACAAAGTTATGCTAGAGATCTAGAGTATGAGAATGAGAGGCTTCACTGATAGCTTGCTAGTCTTAATTTTGATGATTATAGTGTTGGGACTTCTATGCCCCTAGATGAGAGCGATGATCCAGCTAGAGGGTGGAGTCCTTGGCCAAACATTGAAGCTCAGGATGATTGATCTTTTTATCTTTGGTACTTGTACCTATATGAAAATAGTCCTAGAGGGGAATGAATAGGACTATCAAATAAAAACGAGAAATTAAAAGAATTTTTTTCAAGAATTGAATAGAAGTTGAGAAGGAGAAATGAAGGACATAAAGATTTAAAGAGTTCAAATTCAACAACAATCATACATCTCCACCTAAATTATCCCTAAGTTAGGATTTTCAATCACCCACAATCTTATTCACAAGATTGAGATTACACAAGAGTTTTATGGCTCACTCTTACAACTTTGCAACTTGAGTTTTCAAAGCTCACTCAAAAACCAAATCCTAAGTGTTTCAATGGACAACACTTAAATAAATTCCTTTAGAAATAAATCTCACTTCCCTTCTAATCTATCCTAAGATTTAAGATGAAGAGAAATTCTATTTTTAACACACAACCAACTCTCACAAGAGTTTATACAAACAAAGAATTGTTTAAGAGAATTTTGAGAGCTCAATTGAATACTTAAGAGATAATGAATGATAAACAAGTTTCTTAACCTTTCAATTGAGTTATAAGGAGTGTTTATATAGAAAAACACTAAAAAATATATTTTTTGGATGTATCAAACATGTCTCCAATGCCTATAATTGATTTTGAATCAATTCTTGGACTTTTGGCAGCTCAAGGGATGCTCACGATTGTGAGGAAGCCATCCTGGCTCATGAGCATCCATTTGATGACCGTTGCATTCAAAAGTATCCATTGAATTCTGTTAGGGTGTTCTTATGAGAAAATCATAAGCACTAATGGTCATGAGGAGCGCTCGTGAGGAGTTCTGCCTATTTTTACCAAAAACATGCACCAAATGCACTATTCAAGGATAGCTCGTGACTAGCTCATAAGATGCTTATGAACGGAACTGAAGACTATTGAATCTACTTAATTGATCTTTATAAAAGTTGTAGATAATTATCTGATATTACCATAAAAATTTGAATCACTTTAATTGGACATCTGTAACTCAAGATATTACTGAAATACTAAGAACTATGCACATGATGACTTCGACTAAAGATTTTCATATCCAAATGAGCTTGGATTTTGACAAGTAAGCTCAATTTAGAAAGCTTAAGATGTATAATTTAAAAGTGAAGAAGATAATTTTCTCATTATAGAGCTCTAAAGATGTCAAAAGCCTTCTTGAATCTTAGAAGTTGAATTAGCCTGAAAAATCACTATTCATCCAAAAATGTATATGCTTGGTATATGTTTGGTATATAATTCGCTACATACTTAGTTGAAATTATTAGTATCAAAATTGTTTGTCAAAGTCCAAATTTAGGATTTTGATCATGCAAATGGTCAACAATCTCCCTCGTTTTGGCTTTGACAACTAATTTGAAAAGATAATAAAAAATGTGTATGTGTGTTAATAAAATAAATAATATGTATAAGTATGTTAATTGAAATAGCTCCCCCTTTCAAATTAAATAGATGCAAAATGAGAAAATATTTTGCTCCCCCTTAACATATGCAGAAATTCAATATTTATTATGTATCAAAGTATATAAAAATTAAATAATCATAAAGGAGATAATTTTTGAAAAGATACCAATTGAAATAAAATTATTTATTTCCTTTAACAAATATATTTCTTTATTTCTCCTCCTTTTTAGACATGATAAGAAATATAAGTTTAATACTTTTATTCCCCTTTTTAAGGAAATAATTTCAAAACACACATGCATGTAGTGCTACTATAATGCATCATAAAATAATACATATGCTCTATTGAAACATCATATGATCATGTAAGGTTTAGCTAACCAATCAATCATATATAATCATGTAGCTAATTAATCAATTATAATTA